>JAPFBL010000163.1:25000-625000 GCA_026182355.1 Hermatobates lingyangjiaoensis
TATGGGTCTGACATTAGAGATTGTCTGATGGGAAAGTACTGAAGCAATTCTTGTCACCAGAAGAATCAGCGTGCTTAATGGCCCTTCAAATTGTTAAGAAAAAAAATCATACTCTGATATCTCAGTTAGAGTGATTCATATATTTAATATTTTGTGCAAAATCTGCAATATTACTGAAGACACGTAACCACTGAACTAATTTTTACAAAATCTTTAACATGGATTTCAGACAGCTTTCTTAGCATGTTAGAATAAGGGAGTTTTGCGACCTTTTTTTGTAACCATATACCTAGGCACCTTTAATCATATACTTAGACTGTTGGTATAAAAATTTATTTCTTTTGTAATAAATGTTAGATATCTTAAGCAAGCATCTTTAATTTAAATTTACTTTTAATATTTTAAGTTGTCCTGTAGAAACAAGTCTTATTTCAAAATTATACATATTTTTGGAAAAGCTAGAATTCCTGAATCATATTTATAAATTTTTGAACCAAGGTATATGAAAACACCGTATTATATGAATTTTGAGAGTTCTGGCTATATGAGTTTTGACAAAGTTGTACCTAATTTGTACATTATGTCACAACCTCTTCTTCCTTTTTTTGTTGTGTCACAGCATCTCTCACCCACACCAATTCCACCCAGGTTGCACTGGCATCATTTTTGTGTTCAATCCTGTCACTGAGGGTGTGATAGTGTCACATAGTATAGTATACCACTGATCATAGTAGTTGGGTCACTCGACTCAAATTCAGAAATCCCAGTCAAACATTATTTTTTGTAAATAACCCTCCAATCTAAAAGCAACCTTGAGATAACTGATGGACCCTGAGTTGGGGCTACAGAACGATGGCAGTACCGTCTAAGATACAGAGCGGAAACAACAAAAACAAGCCAGCGTTACCTGGTAGATGGAGTTGGAACTAGGATTGGGCAATCGTGGAGGGGAAGGTGACGTCATTAACAGAAGGAAGGGTTGTGACGTAATGTACAAATATGGAAGACGTTGCCAAAACTCTGATATCCAGAACTCTCGAAATACAGCTACTAGAAATTAATTATGTATAACTCAAGAGTAAGTGATAGTGAGAAAACAAGCTGCTTATCAGAAAATACTCCTGAGTACATTAGAATAGAGAATCTATACTATACACTACTAACACCCAAATAACTCCAGTAGATTTACTGGAATTTGAAAAAAAAAGGACTGAAGTTCCAGACTAGAAGTCAAAGAAATCCTGCAAATTAATTAAAAAATCAAATTTATTAACAAGTAGTCAGCAAGGAATAATCAGGCTTCTACTTATTTTTTTCCCTTTGCTAAAGTATAAGTTTAACAACACCAAGAACTTTAACTATCAATACGTAATTATTCCTACTTCACTTAAAAAAAAATTAATTTTTAAAATAAAGGAAAATAGTTGTTTGTTCTATATATGCTTTGAATAAATATTAAAACAGTGAATTAGCTTTAAAATTAGTAAAAATTAGCTTTCCTAATATGCCGTAAAGTAACATTGCTTAATAAAAACTTCTCTATAAGTTTTGAAATATAGTTTACGAGCTTGTAATATGGTCTTGACCCACGTAACTTCAATATAATGTGGCCCAGATGTGATTCTATGATATGAAAAATATGTCATAGGGACTTATATCATAGTATAGGGACTATATAAATTAACTTTTCCGGTAATTTAAACAATTCTGATGAATCATGATTGTAAAATATAATTTTAATAAATAACAAAAAAAAATTGTAGTAGTATCACTGCTATAGTTAACTTTTCACTGAAAAGTTTAAATACAAATTAAAAATTAAAAATTTTAAATAAAATAAAAGTTTTAATTAAAGTTTATATATAATTAACTATCCAAATGCATTTATTTTGGAAGTATTCAATTAAAAAACATTCCATTTTAAATTCCTTTGGATAATCATAGATCCACAAATCTATTATATCTCATAACAGGAATTATTTTCTTAGATCTAATATCTGATCAATTTAAATCCAAGAAATGTCGATTCACATAAAATTTAGCGCAGATTCTCTGAAATGAAGAAATGACAAAACACATTTGTTTGTACTTCAAACTAAAAAACTGTGAAATAAATTATTTGTGTTTATTACTATTTATATATTATCATAATTATTAAAATCATTATTATTATTATTTGTTCACCCATGCAAACTTGATATGCACTAAGTTAAACAAAACAAGTGTTTTAATGTGATGTGCTATTATTTTTAAAGTTGTTTGTAATTTTCCATGGCTTGAGCTTGGCACTGCCTGAGTGTGTTTAAAATGCAAACTCAAGTGTTACCCTTGACTTATTGTGTTTGTGAGATTCCCGTCACTGTCAGTGATGTGCATAGGTCTTGTGATGCCCTGGGCAAATACTGATTATAGGCTGCCTAACACACAAATGTTTTGAGAAAGGGTTAATGCTGAGTCAATGGTATGAACAAGTTCTTTGACAATGAAATCAAAAATCAAAAAATCATTCACCTTCTTTCCCTTAACTGACACCTCAGTTAAGTAGCAATGTATACGAGTATGTATAATATCAATGTTCAAACCACAATAAGAAATGGGAAAAAAATGTTGAAATTTATTGGAGATAAGTTTAATGGAAAAATGAACCTAAAATCTGTAGTTTTCTGTTGGAGCATTTAACTTTTATTCGATATGAGCAACTATTTATTTCTAATCGTGTATTTATAAAAAAAATATGTGACTAACAGCCGTTTTCACTGTAATTGATTCGTTTTATTTCAAATATGTAGAAGAATTTACAAGCAATATTTTATTGTTTTCTCATTTTAACTTTATACCAAACCTCTAAGATGAATGGATGTGGTATAAAGTTAAACCATGTCCTAAATTATTATATAATATTACTTATTATCATTTATACAATTATTAATTTTATTACTATACTAATATATTAATAATAGCTCAAAGAGGTTATAGGAGTATTAATAATATTAGTATTATATAAAAAGATTTCACATAAATACGTGAAATAACAATCAATGATCAAACCACAATAAGAAATGGGAAAACAAGACTAAGATCTTTCAACCGTAACAAGCGGTCTTCATCAGAGTCAAAAACCCAATGAGTTTATTTCACCCTTTTAAAATACCACTCTTCCCTCCCACTCTTCTCAACTCCTCACCAGATGTTTTCTGCATCTAGTGTTCAGTTGGGTTTTTGACGAAGACCACTTGTTATGGTGAAAGATCTTAGTCTTGTTTTCCCATTTCTTATTGTGGTTTGATCATATATTAGTATTATGTACAGGTAATATAATACTTTTATTTGTAGTACAATTACTATTATACTACTCTGGATTAACTGGGAGCCCAGCACTCTGTGCATGAATGCCTTTCACCTCCTTACTAAAAAAACAGAAAAAAAACCCTCTTACACTACCAATGATACCAATACCAATTGTATAAATACAAGTAATATATTGTTCCAAAAATATTAATTGATCAAAATAAATAAATGAAAAATATCATTTTCTCTTAGAAAATTAATAGAATTACACATTTTGAATATATTATTTATTTAAAAATATTATAATAAATATTTAGAATGGTATAATAACTTGGTAAAAAATTTGTCTATTCTTTTTTTTCATTATTACTTTCAAATACTCATAATGGTAGTTGTAATGATCATTTGTTATTATAATTAATATTCATTATTCATTACTATTCATTACTATTGAGAAAAAATATATTAACAGAAAAACTTTTTCCCTGATATAATGGTTAACTAAAATATTCTTTGTATAGTAATAAAAATTATAAAATAATAACAAAAAGAGTATAATATAATACAAATAAATAATAATATACATATAATATAATAATATAAATAATAAAATGGTATATGAGAAGAAATCAAATAAGTATATTCATTTTGATTCCTTAGATGGTTTTTGCAACAAACCTAGTAGCGGCATCTGTTGCGAATTAGAAGAACTAAAATGGAAAAGGGTATTGACTTAATAAATATACAATTAATGTGATTTGGTATCCACAGTCATAGCTATACATCTTAATAAATTATGAGAAAATTATTTTTTGGAACATTATATCACTAATTAATTCAAAATTTTCTTGTTTTTTACTGTTAAAGGTAGATAATGGTAGGTAAATATTATTGTAGCAGTATTTGGTGAAACAAAAATATAGAGTGTCCCAAAATAATGTCCAAACACTTAAATAATTGTAGTTTTGGTGTTTATTGTAGTTCGGTTTATTTTAAACATGTAAAAGAATTTACAACCAAAATTTTATTGTTATTTCACCACTTGCTTTCAAATTGATGCCTGTTCTGGTACACACCCTGCGGATAACCCGAAGGATGTTCCAAAGAAAATGTACATACCTTTTAGCAAGTGATAACTCAATTGTTTCTGTTTGCTTGTAAAAACATGTTACGTAGAAAAGTTTCATTTTAGATTAGCCCTAATGACGATGTTCCAGACCGAAGTGGTGTTTGGAAAGTTGAAGCAAATTCAAATAAACAAGACCGGTCCCAGTAAAGTCAAAAAAATTATACAATGAATACTTTTCAGGATAATTCACACCACACCGTAATTTCTGATGAATGAACATGGTGATCGATCATAACTACAAATTCTCAGTTGTCCTGCTATTTTAATGGTTAAATGAACAATTTGAATGTGGTCAAATCATTACTCTACAAAATCTTTCTCGGAAAGTGTGAATTTTCTTTCCAACTTTCTAACTACCACTTCAATCTGGATCATCGCAATTAAGAGAAAAGGTTAATCTGGAATGTAACTTTTCCACTTTCAATGTTTTAAAACAGGAAACAAACCGTGAAGTTATCAGCTGCTAAAAGATGTACATATTATTTTGGGATATTCTTCGTATTATCTGTCTTGTGTGGACCAGAACGGACAACAGTTTGAGAATAGATGGTGAGCAACTATGAAATGATGCTTATACATTCTTTTATATGTTTAAAATAAAACGAATTACAATAAACATCTAAATTACGATTATTTAAAGTGATCGGGACACCCTATATATTTATTTTATGACAAAAAAAGTTCCATACCAGAAAAAAGGATATTATTTATGTTCTTAATAATAAATGAACTTCTATTTATAAGGCATTTTGGATATTTAATAAATTAAAATACAATTTGCAAACCTATAAAATGAGTTTTTGGAATTATATATATACTTATTTTTGAAGTGGATTTCAATTATGATCATGTTCATATGAAATATTCCTACGATATTTTTTTCATGATTTCAAAAATTGTACAGTGTTTAATATTGTAGGGTAAAAAGCTAATGAAATGGTCTCCACATATAAACATTTAATGGTATAAACAACGCGTTTCAAGCACGTAGTTTATACCATTAAATTTTTACATGTGGAGACAATTTCATTAGCTTTTTACCCTAGAATGAATAAATACCACATAATAACCGATTGCACTACGTTAGAATAGTGCTGATATTTTTATATTTATAAAAACTTTTAAATATATAATATCGTGAAGTAGAACAAACCAATAAATTCTAGGAGTTAGTCAGTTTTTAGATGAGTTTTTATGTTTGTAGACTGATTTCAATAACTTAGTGACATAAAGTGGCTCTATACATAAAGGAACCAATTTAAATAGTGATATTTCAGATCTAAATCAACTCATTCATTCAAGGTATTGATATCATTTCTAACATTCACCAGGGATACTTCACAGCACTTTTTTAAAAGTGTTATAAGAATCACAAATTTTTTGACCACATAAAGTTTTGACAAACTGATAATATAGTTTTTTTTTTAATATTTGATAAAATTCCTTCCAGGCCGTATATTTTGATGTCTTACGGTGCGTAATATTATATAGTAATTTATAGAAATAAACTCTTAAAGTATAACAATAATAATTAAACATATAATAATATCTACTACAGTTATAATACATTACATGTACGTATATTTTAAAAACCTGAAACCCAGAATCACAGCAAGAAGACACCTTTCTGCTTTTCAGTTTTTTTTTTATGTCACCCATCATCTTCAGAAGAATAAAGAATACATAATAGTGAACAAGTGAAGAAGCTCACAGACTGCTACCTAGTGGTATGTGAATTCAATAATACTGTTAGAAATAAATCTATTAGAGATATTAACATAAAGTCTAATACTATTAGTGCCTCTGTCTAACAAAGCGTCTCTTACTTGTTTAGTTTACCATAAATTTTAAATTTGTTGGTGTAATTTTTTTTCACCCACTAAATGTTGGACTAAAGTTAAAGTAGTAAATCAATAAAGCCCTCTAACATTTCAGTTGAATGTTTGTTTTGTTGTGTAGTCTTACCATCAGATAGTATTTGTCTTGTTATATTATAAAAATAATTGAAATAATACTTCCGTAACAATTTTTTTTGGAGTGTTGTTTGCTCAAGTTTTTGAGTATTTAAATTTTACAATACTATGTTTTACTATCTGAACCACATATATTGAACTCTGTTTTCTTTCTTTATGGAGATTTCTTTTAGCATCAAACAGTAAAACACCTTTAATGCAACGTTTCTTCTATATTTATAGACATTTCTATGGCAACATCAATACATACATAAATAATTACAGTAATATGAAAAAAAAATTCCTATAACAATTTTATTGTTACATTTTTAAAATTTTATTGTTATTGGAATTTTATTGTTGCATAATTTTATAAATAATGTAACTAAAAAAAAATTTTTTTTTATGGTATGTAATTAATTTCTATACTGATGTAGCCCTAAAAAGTCTGCAAATATAGAAGAACAATTGGCTTAAATGTGTTTTACTGTTTGAAGCTGGACCATACCTCGAATTTTACAATATATAGTGGTTACACTACTACTACTACTTATATTGGATTTAATTTCATGCCATGGGTAAAAAAAATAATTTAATGATGTTAATCCATAAGAGAAGTTCTTAAGTATAAAAACCTAACACGGAACAATATTTACTGTAAGCAATAAGTAAACAAAAAGATAAGTAGGTTAGCAAAGGTGGTGTTTTTTTAATTCAAAGTAGTGTTTTGTGTTTTATGAAAATTTCTTTCCCCTAATAAATTAAAAGTAATTGTAATTTATTAGAATTATTAATAAATGTAGTATTAATAAAAATAAAAAAATATAATTTATAAACTAAGTGACAAATTAAATTAATAAATTTCCCACACAATTTATGCCGTAGCAGAATACAGTATTATTCTTACATCTTAACAGATAATATCTATATCATACAGTCAGTGTTTTAAGTAAAACACGAATTATGGCAGTGGTCTCACCCTGTAAATACCATTCCCCATGTTCTAATTTTGACAATAACTAGAAAATTATCTTCCATTGAAATAACTACTTATTCACGGTGTAATAGCTGTTTTACGCTGGATTTGCTTCTGAGTTAAAAATGATTATCTGTAACTTTTTTTAATAAGAGAGAAATTGAAACCCATGAGTCGTCACCTTGACTTCCTGCCTGACTATTCACCTCCTGATAACAACGATCGCCAAAATTTAGAAGTGAGTCATGTCTGTTTCTATCAGTGTGTTACCTTCGTTTTAAATCTATTTTGGTAATAAGTCTGTTGAACTCTTTCATTTAATTACTATATATATATATATATACAAAATTTTACATAAACATGTCAAATAACAATCAATGGTGAAACCATAATATGAAATGTGAAAAAAAAAGACTAAGATCTTTCAACCATAACAAGCGGTCTTCGTCAGAGTCAAAAACCCAACTGCAGTTGGGTTTTTAAATAAATATCAGATAATATAATATCATAATATAAATATCAAATATATATATGAACTCCAATTCATAAATACAAAAACAAAGTAAATGACATTTTTGAACATCCATGTCAGCATTAATTTTATTTTTTAGGCAAAACAGTGTATTTTTTTTTAAGTTTTATTATTTTTCCCATGACTTTATAACACTACCTACATCACAAAGCACAGAAGATCTATTAGTCTAAGCTTTTCTAATTATCCCAAATTCTGCAGTTTCGTCTCTTTCTAAATCTACATGGACTTGTTTAAAGTGTAATTAACTATCATGATAAAAAATAACCAAATCATTGGGGTGATATTTATTTATCCACTGAGATGACAAGCTGCATGGTGTGTTATATGACTCCAAAGACCACAAATATTATTTATTTTTATATCAACCAGGAATCAATTAAGATTTGAAATTTAATATTTTTAAATATATATATACAAATATCGTTTTCTCTCAATAAGAGTAAATACCACACAATTTCAGATTGCATAACTAATAGTATATCGTTCAATAAAATGCATGCACTAGGGCAAAAACAAATATTCTTTTTCATTTCTTTTACTTCCTATGATAAATTGATAAGTTGGCTACATTTTAAATATCAAATAATAAAATTGATAATCTATGAGTTTGATTATTTTATTCGTAGTTGAGGAATGATGAGCACTCACATTTACAATTTAAAAAGTCTACACTAATATGTAATTGTTTCTCCATCTCATCTTCTTTCTTCAAGTGATATGCAACTGACAGCAAAATTATACATAATAATAGAGCTTTCTTGACTCGTGCTTCTTTCTTATTCGCCATTTTAACAGGTAAATATGTTAATATTCTGACGTATGCTATTTGTGTTGGGTATTACATGAAAGGAAAACATTCAATATTTGAGAATCCAATTCCTGGATTGCAGTTATCTTTTAATAATTGATATGTGAATCACCCTTCTTACGTAGAATGACTTCACTTTGATGTAGTGAAAAATAGCCCTTTGTAAAAGATTATTTTAAATGTTTAATATTGGCCAAACAAATAATCTACTTTAATAGATACAAGTGGATCTTAAAAATGCTATCAATCTTTATAAAATAAGTATGTGGTTTTAAATTTGTAAAAGACTATTTCAAATATGTGATATTGGTAAAAAAAATATCAAAGTTATTTAACAAAGTGTATCGTAGAAATATATAAATCTATATACATATAAAATGAGGTCTTAAATTTGTAAAATTCAAGTATTTAAGTATTCAAGTATTTAATATTGGCAAAAAGTAATCAAAGTTAATGGATCAAGGTGTCTCTAAGAAATGTTTTGCCTACATTACTCGTATATATAATATGAGGTGTTATATTCGTAAAAAACTATTTCAGTATTTAATATTGCAGAACATACTTGCTTAAGTTAACAGTCAGAAGGGTATTTCAGAAATGTCATGAATCTATATAAATATAATATGCAGTCTTGCATTCGTAAAAGACTATTTCAATTATTCTATATTCGTAAAAAATGATCAAAGTTAATAGACAAAAATGTGTATCTTAGAAATATTATATATCTACTTAAATATAATATGAGGTTTTAGTTTTGTAAAATGTTAACACGCAAATATCTGTTTGTTGTTAAGATACTAAGAAAAAAAGATTCAACGTTTATTCTTCCTGAAGGAAAAACAATATTTTATGTCAAATACCAGAGAAGTATTGACCATAATATAAAGATACCATAAGCAGTGTGAATTTAGCTTGTACGTAGAATAGTAAAACGTTTAAAAAGATTTACAATGGTTACCAACTTACAATTTTCTACAAAACTATTATTATAACCAAGTTTAATATTGAACTCATGAATATTCAATTTAGTTTGCTGATCTTTTAGAGGTGCGTAAATCTAATATAAATAAATAATTATTTCAAGTTATCAACCATGGCATGGAATAGAACAAAAATTATTATACAATTACACATAAAAATTTATAAATCACAAATATTTACGATATATTAAAAGTCTTGTCAATTGTATGCTTATTTTTAATTTAATACCTTTTGTACTGAGTCTTTTTGTACATTTTGTTCAATTTTATACCAATTTTCAATTTGATTCCCTTTCTTCTAAGTTTATTTTTACAATAGGTGCATAAGCAATGATTTTCTAGACTCGGTAGAAAAGGTATCAAATTACAAATAAGTTTAAGTTTAACAAGTCGTGCATAAATGAAGGTGTGTTAGACTCAGTAGCAAACTTTAGAATGTCCTGCACTTCTAATTCAGATAATTTACTTATTTCTGGAAGCAATTAATAAAATTTTACTTAATAATTAAATAATAAATTATGTAAACTTTATATGAAGCTGAAAGTTGATAATAAATTCGGCAAAAACAAATATTCACTGTACATGCATAAAGTTTAATTTGTTCTTTCTGGTCTTCTATAAAGCTTTATTATTTTTTGTCCATAGACAAAAATGGCTTATGGAGCCATGCACTAATAGAAAAATGAATAATGAAGTGCATTATGCTTTCTATATACATATACAAATAATAGCACAAATTATTTACTAGGAACCCATCTATACGATATACATATTTGAGATTCTTCGGAAAAAAATAAAAAACAAAAAACTGGCGTGAACTGAACTCAACTATGGTATAAGTAAAAATAATATCAAATCGTTGACAGCCAACACATTTTTTTGTTTTGATTACTCTTATATATAATATGAGGTCTTACATTTGTAAAAAACTATTTCAGTATTTAATTTGCAGAACAAAATTGCTGAGTTAACAGGCAGAAGAAATGTTATAAATCTATATAAATATAATATTAGGTCATACTTTTGTAAAATGTTGACACGCAAATATCTGTTTTTTGTTAAGATACAAAAAAAAAGATTTAGCGTTTATTCTTCCTGAGGGAAAATAATATTTTATGTTTAACACGAGACAATTATTTGACATAAAAAAAATTTATATATATTTATATTTATAAAAAATATTCAAATTTAATATGCATGTGGCAATATATACATATTAATCAATTAGGTGTTTACCATTTGTTTACTATGTTTACTTATGTTGCTATAACCATTTCAAGAGTTAAAGAAACTTGAGAACATTGATCAATCTAATATGATATTAAAATTATTTAACTGATGTACTTATAGTATTGTATATCCCATATTGTCATAACTCAATTGAACTTCAGGTTTTAAGTTCTTTAAAGACCTTCATAACATGTCCCTAGAGAAGTATCGCTCACTTCTGTTGGTTTAGGTATGATTTGACCAAATAATCTTATCTTTTTGCAAAGAAATGATAAAGAAAACTTCCTCGGGCTCAGATATAACGTAATCCAAGGTTTCTAACTTTTCTAACCACAGAGTCTGCATTCTTCGTGTAATATCGAATACATTTTCCTCTCATGCTAGTTAAGTAGACAAATTTCTAATAAATGTTCAACATATATTTAAATTAGCGTCCGTTCTGTAATAAAAGGCGAAAGAGTGTATATCCCATAATTTAATATAACCCAAAGAAAGTGGGGTTCATATACACACCAAGGACTACACCAGTGCTTCTCAAACGGTGCGCCCTGGAAGGTAGCCAGGTGCGCCCCAAGATAATGGAAGATTAAGTTTATATAACAGATTTATAGTTTAGTTTTTGCACCATTTTAATTTATTTGAGAAAACACCAAGTATGGGGTTTTCAAGTCTGAGTCAAGTCTCGGCTACTTCATATTTTGAACTGGAAGGTAAATTTCTTTAATCTTTAAGCATGAATGGATAATACTTCATCTGTGACTTTACTCGGGGATTTAAATCATTTTTACTAGCCCTCCCTCTCTCTCACTCTCTCTCTCTCTCTCTCTCTCTCTCTCTCTCTCTTTCTTTTTTTCTTAAAAAAAACTATACATTTTAATTTCCAATCATTTTCCTGTTATCAAATCACAGGACTAAATTTTCTATATTAAAATCAGTGATGCGCCCCAACGTTTTGGTTTGGTTTCATAGGTGCGCTCCAAAGTTTTGGTTTGGTTTCATAGGTGCGCCCCAAAGTTTTGGTTTGGTTTCATAGGTGCGTCCCAAAGTTTTGGTTTGGTTTCATAGGTGCGCCGTGAAGTAAAAAAGTTTAAGAAGCGCTGGACTACACAGTTCAAGTTCAAGTTCTAATTGGAACACTTTGTTAGACATCCTTCCATCATACCATTAAAATCATCAGGAAATATACGTTTGATTGGCGTTGATTTTTTTTATACTTAGGAATTTTTTTCTTTTTATATATCATATTAACCCATGAAAACATTCTTATGTTTTTATCAAGCCTCTAAATAACAATTCTCTTTCTCTTGAAACACTTAAAATATATCTATCCTAAAACAGTTCTTACAAGTACAGCAAGTAAACTATTATTTCAAGAAACATTTTCAGTTTCTACAGCTTTCCGGTAATTGGAACTAATTCTTTTTGGTCATTTGCTAAGTTTATGTTTAGTTTTTTTTTTTGGCAAAATTTCTAGTATCTAAATAAGCGTTTAGCGTTAAAAAACATTTTCTGAATTCATTAAATGTATCATAATGCCCCTCCTTGTTAATGCAATGTTGAAAATAAAGTCCTCAACTCATCTTCGTATAAGGTGCTAACCATCCTTTTAAGAATATAGAGTTAGTAGTTTCGGTGGAAAAATGTTGTCTAAAAACACATTTTGACTCAAAAAAGTAACTTTCTCACAAAGTAATATTGTCCTCAAACAATAAGGCACTCTCAAACATTATGTGATCCATCTTTGTGTAAAATGTGAGAATTCGATCCATCAAAACATTCTCGACTGCAGCTTACACTCAGAGATTTGGATTGGATACACACCCACACACGCGCTCACACATAATTGGAAAAAGGTCAAAAAAAAGAATTTGGGGAATCATGTAAATCTGTCTAAATATTGAGGTCGATTTTTTTTATAACAGTATACTTTACTTAAAATAAAGTAAAAATTAAAGTGGAGCTAACTGAAATAAAAGTTAGTTTTTATTTAAAGTTCCTCCAGTAAAATTAACCATAAGTTTTAATCATTTTGAAAGTAACTCATTTCTTTATTTATAAATTTAAAAATTTTATTGTTAGCTGAAATTAAGTTGTTTGATCGTAAAATCTGAAACCAAAACAATGAAGAATCCTGTAATATTTTTAAAAAGAATAATTTATATAACATATCATTATATAAGCTATAGACTGCCAGTCTGACTTTCTATGCAAGATAAAATTTCTTAATTAAGTACTTTGATACGTGGTTGCAATCACGTTGTGAGTATGTCATGTTTGACTCTACACAAAAATGTATACAGTCCCACATCTAAAAAACCTAATCTCTTGATCAACGGATAGAAATCCAAATTCTGTAAAATGATAGAAATCCCTATCTCTAGAAACGGTTAGAAATCCCAGTATCTAGAAATGGATAGGAATCCAATTCTCTATGAAACGGATAGAAATCCAAATTATAAAATGGATAGAAATCCAAATTCTGTAAAATAATAGAAATCCCTGTCTCTAGAAACGGTTAGAAATCCCAGTCTCTAGAAATGGATAGGAATCCAATTCTCTATGAAACGGATAGAAATCCAAATTATAAAATGGATAGAAATCCAAATTCTGTAAAATAATAGAAATCCCTGTCTCTAGAAACGGTTAGAAATCCCAGTCTCTAGAAATGGATAGGAATCCAATTCTCTATGAAACGGATAGAAATCCAAATTATAAAATGGATAGAAATCCAAATTCTGTAAAATAATAGAAATCCCTGTCTCTAGAAACGGTTAGAAATCCCAGTCTCTAGAAATGGATAGGAATCCAATTCTCTATGAAACGGATAGAAATCCAAATTATAAAATGGATAGAAATCCAAATTCTGTAAAATAATAGAAATCCCTGTCTCTAGAAACGGTTAGAAATCCAGTCTCTAGAAATGGATAGGAATCCAATTCTCTATGAAACGGATAGAAATCCAAATTATAAAATGGATAGAAATCCAAATTCTGTAAAATAATAGAAATCCCTGTCTCTAGAAACGGTTAGAAATCTCAGTCTCTAGAAATGGATAAGAATCCAATTCTCTATGAAACGGATAGAAATCCAAATTATAAAATGGATAGAAATCCAAATTCTGTAAAATGATAGAAATCCCAGTCTCTAGAAACGGTTAGAATTCCCAGTCCTATGAACCTGAGAGAAGTCGTATCTTCGCATGAAGGTCCAATGGACAAATATCAACAAAACTATATAACTATCAGGCCACGGACATCTATTATTACCACAAATAACTTTGTGGTATAATTTGCGAGAGCACTTCTAATCTGAACAAAACTGAAACCTTAAGCTTCAGTTATTTAATAGGAAATATAGGAGTTATGTTTCCTGAAACTTTCCTTATTAAACTCGTAATTTATATTAATAATGAATACTTTATTTCAAAAATAAGTAAAATTTATTTTTTCCTTTCCTGGCCAGTAATAAAGTTAAATTTAGACCAATTCCTTTTCCTGTGTTTGACCTTCTTTATATATAAATTATTGGATAAGAAAATAAAGAAAGTATTGATCACATTATTTATTTGAAAATTTCATTACATAATTACGAAAGTGTATAAAAGTTAAATAGAACACAGCTGGTTAAGTGACATGGTAACTATTGTACTGTGGTTCCTGAAGAGGGCTAGTATCTCGTGTATGGATTCCTGTAGCCAGGCTGGTAAGCAACGTAAGGATTGGCTCGGGCCTCAGCCACCTGGAAACGGTCATTAGAAACTTAGATATAATATATAGAGCATTATACATATATATAACAAGATTTCACATAAACATGTGAAATAACAATCAATGATCAAACCACAATATGAAATGGGGAAAATAAAAAGACTAAGATCAGTTGGGTTTTCGATTCTGACAAAGACCGCTTGTTGTAGTTAAAAGTTCTTAGTCTTTTTTTCCCCCATCTCATATTTTGGTTGATCCTTGATATATATATAAAGTTTAAACCACAATGGAAAAAGTAAAACAATAGAAAAAAATGCTCTGAGGCCTCTCAAAGTTTCAAAGTTTATACTTTGTTTGCTCTCTGATGACATAAATTGAAAGGCCTCAGAGCATTTATTTCTCTTGTTTTCTTTTTTCCATTACGGTTTAAACTTTATTGATTGCATCACGTGTTTATTTATTCTGATTTTCCTGATACTGATTTAACTAATTTTTCAGTTACTGATTATGTAGACATCATCTACTGTATAATCTGATTTAAATGTTCTGATTAAAATCTGCAGAGAATTTTCAACATAACTAACAGTGTCTATTATTTTTGACTGATGCTTACTTTTAAAACTTTTAATTAGCATTAATGTAAACATTTAATACTTCTCCGTAAATTACCGTTGTTATAGTGAGTACAGTTAAAATATTTCTAAGATATAGGCCGATAAGAAACATGTTGATATCATTGTGTTGTGAAGATACTAATCATTGAGTTTAGTACCTAGAAGGAAATATGAAGAATCTTTGAAATCTAGGAATACTTAGAAGTGAAAAAGCTAAAGAAGCTTTCTCTCTTACTCTCTCTCGACCTCTATCTCTCTTTTTCTCGAAATTTCACAATGATTTGAAGATACAGAGTTTCTTTGTTCAGATTGTCAAAAAATTATGCTTTCAAGAAAAAGAAACAGATTATCTACATAATACATCTCTATTTCTGGCAATATTTTAGTTAAAAATAGAATTCTATTTCTGTTTCTGTTTGCAAAATTTTAAATTACTATGATAATTGTTAAATAGACATATTTATTTGTTCGGTTGATACAGGTGTAGTTTTGGTCTACACATCGTTGTGATCTACAGAAATTTGATGTACATTTTGAATATCACAAATATCCATTTGTAATTATAAGAGTGAGTTAAATTATTGAATAAAAGAAAAAACCGTTTATATATATATATATATATATATATATATATATATATATATAAACCGATTCAATAATATATCGACCGTTTGATAGAATAGGTGTGTTCTCTAATCGGGGTTCGGTCAATTTTCCAGGATAAAAAATCAAACTCTTGTTGCCAACGTTTCGGTTTTATTTAAAACCTTTTTCATAGGCATCTTCTCCATATACTCTTCTTATATCCTCATAAAAACCCATATTTCTTCTTATATAAACCCAAATGTATATATAACAGATTCAATAATATATCGACCGTTTGATAAAATAGGTGTGTTCTCTAATCGGGGTTGCTCTAATAGGCAATTTTCCAGGATGCCTATGAAAAAGGTTTTAAATAAAACCGAAACGTTGGCAACGAGAGTTTGATTTTTTATCCTGGAAAATTGACCGAACCCCGGTTAGAGAACACACCTATATATATATATATATATGTGGTACTGTTTTCTTGAAATAAAGACGAAACGTTGGCAAAAAGGTGATTCCATATATTTACCCTGACCAAACTCCGAGAAAAAGAAAAAGTGTTTGTTATATATATATCAATATTTATTATCTCGACTACATATATTCTACACTACTTTTATTTACCATGATTTGATCCAGGGTAAATCAACGTTTTGTCCATATTTCTAGGCTCCATCAGGGCTACATCTATACAGAATTAATTACAATAAAATGAAAACAAATCCACATTTTTTTCATGTTGTTATAATTAATTCCATATTGTGTATTCCTGATGTTGTCTACAAATAAGGATTAAACGTTGGGAAAGATGTTTTTTTGAAAAGTGTTTGACGCTGAACCAAACCTCAATATTGAAAAATAGTATATATATATATATACTAAATAGATAACACACACTGAAGATTCTCTAATTTTAGTTATAACCATTATCAGAAGAGAAGAGATGGAGATAGGAACTACCTCTTGGTTGTCAACAAAGCGCACTTACGAAGTAACAGTTGGGCCTCCTCATCTTGTGTTACTTTATGAAGAAGTTAAATTAGAGACTGCATGTTATCTATTTACTGTTTACCTATAGTTTATCCCAAAACGTTTGCTGTTCTTTTACTCGTAGGTTGGTTTTTTGGAAAACAATTTTTATTTTATAAATACAAATAGAAGGTAAACATGGACTTACAGGGTCTAGTTTTCGTTTCTAATAGTCTGCAGAACTTTAAAGAGAGGGATATCAACCGCAACTTGTCACGGTGGTTGAAAAACTGTTTCAACCGTCACTGCGTCGTGTGGGTGATCTCCCTCTCTTTGCTCTCGTGAAGACCATTAAAAGCGAAAACTAGAGCCTGCAAGCGCTTGTTTTTCCTTTTATGCTTGTTACTTGACTTACTCAGGTAACCATATCATGCTAAATTGCTATATTCGGCTGTGCGGTCGTTACCTGCTGCGCGACGGCTTGGACGATGGCAGGGTGGATGCCAGGGCCGTTGGGCTGGTAGCCATTCTCGTCAGCCACGTACTGGACGTTGACGGGTCCCTCAGGCGAGTTGTACGCATACTGTCCCTGTACTGCCATTGCTGCTCCTCTGACAGCCCCATTCTCATCTCTTGCAGACCCGTCTCCGCTTCTATATCTAAACAAAATCATTCAAAACATAAAATATAATCATTTACTTAACTCAAATCACCAAACTCGAGTGTTGCTTGAGTCATATCTGTTTCACATCTATTTATAAAAGTTTGGTATCTTCTATCAATGAAATGATTGAATTATATTCCATTAAAATCTATTGTTAATTTTTTGGACTTTTATGGTCAAAAGATCTATCATTATTTCCTTTTAAAAAAATTTGTTTTTTAAACATTATGTTTATTGTTATTGGCACTTCTGGTATTAACTGTAAAACCATACTCACTATTAACTTTTGCTCAATTTTATGGGGCTTACATTTTCAACAACACATCTCTTAAATCCAAAGTTTCAAAAATTTATTTTTTTATTTCAATAGATTATAATATAATTTATTATAATAAAGAAAAAAACAAGTAAAGAAGTGATAACACACAATCATATCTTACAACTAGTGTAACAATTAAATCAGTAGGCTTAAGAAATAATAATAACATTAATAATAATAATAGGTTGGTTTTGTATTATTAATACATTAATAATGTATTAAATTATTAAACATAATAATATTAATATTAAACATTAATAATAGATTATATTTACTTGTAGCCTTGTAAATGAAAATATAAATTTTCCAAACGTCAAATTAAATAGTTTAGATTATTATTAGTAAAGTTTAAGTATAGATTGCTTTAAAGTTTAAATGAAAGCAATTTTTGTTGGCCACAGTGGGGCATTGTTTTTAGAGGACCCTTATACAATGTGACTGTAGCATATTAGAACCCTGAGTTTCACAAGAACTATGAGTTTGTGCTATAGACTATAATAAAGTAATATATTCATACCTCGAACCTTAGGCAAAAGTAAAAACTGTAGCATATCAGAAGTATATCACTAGATTATTTCTAGATTTTCCCTTAATCTTATAATCCTATAATTATAAGTCAAAATGATATTCAAAGAAAAGGAAACACAATTTCCTAAGGTCTTGATAAATTAATCAAAAGTTATATAAAATAACTAAGGATTATTGAAAAAAGACAATCATCAAATACAACATCAGCTTATATTTGGGAATAAAATGATAATACAAAGTCTCCAAACAAATGGAGTTTTTCATTTAAACTACCTATTTCAAACACTTCGTGTTCATCATCAGGTAAACTTCTAATAGGAGCAGAGTGGAGGACAGGCAACTGTAGAAGTGTGATGTAACAATCAGTAAAAGTTATACTCACAAAGCAACCAACCGTTACTGGACTTTATAAGGGTTTTCTGGTCAGAAGCTAATTGCAGAGTCCCATTTCGAGAGTTGCCTGTCCTCCACGGCTCCTATCAGAAGTTTACCTGATGATAAACATGAAGTGTTTGAAATATGTAGTTTAAATAAAAAACTTCATTTGTTCTGGAGACTTTGTATCATCGTTTTACCTCAATAAGAGTAAATACCACATAAATACAGATTGCACAACTAATGAGATAATATCAGCTGGTTGTCCAGCTGATGTTATAGTTTCAACGATATTTTATAAAACATCGGAAACCCTGCTTTAATCTGTCTCAAAATTGTTTTCTTTTGTTTAAGTCTTAAAAATACTAAACATTTAACATAACCTTTCAAAAGTCAATTTATTATGTTCCAAAAGAAATTTCATGAATCCCGGAAGATAAATCCACAATGTATGACCTTATTTCATAATTGTTCATCATATTAATATGTTGAATAAGTTGTGATATAAGTTTTAACATACAATAAGGAATTATAATGGTAGTAATGTCAGGGAGGTTTGAACTGAATAGAGATATTCTATGCAATATTGTTATTAAAGTAATCTTTGCTACAATGTAGTATTATTTTTACAGGATCGTGATACAATGTAAAGTGATAACGTAACACATTGTTATAATAGGTCAATAGAAATGCAGCAAGATGATTCTAATAAGAGAGAAGTGACAGGTGAATAGATAGCTTAATAGCAGTCTGGAGTCATTGCTGGAATGGAAACATTAGTAACTGTCTAGAAGTAAGATGTTCGTGTCTCGTCACATATTCTCCCGGACGTTATTTATCCTTCAACGAAACTGATTTGAAAAACAGTAAGATGCGCACACTTACTCCTAGTCAGGTATAAATGTCAAGGTAATCTCTTTAACCAGTTTACTTAATTTTAGAAACTAGCCATTATACAACCTAGACCTGAAGCTTCATTTAGGAAGATGATATTAAAGACAATTTCGATGCATAAAATAAAATTTTAAAGTTAAAATGCTATCTATTAATACTGTTTTAATGAGAGATATAACGTTTGTATGTTTCTTTTCCAATGCTCATACTTATAGCTTTCACGTTTAATGATCTTCTACAGGCAGAAAGTTTGACTCATTTATTATTTAGTATCAATTTTAGTAATAGGTGAGCCACGTTACTGGTTCATTCTACATTATGAGTTTTAAACTTTGCACAGCTCAAGTGTATTTATGGATACTTAAAATCATACAGGTCAGGACCGACGGCTTAGCTTCCTCTCAGTGACACGACATGCTCAGTTTTTTTACATGAGCATGAGCCCCCGGGGGGCTCCAGCATAAAAAAATCGAGGCCAGAGTGAGCATTGAATACTGGATTCACCTGTCCAGAGGATGGTACGCAAGTCACTGGACTACCCTGGCTGGCTCCATATGTCACATTACCGAGACTAGTGCAAGGTTAGCTCTAGTCTCGGGCTAGTTTAAATGACTAAATTTTAAAACAGTCTCATTTCTAATTAAACTCTATCACCCAATTTCTCTGTGCAAAGGAAACAAGGAAGACAAGAATAACAGCTTAAATAATGAAATAACTATAGAAATATAAAAATGCTAGATAAGAATATTTTTGAAGCTTTAATAGCAAAAAAAAAAAAAAAATACAACGAAAAGTAATGAAGGTACATCTTGAATTCAATTACAGAATATGCAAGTTTTTTTAGAACATATAAACAATTTGAAAAGGAATACTAAATATTTTTACTATTTGCAAAGGGAACATCACGCAAGTTTACTTTGTTCGTAATAAGTCTTTTAATCTATGGAATTTATTTCTACTTCAATTGCATTTAACAACATTAACTAAGGAGAACTTGCAGCATGTACCGTTGGATTAATTATAAGCCCAATGTACCTTAGATTATCTCTGAGCACTCTTATAGAAAGCCTGGTTTGCTGATTTGTCACAGGAGCGCTAGTTGAGTCAGGGTAGTGCTGTTGATACTTTTGGTTTTTATTATTTTACAAACGAATGTTCTTTCTCTGATTTCTTTCCCTCTTAGTTTAATCAATTTAAATCTAAATTAATGCTATCATGTATATTTGACTGCTTTTTTACCCTTATCAATGGAAACAAAAATCCTTTAATGTTTGCTTATTACAATTAGAGAACAGTCTATGGAACGTTGATTATGAAGAATTCCTGCAGCATCACATTCTAACATAATTTAGAATCGTCACTTTTTCTAATCGAAACCAGGTAGACTGATTATTATCAACATGAAAATATCCGGCCTTTTATTCATATAGAGTAACTTTGGAAAGCGTCTAATTTTTGTTCTGTGGTTATTCTTTTGTCTAGGAGATAGCCGAAACTTCAGTATAAATGTTTATGACTACGGAGCCGTTTTTGAAATATTCTGCACAATGGAGATGGATTAATCATCAAATGTTATTTGATTTCACTTACTCAAGTAAATTTATTTGATTAAGAAATATCCTCAAAGCATATATTTCCGTTGATGATTCGATTTAGAAATGTTGTCCTGCATGGATTACTTTTATTTCTCTATACTTTACATAGGAAGGAAATAAAATTAAAAGTATTAGTGGTCCTTAATTCAAAATATTTCTTTTTTTCTCGTTATTTAGAATATAATTCTTTGATATATTTAAAAAAATCTGGAGTGGCCTACACTCTACTTTACTATAAGTAACTCAATGTCAAATTTCTTGAGTATATAAAACATGACGTATCATTTAAGCATAACATAAATATCTAAATGGGATATAATTATTAGCATTGCATTCGTGAGGTAGTACAGATAGTGATTGAAGGACTATCAATTTTAAGCTTATTTTTGTACATCACAAATAATTTATTATTTGCAAACAATTTCATTAGTATAACTACAGCAGTAATATCATTTTTGAAAAACCAATGTGAACATTTCTTGAAACGAAATATTATCCTACAAGAGAACATGGCTATTGTTCAATAGCCAGTAGATTTCTTACATCGTTTACTTAACATCCTTCTACATTGAATATTAATGTAAAATTTTCAAATTTAAAACAGTAAAATACCCTTTTTTTCTATGAAAAACATCTTAAACGCGAAGAAAATGTTGTTTTAAGGTGATTTGTTAATTAAAGATGTACGATAATTACAGTTATTAATCTCTAAACGAAAGATTTATATTTTGAATTATCTTTTACATTTTTGGTTTTTAACAGAATTATTATACTGGGAATTTTATGGCTTCTTAGTATTTAATAAGATCATTTTCCTTCCCTTTGTCAAATAACATATATACGATTTTTTTTTTAATGAGTGTTATCATTTACCTGCACAATATTATTCCTCTTACATCTCTTATAAGTCAATAATATATTTTCATTTTTCCATTAGAAACATCAATTTTATCTCAGTGGATTCGCTCAAAAAATTTCTAAGTCAATGTAAACAATGTAAAAAAATACAAAAAATTCGACAAGTATAGCAGGTGATCTCTTAGTCTAGGATAAACAAAGAGTTTTTATATCGTTATTGCTCTTTTCCGTAATTGAAACTTCATGATTTTTTTTTTATGAATTGCTAATTTTTTGTTCCATTTTTGGTCAAATTTTCATAATTTTTTAACGAGCCGTTTAGCGTCAAAAAAACATTTTCTGAAAACACAAACGTACTCTAACGCCCCTTTAGCGAATGTAATTTTAGAAAAAAATATCTCAACTCATTGTCCATATAATGTTCTATTTATAGGCATAGTTTCATTCTTGTCCGTCAAACAGTATGGCTTGTATCGCTCTCACAAGGTTTGAGATTGATTTATAAGTCAAAATTTGTACATTTTATTGAAAAAAAAATATTTTCTGTTGTTTTAAAATTCTGAATATATTTTTCGTTTGTTCCATTTGTAACCTCAAAGATAATGTTAAAATCTCAAAACTCTAGGGTTAGTAGTTTAGGAGAAATAAATGTTTTTAAAAAAAACGGTTTTTGGCAAAAAAAGTGACTTTTCCCATCATGCATAATTCTTCCCAAACAATAGGGATCTTCGTCTAAATGGGGCCCATTTTTGTGTAAAATATCAACTTGATCCATCAAAGATTCTGGACCGTAGCGTGGTAACAAGCAATGCTAACACACGCACCCACCCACCCACCCACCCACCCACACAAACACAGACATCATCGTAAAAACTTCATAAAACGACTTCTGGGATCTCAAAACATGTAATTCCGTCAAAATCTCGAGATCGAATTTTTTCACGATCACTATACTTTACTTATAGTAAAGTAAAAATGAGAAGACGATTTTATGGAAGGATTTTGATATTTCCTCTTGAGTGTACCACCCTCTTTATAGTGTCACTTTAAGTGGCGACTTAGCATATGTGGATATGACCCTGCATACAACACTACTAAAAAAAAAATAGAAGTTTCAGATAAAAGAAAGTGTTCAGTAAAATTTCAACAATAAACTATTATCCTTGACATTCTTTTAGTAATTAACTCAAAAGAATAAAATCTGGAGTGGCCTACACTCTACTTTACTATAAGTAACTCAATGTCAAATTTCTTGAGTATATAAAACATAACGTATCATTTAAGCATAACATAAATATCTAAATGGGATATAATTATTAGCATTGCATTCGTGAGGTAGTACAGATAGTGATTGAAGGACATATCAATTTATAAGCTTATTTTTGTACATCACAAATAATTTATTATTTGCAAATAATTTCATTAGTATAACTACAGCAGTAATAACATTTTTGAAAAACCAATGTGAACATTTCTTGAAACGAAATATTATCCTACAAGAGAACATGGCTATTGTTCAAATAGCCTGTAGATTTCTTACATTGTTTACTTGACATCCTTCTACATTGAATATTAATGTAAATTATTCAAATTTGAAACAGTAAAATACACTTTTTTTCTCTGAAAAACATCTTAAACAGCGAAGAAAATGTTGTTTTAAGGTGATTTGTTAATTAAAGATGTACGATAATTACAGTTATTAATCTCTAAACGAAAGATTTATATTTTGAATTATCTTTTACATTTTTGGTTTTTAACAGAATTATTATACTGGGAATTTTATGGCTTCTTAGTATTTAATAAGATCATTTTCCTTCCCCTTTGTCAAATAACATATATACGAATTTTTTTTATTGAGTGTTGTCATTTACCTGCACAATATTATTCCTCTTACATTTCTTATAAGTCAATAATATATTTTCATTTTTCCATTAGAAACATCAATTTTATCTCAGTGGATTCGCTCAAAAAATTTCTAAGTCAATGTAAACAATGTAAAAAAATACAAAAAATTCGACAAGTATAGCAGGTGATCTCTTAGACTAGGATAAACAAAGAGTTTTTATATCGTTATTGCTCTTTCCCGTAATTGAAACTTCATGATTTTTTTTTTATGAATTGCTAATTTTTTGTTCCATTTTTGGTCAAATTTTTATAATTTTTTAACGAGCCGTTTAGCGTCAAAAAAACATTTTCTGAATACACAAATCGTACTCTAACGCCCCTTTAGCGAATGTAATTTTAGAAAAATATATCTCAACTCATTGTCCATATAATGTTCTATTTATAGGCATAGTTTCATTCTTGTCCGTCAAACAGTATGGCTTGTATCGCTCTCACAAGGTTTGAGATTGATTTATAAGTCAAAATTTGTACATTTTATTGAAAAAAAAATATTTTCTGTTGTTTTAAAATTCTGAATATATTTTTCGTTTGTTCCATTTGTAACCTCAAAGATAATGTTAAAATCTCAAAACTCTAGGGTTAGTAGTTTAGGAGAAATAAATGTTTTAAAAAAAACGGTTTTTGGCAAAAAAAGTGACTTTCCCATCATGCATAATTCTTCCCAAACAATAGGGATCTTCGTCTAAATGGGGCCCATTTTTGTGTAAAATATCAACTTGATCCATCAAAGATTCTGGACCGTAGCGTGGTAACAAGCAATGCTAACACACGCACCCACCCACGCACCCACCCACCCACCCACCCACCCACCCACACACACACAGACATCATCGTAAAAACTTCATAAAACGACTTCTGGGACCTTAAAACATGTAATTCCGTCAAAATCTCGAGATCGAATTTTTTCACGATCACTATACTTTACTTATAGTAAAGTAATAACAAACATATTTTAAATTTTTATAAATAAATTTGTAAAATACAATATTTGATAATATTATATTTTTCCATAAATAAATTTATGAAATACTATGTTTCATAATATTATATTTTTTATAAACTACAATTGTTATAAAAAAGAACACAATTGATTAACTTATTACCTCTTTGTTGATGTACTAATTGAAACTATTGAATGAATACGACTAATGAAGCTAAAATTTATTTAATCCAATTATTATGGAAATGATAATAAGTGCAGGAAAAAATGTATTTGTAATTTAAAAGAACAGTTTTAATTATTATATGTATACAGAAATGAAATAATATCGTTTCATTAATGAACTGGTTGTTAGTAAAAGACTGAACTTTAAAAAACATATTTAAAATTATAATACTAGGATAGAAATAGTTTAATCTGGTCACAGCCAAACGTGTACTATATTAATGTTTTAATCGCGCTAGTAGTAATTCTTTAGTATGAGAGTATTTAAATATTCTAAAGGATTTTGGAGAGTTGGTCACGAAGCAAACACCAATCACTTTCTCGCCGACGTTTCGTCAATACCATATATATATTGGTATTTTCAACGCTATAATACATAAACAATAAATGTCACAATAATACAGAATATAAACCGTATTTAACAAAACAGTATTTAATAGAAACTGATTGGTGTTTGTTTTTTGACCAACTGTAAATAGGTTAATTAGAATATTTGCTAGTACAACATGGAGTATTTAAAGTTTTTAAATTATATTTGTTAGATATTTCCAATAAATATTTAAATATTCATTTCTTCTGGATTATAACTTTAAAATAACTACATAAAAATTCTTTTAATAAAATATATTTCTTGTAAAAATTATAAGTTCAAGCAAGGTTCGACTTTTATGGTTTTATACTAATGAACTAACCTTATGAAATCCTTGATACATTTGATTAATAATTTGCAATATAGCTGATTTGTTTTTCTATTGAAGATGAGATTATGTTAATGAAATTCAAGATGGTGTGCTTAATTGAACAATAGGATTGGTTCTTAGTGAGAAAGTGCCCAATTCAGGCCACGGATAATAGAAGCCTGCCGAGGGCCGCTGTGTTCTTGCTCAAGACAGCCAGTAAATTTCAAACCTGTCACACTAGCCATATTGAAATTCAATATTTGAAAACAATGCTTTCTGGACAGCAAATGGAGCAGTATGAGTTCTAACTTAGTTCTTGCACCATCTTATTGTTACAAAGTGTCAAGTATGAAGGCCCCAGTAGAGTTTCATTAAATTATGAATAATTTTGTTTTTTTTTAAAACATAATATTAGAATTGTTTTTTGTGTTTCTAATAATTTCGTGACTTAAGAATACATAATCTTTTTAGCTATTTACCATTTTATTAAATATTTACATTTATAATACCGAATATAGTGTATTCAGTAATTAATGCTATAACTAGTAATTTGCTATTATATTCTCATGAAATGTATTATCTACTGTAAAAGTATAAATATTTTTCAAAATTTCTAGCTAGAAATGAAAATTTCTGCTAGTTTCCTGTGACGAATGAGTGCGTATATTGGTGTATGCGCAGTTATATTAAACAGTTATTATAGTTCCGTTTCCAGTGATAAGTGCGTTTATCCATACCAAAAGTTTTCCTTTTGCGTTTTCTTTAAACATTGGGTGCTTACACATATTTCACATGCAAACTACTTAAGAAATGAACAAATCACAATGATCTGCCATCTTCTATAAATAAATGCTTTTATTCCTAAAATATTTGTTTAGAAATATATGAAAATTCTTAGAGTTTATGTATGTCTTTAATAATTCATTTTATTTGGATGATGTATGTAATATTTCATCGTGAAAAAACCTTCTCTTCCTATTTCATTTGAAAGTAATACGTCTTATTCTTCTTACTGCATCCTGTCTTCCCAACATTTTTTATGGCTTTAGTTCATTTTAAAAACAAAAATTAAAAGTAAAGTAACAAGCAACATAAAGACTACCTTATTAGCACTACTGTATTAAAAGCTACTTTTACCGAAGCACTGTGACCTTAGTATCAAGAAAATTGGAATTCATTCGCCTGGCTGTCCTGTATATCAATTGGTGATGGTATGAATTTTAGGTTGATGTTATTTTTTTTAATGTTTTGAGATCTACCAATAATACTTTAGCGATCGACTGGTAGATCGTGATCGACTGCTCTAACCAAGGGGTATTTAGCCACAAGAACACTTCATAGAAATATTGTTTAGAAATGAAAATTAATTTTCTAACTTTATCTATACTAACTTCTGCTAGTATTATATGTAAAACCCAAGAAATTTGCGATTATAAGCTAGTGATTAATTTGAAACATAGATTTATGATTAAATAATATGTAAATTAGTATATGTGTGTATATTAGTACTATTATACTAATATAATATGGTTATTTACTGCAGTCATTTCTCTATTATTTGGTAGTTTCTAAAGAAGAAACTTAATAATAGATTTATTACCATGCTAAGGCTAACTGCATGCTTTTATACCATAATCATTTAAATGCTACTCTTTTATACGATCCTGTAAAATATAAAACATGTTTATAGATTTCAACAAATTAATTTATTTAAAAGTAAAGTAAGAGGCAACTTAAAGACTAGTTTATTAGCTTTACCGTATTTAAAGCTACTTTTGACGTTGCACTGTGACCTTAGGATCAAGAAACAAAAGAGGAAGTCCTATATCTAGGTAAGATATTATATAATTGATTTTTATATGGTGGAATCGAACTTGATTTAATCATCCACCAATAATACGGAGTAATCGGAATGGAAATTAAATTCTAAAAAGAAACCATAAGCAAGGCCTTACTTTCAAAAGTTAAACTTTCAGGATTTATAGTGCAACCTTGTTTTCCAAAGAGCCCTGTAGATCACATATATTCCGTAAGAAACGTTATACTGTTATAAAATTTTGATGTTTCGGATTTTAGGATAAATAAATACCATGGAATGGTGGTTGTTTATATTCCTCCACTTCATACTTGACTTTGCTTACAGTTTTTCTGTCATTTCTTTTATATCTTTTATCGCTTCTAATATTAACAGATTTATACTTAACCGCGATCTGAAAAGTCATTAATAGTGATCAAGACGTCATTAACGACTTCAAATTCGTTCATCAGTGGAGTTACAATGAGAATGCACCCGGTAATGTAGGAAAAAATGTTAAAACACTTTTTTAAATAATATTTGAACTGATGTTCCCAAATTTGCTTAAACTATAACGCTCTGAGCAAAAAATGTAACAAAATGAGACCTGTTAGTGTCATATTGGATATTAATTGGTCATTTATGTAGTGCAAAGGGATGCATAGACCGACGGACAAACAGACGCTCCTTCATTTTTACGCAATAAGTGATATTAATCTTCGGTAAGAAAGATATTCAATGAGTTATAATTAAAGTGCATTTTATTGTAGTTTGACTTACCCAAAGGTATAAGAGCCGTCTGGCTTGAGGTCGAAATGCTGAGATACAATGGGTACAAATCCCCTGTATACTCCTGGGTAGGCTGGGAACTGAGGTGCTGCCTTTGCGAGGACGACCACTCCGGCCAAGAGAAGAACCTGCAACATACCAATATGCCCCAGTTGTAACTTTTAGTCACCTTGTGTAACCATGTTGTGTGATTTTCATAGGAACTAATGCCTTTATTAATGGGCCAGGATTGCCCAGTAGCTTACGCGCATAGTCTTTGTGCTGGTAAACCCGGGTTCGATTCTTACTGTAATCTTCTATTTTTTCACGTAGGAGACAAACAAAAAAAATCTGAGTCCATCTTTCCTCAGAGAGGACGTTAAGCAGAATGTCTGGAATCTTACGGTGTCAGGTACTCGTTAAACATTTCTACTTCAAATACACTTCAGTTAAGCAAAATTTAGGATTCTAAATGTAAAATAATTAGATAGATGCAATATTTTCATGAGAAATCAGTATCACAGATGTAGAGTTTTCGCAGATCTTCAATCCCACTCTCAGAGACTCTCGTTGGGCTTTTTTTATTTGTTTGTTTCTGGCTTTCTGCTTGTAGCCTTTGACTCTTAGTTTTCTTCTAAGTTGGAAAATGTGGCTCATTTGTTATGCATCATAGATTTTTTTACGGTGAAGCAACATTTTTAAGAGGTCCTAATTTTATTTCACCCAAGTTTATTTGAGTAGAGGTCTTTAAACAGATATCGGACGGACTCAGAAGCGGCAGTTCATGTCCTACGAGGGACGGTGTGCACAAGATTCTTCAAAGTTCAACAAAAGGCTTATAAACATGGGCCAAACATTGGAAATGGGTGTTATGGCCATTTTACTGAAATTTCAGTATTAAAAAACCACCAATAGTTTTATTTTTGCCGATTCTTTAAAAATTTGTTACATATTACAATACCTATTATATTCAACTTGAATATTTTACCCTCTAGTCTTCATTATTAAAAGCAAGCCTACCACCCTATCTCATTTTGATATAAAGATTTATCTGTAACTGGTCGGTTTTTCTCTTTGTTTTAAAGGAAAAATCAAAAAATCTACGGTAGGACATGAAATTCATTAATTTCATTAAAAAAAAACCTGGGGGTGACGAAAGGGCAACACGCAAAAAATCGTCGGCCTGATTTGATTTATTGGTGTTATGGCTGGAAAGCTAAGGTACACAGCGATCAAAACAGGTAGAACATGAAAATTATTTATGAAAAAATAACGCGTTTCGACACTAACTGTTTATTCATCAGGATATTTCTTCAGGCCAACACTGCTGCCTGACTTCCTTTTAGTTTCAATTTATATTTATTTTTATATAATACTTTAAGCCCTTTACAAATAAGAGTTTAATTTTTTTTATGTATATATATTTAAGAATATCTACTTTATAGAATAGACGTACGGCAATTAATTTAATATATTTGTACTTGTGTATTTGTAGAAACTATAAAAGTATCTCCAATCCCATCTGCCACAAGTATCAATGCATCTTATCATTTATTATAAAAGTCCGTCTTACCTCGTGAATCGGCGAATGAATGCATCTATTTGACATTCAGAATCCGTTCCTTGCGTTTTTAGTTTTAATTATTAATAATTATCACAGCATAATTCTTAATAATACTATCGCAATTACTAATAATTATCATTGATAAAAATCATCATTTGTTTAAGTATGATCAGAAAACTTTTTTCTAAATAAACTGGTCAAAATGATAAGATGAATAAGTATATATTTGTAATTAAATAAATTTAACTAGTTTGTAACACTATGTTTATTTACATATTTTTGGCCTAAAAGATTTGTTAATGTAAATATTGTAGATTATATCATAAATATTATTTTAAGTATATATTTCAAATAGAATCCAATACGTCAATTTTTATTCTTTAACATTATTAAAAATTTTCGGATATTTACAAAAGAAGGATATATTAAAAAAAATATTTATTTTTAACGGTTGTTGATAGTTTCGTTTATCAACAATTACGGTTAGAAAGGATCTCATGTAAGCTTACAGAATGTAATGAGATTTGTACATACAAGCTAATTGACGTACATTTTAGATTTCCTGTCAAAAAACAAACGTTATAACTATTTAATCTAATGACACTATTTTTCAAAAAAAAAAAAAAAGGACACGTTTGCGCTAATAGTTCCTTTTTTTAATCAAAATTTTACCCTGATGAATAACTTTCGCTACTCAATTCACCCAGTTACTCCAACCTGAAAGAGAACACTATATGTTCGAAACACGTTCACTTTTATAAAAAAATTACCTTTCAAATACTTTTATTCTTAATAATTTTTTTCCAAAAACAGTTAACACCACAAAATAACTGATGTACAAGTTTTGAATGCAAGTTTAAAACGTAATGGAGGTACTGTAAATGCAAGAAGTATTGTAATATGTAACAAAAATTTTCATAGATTGGAGAAAATTAAAACTAATTAATCATATTTCATATGCAACATTTCATTAAAACAACCATTAAACATTTAAAATATTTGGTACCATATATTTCAGATTTTATTGAATTTTGAGAAAAAAAAATCATAATGGAATTTTGCTTTAAAATTTCAATAAAATATCAATACGTATTGATTTGTTCTACCAGAAATTATCCATGTATCTATCTGAAATTCGATATCCGTTCCTTGTTTTTTTTTTAATTTAGGTATTATTGGTAATTTATTCAAAACTAATTATTCAGTTAACTCAAAAAAAAAAGAAGCAAATTTGAAGATCTTGGTTGTTACACCCCTTGTAAGGAAAATTTAAAATTCTAAAAGAAAAGGTACATAGATATAAACTTTTCATCAGTTCATCTATTTCATAATAATTATAGGGTAAAAACCTTTTAAAGTAATCTCTACATATAAATGATTAATGAATTAAACTACCCGTTTCGAACGCGTAGGGTTCTTATTCAGGTTTAAATGTAAGCTGAGATGCCTGATATTTAACTATATCAGTATGAGATGTATCCCAGACTTAGACTTACACCTGCAGAAGGACATTACGTGTTTGAAATGCATTGCTTAACTCATTACACACCTGTGCGTGGAGACTATTTTATTAGTTCTTTACTCAACAATGAATAAATACATCATCTTTGAATCCTTAATAAAATGAACCGGTTAATTCAACGATCAGAAAGTATGTACTGTTGAAAAAATGTGCCATTTTTCAAACATTTTTGCAAGCTTCATTTTTAAAATTTTGTTAAAAAAATTTTTACTTTTTTTTAATATAAATTGGTAGAATTAAAGGAGTTTTAGTATATCAAATGGAAGATTACATAAAATTCCTGAGGCTAATTATCATATCCAAATCATCGTCAGCTTAATAAAAGATGTATGTATTAATTTTTGCATGTTTTCGTACTTATCTCCTAGTAGATGAAGTAATGTATGATGTTGATTAACGACACATTATTGGCAAGTGATAAAAGGCAAAGAGATTATTGCTAAGCTGGTGATTGAGAAAGCTGGTCAATTTTAGCATTATAACCTTACAGTTATAGTTAGTGTGGGACAAAGTTATTGGTTACCTGCAATGAAATCATGACAGTATGTTGTTGAATGCAGTGACTGTGGTGTAGGGCACAGCAAGTCGGCCTCTTATATAGAAGGTAGGTACTGCGGCAGGGGTGGACTTTGCCCCCTCCATTCGCCCCCTAGTACTTGGCGGAATTTTTCAACTAGGTGAATCAGCCTAGCGTCATGATCTGAACAAAAATAAATTACCATTTATAAATAAGAAAGGCATTTTCAAAACAGATATCCATGATTTCTGTATGCAGGTACATTTCAAAAGTCTGATTAACTAAATACATTACAAATATCAGAGAGAAGCTATATATTTTATGACAAAATATTAAACTTTTAAAAATAAATACATTATCACCATATATTAACAGAACATTTCAAACACCATATAAAAAACGAGAATTATTAATTAAAAATTAACATACATAAAAGAATATATTGGACAATTTTGATAACTTTTTGAATGTCATTAATTTCAAAACATCATATATGCTAACGTAATTATATAATATTGTTAACTTGTAAGAATAAACTGCTCATCGTAGTTTTTAGAATATAAAATGTGAACTAAAAAAATTTAATAAAATTTAAAATGATACGAGTCAATATCGACTGAATCATAGCAATGTGCAACATTTCATAATTTGAGGTAGATAATTTGAATATTAAACTCCATTCAAATTAATAATTTTATGCCTTGCAGTAATTTATGTTGGAGGAAAACAGCAAGTAATGAAATTACATATTTTTGTTGGCCCCGTTTGTTTCTAGTTCCAAATGTCAATTTTTTTTTTACTTTTATTATTATTTTTCCTCATATATGTAAATATTAGCAATGATTCTGAAACAAATACTAATAACACAATCTTAAAATGGAAAATCGAGATATTTTTCTTGGTATAACCAAAATTAACTATAACTCTCACAAAGATATGGACTTGAAAAGTTATTCATCAAAAGCACTGCATACAAAGTTGAGTTTTGTCAGTTTTTGAAAAAAATTCAAATTGTATTTTTATCCTCAAGAAGATGAAGCCCTTTGATTAAACATGCATCATAACAGTGTTTGATTACCGCTTTCAAGTTTATTGCTCGTCTTAATTCCATTATGAACATAATCAAGGACGATTCGCTTGTCTGGGAAGTCACGCATTTCTCATGTTCTTAACAGCTCTTCGGTTCGGTTCCTTTAACTCATGTCGGAGTCAGTTTAATAAACCCTGATATCCTTCAGTTATTTCTTTGATGATCAAGTCACTTTCATCAAACTTGACTTTTTTTTTCGTTTTGCATGATGCATTGATATAATTAACTTAACATTTCAAGTTTCTGGTTTTTTGTTGTTGCATATCCGGCATTATAAAATAACAATATAGACTTATATGTTTAAAATTCAAGTGATTCAACAAGAATGACCCGATTCTATGATTAAATATTTTTTAGAGAAAAATAGTTACAAATAAAACTTATAATACAAGTATTCTGCTAACAGTAAAGTTTTATTTCACATATTACAAGTGCTCAATATGACTATTCACTATTGCAGCATGAACAACTTATAATAACGTATAAATATACGTATAAGATAAAACTATATAAATACAAATGTCATTTACCTAACAAAAACAAACAACACTCAAAATAATATTTTATTTTGTTGAAAATGAAAAGAATATGATTAAATTTATTATTGAGTAGTAATAAAAGTGTTTAAACTATTTAATATAAAGTAAATAAATTGGGTTCGATTTGTATTTAATATCCATAATGTGTTTAAAAATCCAAGGCATGTTTTCCCTTTATTTATTTCTTTTAATAATTATATTCAATATATATATATATCAATGATCAAACCACAATAAGAAATGGGAAAACAAGTCAACCGCTTGTTACGGTTGAAAGATCTTAGTCTTGTTTTCCCATTTCTTATTGTGGTTTGATCATTGATTGTTGTTTCACGTGTTTATGTGAAACCTTTTTATATATATATATATATATATATATTGAATGTCTTTTTTAAATAAATGTATTCAAGAACGACTGCTTCTAACTTTTACGAATATATATATATATATATATATATATAAGGTTGCCGGGATGGTTTCCTGCCGTTGTGTTTCCGGCGTGCTTGGTTTCCCATCTTTTCTCCTGAAGACGGATCATCCAAAAATTTTAGTTTGTAAGTGTGTCTCTTTCTCTGTGTGTTGCTTTTTTTCGTTTTGAGTTGATTTGCGTCCAGTTTGGATCGTTTTTTTGAATTTTATACGTGAGGATTTGCTGCTGTCTACTTTAATGAAACATGTTTACATGAGGATTTGCTGTCATCATGCACACACATATATATATATATGAGTAAATGAATGAAACGGTCCAACGGACTTTTAAATAAAAACAAATTAAAAAGAAGATATCACACAAAGAGACACAGGAATAACTCACTTCTATATTTTGACCATCGTCGTCATCAGGAAGGCAGAGCAGCGACTCTTTTACGAAGGTGAGCAGAGTCGCCTCTCTGCCTCCCTGCAAGACTATTCCCCTCCTGATGACGACGATGGTCGAAATATAGAAGTAAGTTATTCCTGTGTCTATCTGTGTGCTATCTTCTTTTTAAGTGGTTGTTATATATATATATATATATATATATATATATATATATATAAATTTTATAGCACTATGCTACATATGATCTAAAAAAGAAAAATATAAGTTATTATTTAATGATTACCATGATTTTATTGTATTTTTATTATTAAAATAACGGAATTTTTGATGAATGACTATTTAACATAAATTTTTCAAGAAATCGATGTCACCGAATTGTTCTTAAAAATTATTAGATTGTAATTTATATATTAAAAGAGGCTGAGAAAAGCTTCAGGATAAATAACATGGATATATTATTTAGTTTTTTGTTCATCATTTTGATTTTTAGTTAAGAAATCCGTAAATATGAATCTTTTTCTTTTGTTTAGTGTTGTTTTATTGAAGAGACATAAATATTAGAACAGTAACATCTGTTTATTTGAATATTGTATCTGAACGCAAATTGGGAATACATACTGAGTAAATATAAATGTAAATAAACATTTCATATAATTTCAAAATTATTCAAATAAACTGATATTTCTAAATTACATTATATTTGTTTTGTAGAAATCTTTGATCTGTAGATGTATTGTTGTAAATAATGTCACGGAACTATAGAAAGATTTTGTACAACGTAATAATGCCAGTTTGTGATAATATTTCTTTTGAAGTAATACCTATAAGAATTTGAACAGAATCAGTAATGACGGACTGAGTGAAGCAACAGAAATCAATTCCATAGTTATATTAGTTGAGTTTTACTTGTTGTTATGCCCAGTAGTCACTGTGATTTACCTCCTGCGTTATCTACCCCACATTTTAGGTTATGATATTGCACCAAGAATAAGCGTATGCTGGAAGTATCTGCGTTTCCACATGCTTCATTCCCCTAACACAGTGGTCGGGAAACAGGGGACAATTTCCCCAAATGGGGTAAATTAGAAATTTTGGAGAGTAATGAACGTACTACGGATGTGGATGTGATAAGTGAGGGAAAGATGGAGAAAAGAATGCATCGAGGATCCCACGATGTTTAAAACTATGGAAACTGAGAAATATCAGTATTGAAACTGTTTTTAACCCACAGTGAGACAGCACTTACAGGTCTTTCTACCCTTAAACCTTTAAACAAAATGCAGAAACTGGTTAAATCTTGAGACAGCATTCTAGGAGGAGTAAAATCAAAAGTCCCTGATATCGTGTTTGTTATATCCAAGACTAAAGAGTATCATTTTTCCAAAGCCTGAATTAGCTGATATGAATATATTAAAGATTTCAATCTGATGTTAAAATATTAAAGATTTCAATATTTTGTTCATTATTTTTATGCAGAAAGAATAACATTATTTTTCTTTGTGCACCATTCTTATGCCAGAAAGGTGAAACATTTTTTCCCCATAATAGTGGATTTATATAATTTTCTTTTGTTATTGTATGAATTTAAAATGCATGGTAGTCAATAGTACTGCTTATTGCCATGTAATGCTAAAAGAGGTGTTTTATTTCTTTTTATAAATGTAATTCCTGTGTTCTTTCTTGTGCACTATTTCTATACCAAAAAGACAGACTTTTATTTTCTATGCTAAATGAAATTAATAGTTAAACCTTTTACCAATTACATTTTTTGTTTATATATTATCTATAAATTCTGTAAGTAAATTGCTTTATCCACCAGAGTACTTCCAAGTGTGGGGTAATTTCATATTAGTTCAAATTCTATTAGGGTAACACCCAAAAACGTTACCCGACTCCTGCACTAACAGGATTAGTAGTCTTGAGAGAGATGGGAAAAGAGTCATTTTGATTTTTTATGGATGCAGACCGGTGAAGTATTTCAATAAATATTCGATAAAAGCAGAAGGATAACCCTGTTTTGACAATTTTTTATTAATTTCTTTTAGATGGAAACACAAATCCAAACTCTCATTTACTCCGGAGCCTCCCCCAAAAAAATACAAACTCTGACGGCACTAAATCATTTCAGTTTTACCTTACCTTAAGCTGAAAAGAGCGAAAATGTAAAAGAGGTCGCAGACTGTTATAAAAGTGTCATTGAGTGTAGCCAACCTTAAAATAAAAAGGTTACTAACAATTCAGAAAAAAGAGTATTAATTAAAGGAAAATAAAAAGGGCAAACTTAAAATCATAAATTTATAAAGTGAGAAAAGAATGAAAATTTAAGTTTAGAAGAAGTAATAAATAAATTTGTAATATAAAACTTGATAAGAAGAATAGAGAATAGAAAAGCAAAAAAATGAAATTAGAATTTCAGAATACTATTATTATGATTGAAGCATCAAATAGTTAACGAACAGAAAATGATCCAAAGAAATAACATCAATTAAAAGTGAAACATGCAAATTTAAAAGTGATTTCAGATTAAATTAACTCTGCTCCCCTAAAACTATAGCACTCCACAACCATATACTCGTATTTGGATCTACACCACTTCATTGGAAGCAGTTAGACAGTGGAGATTAATATGGCAAGTAGCTGGAGCTTGGGACGAATGATAATATGACCTTTGACTATTCATAATGAAACCTAGTAAAGAGGAAATCAGGTTCACGTAAAATAAGCTGCACTGAGTACAATCCAAACGGTAAACATATTGGATGTTCATGAAGTGGAAAAGGTCAGATGTTAATGAGGTTGCTAGCAGTTGATGTGAAATATCAGTTAAGAGTTGTTGAAAAAAGAGTTGATGAAAGAGGCAGCTATCTGTCCAGCTCAGTACAACGGCAGCGGCTACGGCATTGGCTCTCAACCTTTTTTTACTCATGGACCTCTTTTCCCTTCTTATTTTCTTGCTGGGACTCTACATAGCCATTTGATTTGACATAACAATAATTTTCCATTTTCCAATGATACAAATTTTAATTTTAAGGTTTTAATTATCAAAGAAATATAATATTCATAATGGAATTTTATTTGTAAATAGAAACTAATTTAATAGAAATAAAGATTCTATAATAATAATAATAATAATAATAGTAATAATAATGATAATTATAGTGATATAATTACAGTATTTCAGTGGTCTTCCATGATCACATGATTCAACCTCATCGAGAGCACAGCTCTTCAGGCAGTTTAATTCACTGCAATATTATTATGTAGACTGGTTAAATATGTGAATAACAAAAATTGAAAGGCATAATTCGTTAAGTCTGTGGTTGATGCTTTTTGATGAGTTTCTTTGTATTTCGTTCTTTCGATGTTAATGATACTTGAAGATCAATGTCAAGTCTATTGCGAACTTTTAATAACAGTTGAAAAACGCGAATAAATCCCGATTCAACGAAATAAGTTGTAGGAAAAGCAGTAACGTGCTTTCTCTCGTAGGAAAGGGTATTTTGTAGTAACATTATTTGTTTATGACACATTGGAATTTTAAACGGATTATTTCATCACTTCGTTATTCTATGAGAGGCTCTTGCAAAGATATGTCTCTTTTGGCAACATCAACTTCGACATAAACTAGAAGTCAAGTAAGCATATTCATCCTGACTAAGTCGCTAGGTAGATTTTCTCCTTCACTTGTCCTTGAAGGATGAATATACAAGTCAATAGAAATAAAAAAATAATAATTCATAAATATTTTTCAATGTAGTGTAAGTAACTTATTTTTTTAGAAACTGAATTTTTAATAATAAAATGTGTTTTGATTTGGTTTTCTTCAAAGTCTTTCAAACATCATTGTAGACCTCGAGAAATATTTCATGGAACGCTGTGGTTCTTGTGAACCCCGGTTGAGAACCACTGAGCTAGAGAATGCTTTGTTTGAATTTTCTATAAAAAAAGATGTTCCTTGATTAGGGGACTCCTGTAAAATCTATGGGGTGATAAGCCAAGTTGTATATATTGATTGCAGGAATTAATTTTCTGATCTAAGACGAATTTTAAAACAGAAAATACGGTTTTTGTGTATGCTATTTGTTTACTGTTTTGAGTGGACCATTTTAATTTGATTTTATATCCCAATCTAAATATCCATTAGGGAAAATCAGAGGGTGAGATGAAATGGTTACCTTCAGAAAGATTTCAGGCAAGTGAATGAAATTTTTTTATATATTTGGGAATAATTGTTAATATAACTTTAATATCATAAATAATTTGGCCGTGATAATAAGTTAATTTTTAATTACTATGTTGTTACATTGTATGAGATAATGAAAAATTAGCTCAGCTATCTGAGAACATTTTCCTACCATTAACTTATTTTCTGATATTCTCTTATAACAAACTCCTTTTCAAAATAAAGGTATCTAGTGTTGTTTGTTTTATTCTTTATCTTCAATATTAACATGGATTAGCTCAATAGCACGACAGGCAACGATAACAACTGTTACAGTAATGGTTAAATAATAAAAACAATAATGTCTTGTACATCTTCCATGAGGTTGCTGTTCCAGGTCTGTACTGTCGTCAACAGATAAGAGTATGAAAAATTTCATAATTTACAGTTCAAAATATTTTCCTGACGAGGGGAGATTTTATGTTATCACAATGATAATTTGGTGTTACGAGCAGTAAATATCACCCTATAATACAATTTTTAACCTTTAATATACATGACGAACAGAAGCATTTCAAGAGCATATACATTCATATGATAGTGCCACACCTTTGTCTCACCACCTGGATGGTGGTACAGATCTTTACAAATTTCATGGTCAAATTTATTATGCTATGGTCACTTTGCACTCAACTAATGATGAAGCAAATGAGTTAGCAATGTAACCATTGCCATAATTAAATAAGGTATTGGTTTGTAGTATTTATGTTCTCTTTAGCTAAATAACTACTTCCCGACTTGCATCAGTAGGGGAAAATGCTGATGGCGTGTTTTGATGGAATCCCAAATACTTCTTTTCTTTTCTATTCTTCTGATTTTGAAAAATAATAGACTAAATGATTATCAATATTTATTTTATTCTTTCACTTATTTTAAGAACTTAAAATTTCAGTTTTTATATATGACGTCTTGTCTTAATATAAGCATAGCATGAAATTTGGATTACTTGAAGCGGCAATAACACATTAAAAAGGAGAACTAAGATTCTATCTGCAGTCCCTTGTGGACTTAATTACCGTTATTTTAACTAAAGTTATAAAGATTAAAAAAAGTAATTGTGTAAAAAAATATTCTTCTTAAAATTAGTATGATAATTCATAATCATTAGAAATAACATAAATTTTCACATAATTAATTACAAATAACCACAAAAGGAGGACATTTAGACAGTCAATTGAAGGCTACTTAGTGTTCAATAGTTCTTAGTAATAAACTTGAATTATATCTTTAAAACGAATATCGTAAAAACAAAGTAATATTGAATATACAACATGAAAAACGTTTTAAGATAGATGTAAAATTATTACTCAAGTTAATGGATGTAAATTAATTCTTTCGTGATTTTTTCGGGCTCACAAGTTTTGAGATCCTCAAAGTTTTTTTTTTTTTTAGGTTTTTGATGATGTCAGTGTATATGTAGATGTGTGAGTTGGATTGCACACAAACGTTTGTGGGTACAGTATAAACTATCTCATTTTATAGGCCAGGTCCATGTTGCACCAAAAATTGGGTCCTAAGTGTAGGTGTGCTCAATTGTTTTTCGGGAATAATGCACCATGCAAAATTCACTTGATATGATATAAAAATGTAGAAAATGTATGCAGTATTTGAATTATAATCTTTTTATTTGTGAAGTAGGTAAAACCAAATGTATTTCAAATAGTATCGTAGTACAAAGGAAAAAATTATGTTGATTCATTTTAATTTATTTTTTTTAATGGTATATTTCTACAATTTTGGTTTATAATACCAAGATTATTAAGGGAAAAAATAAACGAACACTGTTGTCTAACTTACATTAAATAATTGTATACATAATATTTTAGTACAATTAGCTATGTCAGAATAGGTTTTTATTTGTTTGTATGTTTATCAGCGCTAATAAACTGTAGAGTTTTAAAAATAAATCTCGACAGTAACCTAAATAATCTATATAATACCAGATATTCTACAAAATTTGAAACACATATTTATTGTTTTTCCTGAGAAAAAGATATCAATCAATGGTCTCACCTAAAAGTTTATAAAATCTACGAAATTATTGGCAAAAGTAATGCACTGAATACAACTTTTGTAAACTTTATTTCAGTCACGTTGACATGTATCCAAGTTGTTGTCAACATGTTTAATATTACCCTGTTTAAAAAATTCTGATGAATTTACATAATAAATAGTCATTTGGTATAATCTTTGTTGTTTTCTTCCATATATTCATAGAAATTGTTCTTTGACCAAATTGAATGGACATTTTGAAGTTTACTGAATGAAATAAAGAGATTTTTAAAAATTTTGTATTCTCAATTTATGTTAATTAAATTTTAAAGGAATTACAATTTTAACTATATTAAAATTATATTTATATTAATTTAATCAAAGTCCAGACTACAATAAGAAATGAGAAAAAAGAGTAAGATCTTTCAACTAACAAGTGGTCTTCGTCAAAGTCAAATTCCAACTATTTGACTCTGACTCTGACGAAGACGACTTGTTAAGGTTGAAAGATCTTAGTCTTTTTTCTCATTCTTATTCTGTTTTGAACTTCGATTGTTGTTTTAAGTGTTTATTGTGAAATCTTGTTATATTAATATATAAAAAAAGATTTCACATAAACACGTGAAATAATAATCAATGATCGAACTACAATTAGAAATTGGAAAACAAGACTAAGATCTTTCAACCGTAACAAACTGTCTTCGTCAGAGTCAAAAACCCAACAGAATCACTGATGGTGTTTCAGTGTTTCAGTTGGCTTTTTGACTCTAATGAAGACTGCTTGTTACGTTTGAAAGATGTTAGTCCTGTTTTCCCATTTCATATTGTGATTTGATCGTTGATCGATATTTCACGTGTTTATGTGAAATCTTTTTCCGTAGTAAACGTATTCTCTAATTTCACGCTTTTAAATCCTTGCATTCTATCACTCTCACGAAAACCATCTTCAAAGATAACTTATTATGGAAGAAAATGTAGATTTATTTTTGTAAATTTCTTAAAGTATGTTTGTAAATGGTTTTTGTAAACTTTTATTTCCGTTCGAATTGAACGCTTCCTAAGAATGTAATGAACGAGTAGGATATCTAAAAAAAAAAAAGTAAAAACCTGTAGGTGGGAGATTGACATGGCATTGTGAAGAAAGAATATCTGATTTATTAGTCAACAGAAGGTGGGTGAGAGGATTTATAAGTACAATTTACAACGGATCAGTGGGGTCGAGATGAGAGTCAAGTTGGCAAATCCATGTTTTGGCGTTCTGTCTATGGAACAATGGAGATGAGTCGTGGATAGTCGCAACTGGATCATGACATTTAGCAGAATTACCAACAAAGGTGAGATTCAAAGACCTTGCCAACAAAGTGCATATAAGTGCACATGCGCAATAACAGTATCCTCCTTTTAGCCTCTGTGCAATCCTTAATCCTAATAACGGCTTGTCTTTTTATTTGTAGAAGCGTTTCAAATCGTAAATCTTCTAACATTAAATCAAAATAATAGTTGTCGACTAATATTGATTAAACTTTGAAATTATCAAGAAAACCGAAACGAAATTATTATAAAAGGTCTATATATATTTCTATATTTTACTTTCCTTAAGTGAAATTATTCAATATTGTTTCATAAACACTTGAATATTCTTTAACTGTGTTAAATCACATGATCTTTCGGATTTCTAATAATGCTTTTATTAATGTTAAAATGATTAAAATCAAACGGTAATTAAATAGAGATGTGTATATTTTTTAAAAAAAAAATGCTGTTTTGTTATTTGTGTTTAATTTTTGAAATTTAAAAAAGTAATTATGATTATAACTGAGTCTAGATAAAAGAAATAAAGCTTTTCTTATATTTGAAAAAACCAATTCAATGTTAAAATTATTACTATTTATACGTTGAATTAATATTATTTTTAAAAATTTCAATATTTTTCAATAAATTCATGCAAATGTTAACTTTTGTTTATAGAGATTCTTTAATTTTTCATTTTTTTTTTAGTTATCTAGTGATTTTTCTTTAAGTAATATTTAGAACCAGTTACGGACTTCTAAGAATTTATAAAAATCAGAGAATATTTTGAATAAGATAATATGAAGTATAAATATTAATGAGAGGAGAGCTTACAAACCAATGAGCGTGGCTCAGTATTCAAATTCGACCACCTTTGCTCTTTGCAATTACTAATCCATATCAAACAACCTTCCTTAGCTTGCATTCCTGATAGCTCCTCGCTTAGTACTGTTTTGTTTTCTAAAAATAACAAAAATTCTAATTATTGGGATACATAATAAATCTCAAACTCTGATTTTTTCATAAATGCTTAAATATTGTTTAATAAAATAGAAATGAGATAATTTCTAAATAATTATAAATAAATTTATAATTATAATTATAAATATAAATAATCATTAATAGTAAATAATGATATTAATATTATAGTAATAATAATCAAATTTAAGTTATAATTTGATAATTGACAGATAATCAAATATTTGAATTTGAATTTTGAAGTTTGAAATTTGAAGTTTGGAAATACGTTTACTTATAGGTTATTTAAGTGTTGAAAAAACTATAACTATAAGTAAAGCATATTGGTCGTGAAGAAATTTGATGTCAAGATTTTGACGAAATTACTTGGTTTGACGTCGTTTTATGACGTTTTTCCGATGATATCTGTGTGTGTGTGAGAGAGAGAGTGATTGAGTGAGTGGGAGAGTATCCAGTTTGTGTAGACGCTAGAGTCTACAGTCTTTGATGGATCATATCAATATTTTACACATAAATTTATACTATCTAATAGTCTAGTTGTGCTAAATAGGTTAAGAGCAATTACGCATGATGGGAAAGTCACTTTTTTGGGCAAGATGTGGTTTTAGACATTGTTTTTCTTCTAAACTACAAATACTAGGGCCTTAAATGTATTGGATATTCTTTGAGGCTACAAGAGTAATAACAGAAAAAATCCTTAGATTTTTAATACAACCTGAAATCTTTTTTTTTCTTTTCAAAATCACCAATCTTAATTTTTATAAACAATAATAACTTTTACCAAATTTGTCCAACTCAAAATATGACATTGATAAATAATGGACAAGTTACATAAAAAATTAAACAAAAGTTATTGCAAGGGTTGTTTCCACGCATTGTTGGGACACGCTAGACGGCGTGGGTCACGACCATGCGTGATTTAACTGCAGTCCTCCTATACAGAAACACGCTAAGTCGATTGACTGCTTGATACAGACCATTTCAAACGAGACAGATGGATCTGCGAATAAATATACTTTACATATTTCAAAGCAAGCCTATTTCCAAAGACAATATTTGATTAGAATAATGTGCCCTATTCATACCATATGCCTTTTCCTTTTTGTTTCCATTTCACATTATGGCATTTCTTTGTTTATATATATAAATTATATTTATCAAATGCATTAGAGACACTCTTTAAAACAAGGCGATATAGCATATTCATTTCGTATTTAGGACCAGTAAAAAAGTAAAAGTCCTACATGATAAGAAACCAATGTTGCTGACTCTTTTGAGGATTGTTTCATTGAAAACTGAACTCATTAATCTGACGTTTCAAAAATTTTTATCTCCATGTTTATAGTTACAAGAAAAAATATAATTATAGTAGTAGACATGAAAATGCAAATGAAAACAATGAAAATAAATGATTTTAAATTATGTAAGTTATGATTTTTTTTGTCAGCAAAGTTTGGTGTCATTTTCAATACTTTATATACATATACAATTTTATTACACACCACTGTTTTACCACCTTATACAGCTTATTATACCACCCATCTAAGACCTGTACAATTCATCAATTCAGATAAAGTATGCATGAAAGGTGTTTTAATCATTAACATTGCACGTCATTGATGACTAGCTGGTTTTCATCATGTATTCGTTTTTCTCAACATTTGCTCCTTAATAGATCTTTTTGCTGTCCTCAGCTAGATGCAGCTAAAAGAAGGTCTGTTTTTTCTTCTCCTAGTCAATCTATTTGCTAATTCATCCCCTTTTCCTCTACTGTTCTGCTACTCAAACCAGTATTAATTTCTAATCGGTGTTCTGTTCTCGCAGAAGAACTGTATAATAGATGATAATATTTCTTATAGTCTTAAAAGTAAAAATATGAATTTTGAAAATGTTGGATTATTGTTGAAATTTTCACCCAGAAATCTCAAAAAGTTCAGGACCAGTAGTTGCTTAGTGGTTAAAGAAAGTATATTTCATAAAGTCTCTTTTAGGAGCATTATCGCAAAAAAATTTAGAGTTGTCTTGAACAAAAAAAATATGGGTAATCAATCTAGTTGATAACCAATTGATTGGTTTCTCTTTCAGAAGCATTGTCACAAAAATTATAGTGATCTGGAACAACGAAATTTATTCGTAATCAATTCATTTGGTTACCAGTTACTTAATTTCTCTTTCAGAAGCATTATCACAAATTTTTTTAGTGATATTTAAAACATCGAAATATATTGGTAATCAATTCAGTTGATTACTTTCTTTTTCAGAAGCATTATCACAAAATTTAATATTGATCTCGACCAACGAAACTTACTGGTAATCAATTCAGTTGAACGATTCATTCTACTGTGGCCAAAACCATTCACCGATTATGATGAAAATCTATTGAGCAGTTGTGACTTTTGAAATAATATCTCAAAATTGGGTACTTAATGTTCTCACACTCTCATCAAAAACTCTTGAAATGTTGCAAAGGAGTTGAAATGTCAAAAATCTTTTTGATTGGTAAATTAGTGACGTCATTGCAAGCGCTAATAAATTTCTGGAGAGTGTTCATTTTACCTACTATATGCAGTTAAAATTACATCTCTGTCATCCTTTCAATCACGCTATTCAAAATGGAAGTATGAATCATTACCTTGACTATGATTTTAAAATTACATGCCTGTCTTTATTTGTAAAATCTATATAAATAAAAGAAAGGTTTTGTTTGTACATTGCTTAGAACTGACTCATTTCAAGCTATCTTTACGTATTATAAATTAAAGAAACCTAATCCACCATTAGAAAAATTGTTGTCTTTTTGTCTGTTTGGCCTCTAAATTTGGTTACTTGTAAACTCAGCCACCGTAAGGCATAGTAAACTGAAACGTTGACAGTAGATTTATGTAAGTCTAACTTCAAATCTATGATTTGAATAGATGGGAAATTCAACGTAGATGAGAAGATATGGACTTAAGCAGATGTAATTATTTTGAAAATAAAAATAGGCAGGTATTTATTTATATTATTTTAAAAAATGCCTGATGTCAAGGAGGTATTGTTAGTTGATTTTAATTTCGTTTTTTTGTAAGCTCTCAGCAAGATATTATTGACAAGGTCTTTCCCTGAGTTCAATATCTCTCATGTATTCAGAATAACTGGATTTGTAACGAGTAATTCTCACCACCACTAATGAACAGGCAGAAACATTCAATAAACTAGTTCTTAAGCTATATCAAGCTGAAAAAAGAACTTTCAAGTTCGTAAACAGAGTGTATTAGTGATAAGGAAGCAGTTCATTATGCAAATGAATTTTAATGTGTAACAAAACTCTGCACATTATGAGTCAGTGTTTATATCACTGATATCATAGATTCCGAACAATTATCCGTTTCAATTCAAATGGATGGAATTTCCCGTCAGCGTCTGTTTTGCAAGGGTGGTAAATAGATTGGAAAGGCAAACTCTATCTACGACAGGAATTGAAGTGAGAGAGACCATGTGATTCTCACATGGTCAACTGTAATGTTGCTTGCTCAAGAGTCAGAGGTTCCTGCACATGAAGGACAGACAGCTAATGTGGTATATACTGAGGCACTTACTTAACACTGTGATAATAATATTTTCTACTACTCAGTCATGTCTAATATATTTTGGAATATCATCTAAGAATTTTTGGAAAATACACATCGAAGACGGGTACGTCTTCTAGCTATATCAAATATTTTACACTATTTTTCTTTTTTATAGAGATTTGGCCTAGCTTCAATAATACAACATATTTAAGCTGACGTTTCGTATATATATTTGTAGATATCTTCAGGGCTACATCAATACAGAATTTAATTACCATAACATGAAAAGTAATTATATTACATTATTTAATAAGTATACATGATACCTTGGTATTTTTTTATTGTAAGGAAGCAGCTACGTAACGGTTTTGAACACAAACCGTTATATAGTTGCTACCATACAATAGAAAAATACCAAGGTAATTATGTATATTAGCTAAATAATGTAATATGTTATGGTAATTAAATTCTGTATTGATGTAGCCCTCAAGATGTATACAAATATATACAAAACGTCGGCTTAAATGTGTTGTATTATTGAAGCTAGGCCAAACCTCTATAAAAAAAAAAATAGTGTTAAATATATGTGGTCAGGATAAAGAAAACATTAAAATATTTTAGTAACAATTATTATATTAATAATTGAAACTGTTTTCATAAGTACATAAATTAGTTTTGGCATGCAGAATCCCGTTGTACTTCATCTATAGGAGTAAGCGTTGTTCAGGCAGTTTCAATACCCATCATCAGGCAGGATTAAACAAATGCATGTATTTAAGTTTGAAATTCCTATTTATTTTGATTATTGAAACTTTTTTTTTTATTTCCATGCCTTAAAATATATTAGAATTTCACAAAATGAAAATAAAGCAAATGGCAATTGTTGTACCATGCTTAATAGTGTTGTCTATGTCCAAATATCATCTTGATATAATAGTATAATTTACAAGCTAAATTGTCTTTAACTAGCAGCAATTATTAATGGATAAATATGTCGTTGAAGAAAAAAAATAAAGGTAACATTTTATCCTTACAAATTACTTTCAATTCATTACTTTAAATATTTTTGTTGTATTTTAGGTACTAAATTAAATGAAGAGCTCTTTCTTAAGATTAAGGTTTTAAAAATTACAACTATAATAGCTTGAGTAACCCACTGAAAACAAAAAAGCTTTTCTGTTTCAAGTTGAGGACTTGTGCATTACTGTAATTGGCATTGAATTAAAAGCTATTTCGACTCATACTTGAAAAATGTTGTATATGACATTTAAAACAAAAATTAGAAGCCTTGGTGAAGAATGACCTTGAAGTGTCAGAAGAACTCTGACAAAATATTGTGTGTTGGGACTAGAGACTTGAGGATAGGCAAGGTTAGGAGAAAGTGCTAAAAGTATTGATTTGCGAGAATTTTAAGCAGGATCAAAGTGTCTTGTTGCATTATCGCAACGCTTCATTTCTATACCTCATACAATCTTTTCTTATATCAACTACATATATTCAACACTATTTTTCTTTCTTTATCGAGATTTGGTCTAGCTTTAAACATTGAAACATTTTTAAGCCAACATTTGGTATATATTTATAAACATATTTAGGGTTTGGTATTTTCCTATAAGAAAAAAACTTCTTTTAAAATAAAAATTTATTTTTTTTAAAAAAATAAGAAAATGATAAGCCCTGAATATGTCTACCAATATAAACGGTGGCTTAAAGCTGTTTTAATGCTTGAATCAGGACGAATATATATTTATGTTGACTGTAGTCCCTCCATCGATTCACTTCTTCTCCTGAGGATGACCACCATAAAAGTCGAAATATTGAAAAGTGAGTCTTATTATGTTTCTTTTTGTGTATCACAGTTTGTTTTAAGTATATATATATATATATATATATATATAATTCACACAAGAAAGAGAAAAACAGATAAAACGCATACAAAAAAGACTCACAGCGATATTTCGACATTCTTCGTCATCGGGCAGAAGTAGTCCCCTTGAGTAGCTCAAGCTAACTCTATATATATATATATATATATATATATATATACTTTAACACATAGAAAAGAACACAGAAAGACACTACAGAACTCACTTCGATATTTCGACATCCGTGGTCATCGGGAAGAAGTGCGAAGTACTCGCGTTGAGAAGCAAACTGCTACTGGCCTCCAGAGTAACTCGTGGAGCCACCGCAATGCTGCCCCCCAGCGGAGGAGAGGAAAAATAGAAATCCCTCCAATATTTATTTAGAAAACAAGATAAAAAGTATATAAAATACGAAATAATAATAATAATAATAAAATAATAATACTAATAAAATAAAAAATAATAATAAATAATTAACGGTACAGGTTAAGACCAGGAGGAGAACGAGCCCCAAGGAGGCATATGAATGCCTCTTCAGAATCTCTAAGGGTGACATGGGAATTAGACTCGGGGATTTATTTGAGGATTTGTACCCTGATCCTCTATATATATTATAACAGGAAAACGATCTAAAAGGACAACAAACGTTTCACTGTGAATCACAAATACAAAACTAAGGAACAAACTCATTTACTGCCTCTAATTTTTGGTTGAACCGTCATCAGGAGAGTTGAGATAGGGATACCAAGTGCACTTGTGAAGCGACGGTTGGAGACCGTCTCCAACCAATAGCTTCACAAGTGCACTTGGTATCCCTATGTCAACTCTCCTGATGACGGTTCATATCATACTTGGTTCACAGTAAAATGAAATAATAACAAAACCTGTTTAAGAGTTGGTCATTGTTGAATTTAATTGATACGTTATTTTAAAAACAGATTGTTTTTATGTAAGGACTTTTCATAATTTCTAAATCATTTTTATTTTAAATAACTAGTCGTAATTAGCATGAAAACGAATTGCTTATAAACTAATAAAAATAGTTTTATTTTAATCAACTATGTTGCGAACTTTAGTCAATGATACTCCCAAGTGGAAAAATGCAACTAACTTGAAATCACATGGAGTTATACAAAAAATGCGTATTCTAACACCACTAATGCGTATTCTAAATAGTGACAAGTTAGTTGAAATATAGAGCTAATTTGATAATTTTGTTAAGAAACAAAACTATGATTGTAAATATTGTAGAGTCTGTCATTTCATTCAAACTGCTTCCAAATGAATTATAATTTAATTTTATAATTCCTGGCTTTAATATTAAATTTATCATTATTCTTACTAAATTGTTGAAAAATATTATTTTAAAATATTCAGTTGTCATAAGCATTATTAAAAATATCAAAATAAATTTTTTTTTTATCCGTCAGATTAAACAAACAACTTAATTGGTTTGATGAAAACTGGAAATTATGAGGAATTATTTATTATAATTTTTATTAGATTCTTGCTAACTTTTTTAAATTTTCTTAAAAGATCCAAAAAAATAAAAAAGAATAAAAAAATAAATATTGTTAACAATTATTAGTAAGTGATTTGTGAAAAACAATATTGGTTATTGGTCTGAAAGGTTTACCGTTATTTTAGGCCTCAGAGATGGGTGTTTATTAAAAACAGAATGGGTGTTTAATAAGATACAGAATTATTAAAACTTACTTGCTGATACGGTTATATTAACAGAATAATTGCAATAAGTAAAAACTGTAGCAGTCCAGCATTCTAGCATTCTATGTGTAAATGTTAGGACCTGAGTATCTTGTTGTACTAAGTACCTATGATGCATATATAATAGTAAAGTTTTGTGACTTCATAAAATATAAATTTTTGACTATTTTATGTTGTTCTCAGATGGATGAGCTCTGAATCAAGACAAGCAGACTCCACAATCCATAAGGTAACATAAATTTTTATATGGTGATAGTAATTCACAAGAAAAAAATCTCTGTGGAAATAACAACTCTACTGTTTCTAATTTTTATATCAATTCCCTCTCCATTTGGAATCTACAGTAGAGAAAGTATTTTAGTAGTATACAGTAGGTTAAAATTTTGAAATCGACTTTTCAAGGGAAAGGTACGCTTTGAAGTCTGATTAAACAATTTTTGAGATTTTATCCATGTGTATGTGTCAGCGATATATCACAAAACAAAAAAATCTTACTACACAACTTTGTAGTCACTGTGATTCTAGTTTTTTAGTTAACATTATATATATATATATATATATATATAGGATATGGTCAACATCCAAACCAAAGTAATAAATAGGGTCAAATCTTAACTGAGTTGACTCAGACAGTTGTGATTCACTCTCAACTCGTCTTGACGAAGACCGACTGTTACGGTTGAAAGATCTTTGTCTTTTTTCTGATTTGTTACTAAGGTATGGGCGTTGGTTTTTATTTCACATGTATCTTATGAAATCTTGTTATAGAATATGATGTGCACAGGCATTTTAAAAGTCCAAAACATTTTTCAAATAATAATAAACGATGATTAATGGATTTCTGGATTAATGGATACGGATATTAAACAAAAGACATAGTATACATGTAAAACCATTTTTTTTATAAGTGCATCGCCTTGGAGGCATTTTCGACATCACTGAAACTAATATATATGTATATATATATATATATATATATAAAGTTTGTTTGTTTGTTTGTTTACCCATTTTCCGTGGAGATAGACACCTGAAATTATAAGATATATTATTTGTTACCTTAATAATGTAAATTAAAAAAAAATAAATAAATTTAATTCCCAAAATTGGAGCCAGGGTAGCCAGTGGCTTGCTTGCTCGCCGATGAAATGCAAATGAATTATAGATAATTGTAAAAAAAATTTTTTTTAATGTTTGAGTATTATAAACACTATGGTATAGAGTATGGTATCAAACTAGAGTATCCCAGTGGGTTGCGTGCTCGCAGCTGACAGTAGGACAAATATATTGTAAATAAATATAACAAAAAAAATTTTGAATTTAAAATTTGTATAATATAAACAATAGTAATAAAGGAAATGCATGCAGCCAGGGTAGCCAGTGGCTTGCATCACATGAAGCTCATATTTGCATGAGTATCTTGCACTCGTGTATAAAACTTAAATACTTCTCATGGTTTCGTGGTGTTATGGCTAATGTTAGGTCTTGTGGCACTCCCCCAATCTTCGTGTATCTCCAGTGTAATCAGTACTCTACTACAATATCTTCTACGGTTAAACGGACATGAGAATGTAATTTTAATAATAAATTTGATCAAAATTGATTAAACTCAGAGTGAGAGGAACCAATGAAAGAACATTTGTTTAGGAAATAGTAACAACCAAACATTTCAACAGCACTATCGTGATACAACTAGCACTACCGTAGCAAATCTGTAACTTTTTATAATTAGGCAAAGGGAAGCCGTGTGGCGTTTTCACACCAGTTTTTTTTTTAAACAAAAATAACATATTTGATATGTGTAAATACTATTAGTTAAACCGTCGGTTCCAAGCCCATACGATGTCAGGTACTTGTTAAAAAAACCTGCTCTAAATTTGAGTTGGAGAAAATTTAGGACTTCCAATGTAGACCCCAAGAGGTAATGTGGCTCAGGGGTGTCAAATAATAAATGAGCCACCTTTTGCACCCCTAGAAGAGCACTAAAAGTTGAAAGTGGGCATTGGAAAACAAACAATCATTTATCAGTCATGTTTCGTATGTCACGTTAGCACTATTGTGCAGGTAGTTCAAAGGTTAAATTAACCTTTATATTTTACAGTGTATGTCCTAATTAATTAATTCATGGACAATAGACATAGAATCAATTTGTAATGTTCCTTTGTACTTTTAAAATGTTCAGAAAGGAAAGAGGCATAAGTGAATTGCTAAAATAATAATTTTTTTTTAAACTATAGTAAGGAATATAAGACAAATAAAGTTGTGTAATTAATAATATAAATTTACTGGCCTAAAATAATGGCATTCATTGTCCATGAAGTAATCATGAATTAATTATAGCATAAAATGTTATATATAAAGCTTAATTTAAGCTATGAACAACTTGCACAATAGTGCCAATGTAACATGCTAAATAGGACTAATAAATAACTAATATTATTTACATATGTAATTTTTTTATTGTTTGCATATCTAAACAAAATATATAAAAAATAATGTAATAAAATGAATACTATATGAGATTTTTTCTCAGATTGTTCTCGTTTGTAGTACAACTAGAAACATTAGGGGCATTTATTTATTAAATTTGTAAGTTTCTTGCTAATTTTTATTTTTACTAAGATAAATTATGATGAACATTACTAAAAGACTAGTGCATCATATCAGAGTATTAATTCATACTCTGAAAAGTCTGTATTCATTAGTAAAGAATTGAGACTCTTTCATTAATTTAATGGATTATTCTGTTGTGGAATATACATATTATCTATTCCATTGAAAACATTATTTAAATTGAAAAAGAAAGTTTTCAAATTTTCTTAACCTTAATACCCTTTAAAAGCGTTTATAAAAAGTTACAAGCGCGCATTTCAGACACACACACACACACACACACACACACACACACACACACACACACACACACACACACACTCACACTCACACACACTCACACTCACACGAACTCAGCAGTCAAAAATGGCAAGAACTTTGGACGGCCTCTATGACAGGTATAATAACACGAGAATTTATTCCATCAATAGAAAAAAGAAAAAAGCTAGGCCACTTAAACGTACATTGGAAACTGACACAGATCCTAACAGCACATGGCAAATTCAAAAGCTATTTACACAGATTCGCCTTAAGTGAAAATCCTTCATGCACTTGTGATGGCAGAGAGCCTCAAACAGTAAATCATCTGCTATTCAACTGTCAACAATTGAGTGCAGCCAGGGCAACATTGATGAGGGCAGTATTGTCTCAAGGTGGGACCTGGCCACCAGAAAAACATCAACTCCTAGAAAAAGACTATTATGGATTCTTTGTAATGTACATTAATCAATTATTCAAGATTTTTGAATAGTTTATAATAGTATCATATTGTAACCATTAGTCATAAATGTAAATATTGATTCTATCTAAAAACAATAATATATTATTCTATCTCAACTAGCCCAATAAATATAATGTAATCAATTTATATGTAAATATTGTAAACCAAACTACTTGTAAACATGTAAATCACTAGATGTATATTGCATGTAATACACATTGTGGAGCATGCTGTAAAGCAAATAAATTCCCTCATGGCAGGGGTACTGCCCGTGAGGAAAAATAAAAAAAAAAAAAAAAAAAAACTCACACTCACACACACACTCACACTCACACACACTCACACACACACACACTCACACTCACACTCACTCACACACACACACACACACACACACACACACAACACACACACACACACCAAGTTGATAAATTGCTTACATCACCTTAAGAAGTTTCTTTGAACAAGTGAAGTGACGTTTCAAGTCCAAGCTTTACCCTTTATTCATCAAGGATATTGGGAATTGGCAATGAAAGCATTTCTAAATAATTACCTTTTATTAGAGTTAATTTTTTCACTCTGTTGCAAAGATATCCTGGTATTAGTGAAATAATTTGGCATTGAATTATTTATGGGATCGTGAAATGATAAGATCTCAGAGGGACAGAATGACCCCGAAACTCGTGAAGATTCAATTCTGCCTACTTCTATATGTATGGAACTCATTAATAAACACAATGTCCTTTCCATGGGAATATTCCTTTTTTGTTTACAATAGTCCATCAAAAATTAACTAAACATTAATGAAATTGAATTACATTAAGCTCAAATTTTATAAATAGTTAAATATTTTATATATAAAATAGTTTTACTGGAAAATAATAAAACTAAAATATGTTTTGTTAGGAATAATATAAATCACAATTATTGAGACCCTTTCATTAATTTGATGGATTATTCTGTAGTGGAATATATTATCTATTGTATTGAAAACATTATTTAAATTGAAAAAGGGAGTTTTCAAATTTTCTTAACCTTAATATGCCCTTCAAAAGTGTTTATAAAAAGTGACAAACGCGCTCCTCAGACACACACACACGCACACACACACACACACACACACACACACACACACACACACACAACAAATTGATAAACAATTGCTTATATCACCTTAAGAGGTTTCTTTGGATATGTTAACTGAACTTTCAACTCCAATTTATATAAATAAAACTAGAAAAGATTGTAATATACATTAGTATTAATGTAAAATTGTATAATAGCAAACTAATATAATCATTATGGTCCATATTCATTGTATACTTCTATAGTATACATAAATAATACTTTATTATAATTGGTGTGTTCTTCACCTAAATAGTTACAAATTATATTCCTTCGTTATATCATTTATTGTTTCATTTGTATTAATTAATAATTAAATCGTAAATTAATCCAAGCTTTACCAAAATTATTTTTTTTAACTTTAAATAATATTTTTAATTCATTAAATTTTTATACCGTTAAATAATAAAAGACATTTACAATATTTGTATTCCACTAAAAGTGTATTTCAGTAAATAATATATTTGGTTAAATTTGATGTCGTCACGTATTTCTGTTGCAAGTCCAAGTATGATAGGAATAAATGTCAATTGTTGCTTGAGGTGCTCTGAAAGATGAACATAACCTCGGGGTGCAGAGTATCACCCTAGAGCAAAGAAAGAATCAGTGGCTTAAAAATAGATGCAGATATCGTGCTCTGTAGTCTTGCAAAGTCTTACTAGTCTGAACAAAAGGTCTTTTCAATTCATTTGAATAAAAGTCATTTATTCTTATGAAATATAAAGACATTTTAATTCTAAGTAAAATGCTATGAATCTTCGACATTTGCCAAAAAATATTCATTCATTAACAAATATGTATGTTGCAATAATCAAATTTAGTTAAAGTTAAAGGAAATCTTAACAAAGATGTTTGAGTAATATATTTCAGATAATTGAGGTAGCTTTTAAAAATGTTTTTTTACTGAACATCACACTGCAAATTAAGAGCTCTTCTGTACCCTGTACGCTTAAATCTTCTTTCATACCTTTATTTTTAAGCAATTTCATATGAGTGGATTAGGTTTCGTTTTCAACAAACTGTTACACTTGCTTGCGTCTGATAATATAATTTTATTCGTGACGCTTCTCCAATTATGTTAAAAAATAAACCTTCCTAATATGATAGCTTATGGGGTGCTTAAACTTTTCAACCATATTAAATATAAGTCAGTTTGATGGGCCATGAATGAGCAAATAAAACAAGATATGACGCAGCGTCCCATTATTAGAGAGGATATCAGTTTTATAATGGTAACATAGATGGCACAATTTCGTGTCGAGAGTTTCATCCACGACCCTAAATAATTTTCCGACAGATTAACTCTTTTGTTTCACGACTACAACCCCATAATTTTCTAAAATTTTCTCAAATTATACTTCTTAGTGAATACTAAACATCAGTAGTGAAGAAATTAATATATCTTTTTAGCTGAAGCTTTTAAAGACGTCTCCTTGAGTGAAAATTTAGATTGAAGTAAACTGACTGTTTCTTCAACTTTAATTTACTACTTTTTTTGTTATAAAGGATTTTTTAATGAATTTTCCAGATGAAACATGTTACCTTGTAATTGTTTTTTCTTCTTCGCTTAACCTACACCCGACCTGGTCTATCATCTAAAGCAAAACATAGCTTACAGTAAATTTAGAGGAGGAAAATATATGAAATAACATGTTCAACTCTTCCTTAATAGTTGCAGTTTTTTAGAAAAATAATGAATTTTTATGGGTTTACCAGAATACTTATTTGTATACATGTATAAATTAAGGATAAATTATAATTTTATAATATATATATAACCAACCGATGGTATATACGTTCATAGATATATACCCGTCATATTCATGACGGAATATACAAAATACCGACCGACTTTGTGTGGTTCCGTGGACACTTCCACGTCTCCGCTCCTGTGTTCTTTTCCTACCTTTCCTGAGGACGGCTTGATAGCCGAAATGATCGATAATAGTAATTGTTAGTCTCTTTTTTGTTTTCTTATGATAACTTTAATTATATATATATATATATATATATATATATATATATATATATATATCAGCTTAAGATTTTTTGTAGCTTTAGGTCTGAATTTGATCTTAATCGGTGGATATAACTATATATTTATATCTTCGTCAGGGCCAAAAACATGTTTATACAATTAGCACTATTATATTGCTATAAAAAGTGTGGTCGATTGTAACATTTATATACATTATAAATATATGTATTTTATAATATATTATATATTATATTATGGAATCTCACATTTAAATTTAGTCTTACATCTGTTCAGAATTACAGAGATCAACATTTACTTACCTCGGAAATCTGTTTTATTTAAACCTTTCTTCACCTGGATTTAATCACATCACACTTGTCATTATTATATATAAATGTAAACAATAGACCGAAATTCTTATTGCAATAGTATAAATAATAATATTATAAGTGCGAAGTAATAATAATAGTGTTAAGTGTATAAACATGTTTTTAGCCCTCAGAAAGACATAAATATGTCAAAGCGTTGGTGAAAGAAGTGTTTCAAATACAGACCTAAACCCTCAAAAATCTTACAATTTATGAATAGTGTGTCAAGACCGTAACTATGATACTCATAGATAATTACTTCAATGACTTCATTTGTTTCAACTTGCTAGATCAATATATATAGCAGTGTCACACGTTTATTCAAATTAGAAAATTGTTGAAATTTACAAATTGTTTCCTTAAGTAAAAAAAAAATCCTAATGTAATATTTAAATAAATGAAATAGCTCTTCTCTATCAATTAGAGTCCTCAAAAATGTTATTTTGTTTCTACTTCACGGTCGTTACTTTTATTAATATTTATACCAATATATAAATAGTGCTCAAAGCAATGGTGCAAATCCACACAATAAGGCTCATTTTTGAGAAAAATAAATTAATTTAATCCATCAAAGTGGTGTAACCTGTAGTGTGTCCAAATTTTTTTAAACACACCCACCCATTAAAACACTGAAAGAGAGAGTGAGAGTGAGACGACATAATTGAAAAAGGTCAGAAAAGATCTTTGAGGACATCAAAGCATGTAAATTATCAAATTGTCGAGATCAAACTTTTTCATGATTACTATACTTTACTTCCAATAAAGTAAAGAAATATAAACATGAAAGTAGTATTTAGTAAATTGAATAGTCAGAACTGTGATATGTGAAAATATAACATATCTGTACCAGAAAGAGTATAATTTATAACTATTGATGGGTATTGAAAGAAAAATTATTTTTAATAAAATTATGAGCTTATCCGTAATAAGGATATAGCTGCCTGAATGATACAATTGTTTACTGATTGAAGATAGTCAATCCACAATATAAATCAAAAAGCAGCGAAAGATAGTTGGTGCTTTTAAGAATTTGTTTGAAAAAATAGGTTTCAATTCTATATTATTACTATTGAGAAAATTATACATTACAAGATTTGATGATAATGTAAAGGTGAGTAATGAGATTGTGTTGGTTGATAAGCTGAGATCTGTTGGAGGAATAATGTCTGTTGAAATATAGAGGCTATACTGTCCTGTGCATTGCTATGCTTATATGAATCTCACATTACAGGATTTGAAATAGGACCACAGAATAAAATGCAATAACAATGTGTCAAAAAACAATTGAAACAAATTAAAATGAATACGAAAAAGAAACTACAGTGAAAAAAATACCAGATAGCAAATAAATTGGAAAACCATTGAAAAAATAAAAAAATAATGACCTCCTTAACATGTATTTATGTAAATTGATAACAATCCATGGATAATATACCACTAAAAACAGAGAAAAATAAACTAAGAAAACTTTTGTTTTTATGTAATTAAAGCAGAAAGTATTAAACAATTTTGTTGGCAAGATAAAAATTATATAATTAAAATCAAGGTTTAGTGAGTGGAAATAATCTAATGGAATTTCAAAATCTAAGTAATTATTAGGTCTATGACTGCTTCAAAGTTCTGATAAATTCTAATTTTTCAGGTTAGTTTATCGATTCTGGTACCTCAAATCATATGATATAGGTAATATGATATCATCAATATGGTAATATGATATGATCATAAATTATCATACGATCAAATCATGTGAAGACAATATTTCTTTTTACGATGTGAATTTTAGTTTCAGAACTGGTAAATTTGAAATCAATGGTGGCACTTCTTTATGATTTTGTGGTGTTCGGGATATTTTCGTGAAGTGTGGAATTGAACGTGGAAAATCATGAACTAAAATATCAGGAGTATTTTCTGTGCCTGATCTTGATTAATGTTCGTTCTTTGTGAAAACTTTATACAAAAATAAATATTCATAGTATTTATAAAAGAAAATTTAATATAAAGAAAAAAAGATGATATCGTTGGCAGCTCTAACACATTTGTAAAACACCTTTTAACAGTATGTTTTATAATACATTTTTGAACAATTTGTTAAATAGGAAATATTTAATTATAATAGCTTCTAGGTAAGTGCAAATCCAAAAAAAAAATACCTCTTAGAGAATATGAAGGAATTACTCTGCTCTTAATTAGTTTAGATACCTGAATAGATATTGAACAATATCATCATTTCAACTAAAATGTTTAATTCAACTTTGTATCGGTACATTAACACAACCAGTAGAATTAATAACAATTTGTTTAAAAGAATTTAATTTATTTCATGCTCATCAACACCCTTTCTGTTTTTTCTCTCTCTCTAGTTAACTTGTTCAAGTTTTTTCAATCACCTAAACCAACAAACTTGTTCTTTTCGTTGAATACAGATGTATGTGAAAGTAAAACGTTTTCATATGAAAAATGATGGACTATCCAAGAAGCAAGATGACCTACAAGCGTGAAGATCGCTGAATACTTTACATAGACAAGATCCTGTCTTGAGATTAACAAGACTGATTCTCAACTGTTTCACCAATGTGATGATGTAAACTGAATGAAAAGAAAATGTCGGCTTACATGGAGTAGACATACTGTTTGAACATGAATAGCATTCTCAACACATCATGTCAATCTTTTGACAAAAATCAGCAGTCACATTTCTGAATTTCGCATTATATTTGAAAGTTGATTTTCGTTTTACATATCTGTTAGAAATGTATATACATATTTATTTAATTAAACATATTTTCATTATATAAAGAACAAAATGAAAAAAGGTCATCTACTAATTACATCGCTACTTAACTGTGTCAAATTGGTGGGGGGGGGGGGGGGGTCAGGTTAGCTCATTGGTTAACGTATTTGCCTCTGAACTTCTAGATCCGGAGTTTTGATAAGCACCTGGTCCTCGATTTATTCACGTGGAAGGTAAATAAATCTGAGTATGACGTCCATAGAAGAGAACATTAGGTGATCACCCCGGAGCCTGTACAGAGTCAAATAATCGTTAAAGATCCATTACCCTAAATACCCTTGAATTAGGCAAAATTAGCACCTAACAAACTAAAATTCAACGATCAAACAAAAAGACTGTAAAGGGCTGACGTTTTGCACCCCCCCCCCCCCTCTCCCCAGAGGATTGGTTTAAACAAGAAAAAAAATAAAAAATGTCAAATTCATATTTGTAAAGGAATTATAATTACTAATTGGGTTTCAAAAAATGTCAGCGTATCATTATGATAACATGTCAAAACATATTTAAGTTTTGGTTAAGTTGATGAGGGAGTATGTATATTCTAAAGAATAATATCAAAAAATTACCTATATGTTTACTTGTCATTTTGTTGTATGAATAAGTTCAAATACATGCAGATGCTGATAACAAGCTGAATACATACTATGTTATATTTGATATTATAATTACACTAAATTAACAATGGTGATTATCTGTGAAAATTTGGAGTTTTTTAAAATTATGTAGTCTACTTTTCTGTTCACATTTCATTGCAGTCCTGTACTACTGGAAGCTATTTTATTTCATTTTTACCTTTTAAACATACTTTGTATTCCTCAATCTGGATTTTTATTCCGATCGAGTTTTTTTTTACATAATAATAAAAAATTGTTTAGTTCCTACTGTAGGAATGAGGAAATCACCTCGTGGCATTTGACCCTGACATTTGTGAAGATGGCACTCCTCCATTATATCAAAAAAGTACATTTCTACCTTCCGTTACTCGTCGTCCTTCCAATGTTATTTACTGTTCTACTTTCCTCTTTTGTTATTTATGATAAATAATAAACGCTGATGACATGCAACATGTCTTCTTCTTCTTCTTCATTGAAAAGTGGAATTGATTATGAAATAGGAATCTTTAGTCGTTCTTACTCTAAATATGATTTTTCTTGTTATCATAATGATATGCTGAAATTTTTGAAAACCCGATTAGTAACATAGTTATTTCTAGCTTGAGTAGTTGTCAATTTAGAGTAGGGATTTTTAACAAGTACCTGACTTTGTACAGGCTCGAGACCGACAGCATATCTCCTCTCCGATGAATGACGTTATCAGATTTATTCACCTCCCACGTTAATAAATCAAGGACTGGAGTGGAGACTGAACACCTGACTTACAAGTTCTGAGGCGAGCATTTTACCATTAAGCTAACCTGGCTCCCTATAAAAATCAAACTAAAAGATAGAGGTAAAATATGCCAAAATTTGATCAAAATAACTGAATTTTTAAACTTTATTTCTAAAAATTCATTAAGTGGAAGAAAATATCCAAGCTTGTAACTCGCTAATAAATCATGTTATTATACCGGTTACTCTATTTACAATAAACAAAAGAAACCATTGGCTTTCCAAGAGATTAAATTGGAGATGAAGTAAGACAAACGTTTTCAGCTTTCAGCCAGGCGAATCAACACAGAATCTTCTTTCAAGGAACTCCCCCAACATCTTACTGATTTTTCTGAAGACCAACTGTTATTTAAAATATCGTCTGAAGAAGGTGTTTTGATATATCCAGTGCATTGGACTATTTTTAGTTTTAAATAAATCTCTATGTATCAATTTTTTTTTATTTTGAATTACATATTATCAGAGAAAAAACAAAAAGTATAAAAAACTATATATATATACAGTTTTTATATATACTTTGGTTGTTTCAACCAAAATAACTGGTCTTTGTCAGAGTCTCCAAGACTCTTAATTACTGTATTAATTAATGTATATACTGGACATTCTTGTTGTATAATATATATATATATATTAGTGTATTTTGGGAGCAGACCTTCAATCAAACATGTTTTATTAAAAATTATGCCAATTTTAACTTTTGTTCTTGAAAATATTCCGTTGTAGGATAACACAACAGATAGAAAACTATCAGATACAAGCAGTTACTTGCAAGATCTACTGTTAGTTCAGCTCAGAACTTTTTGTTCTATAGGTATATGAAGCAACAAATGTTATCGAAGATGCTCATTTGTTAACTGAGATATGTTACAAACAAAGAAGTGAAGAATTTTTCTAATTCAAAGACAAGCCACTGTATAGGAAATGTTTGATATCATTGATAATGGTTTAAGTAAAACTAACATAAGTTGTTAAACTTATGTTAAACTAACTAACGGCTGTTTTAAAAAATATCTGACGACATAAGTACTGAACATTCAGCTTTGTTGCATTACTGCAAAACGAGATGGCTCTCACGAGCTGAAGTGTTGCAAAGATTTTTTGAATTACATGAGATTTAAGTGTTTATAAGTGACTAGTAGGCATGCCCATCTTTGACGGGTATTTTACAAAAATTCAGAGATGATACGTGGTATCCCAAAAGTTTTATTAAAAATTATAGAATTGTAGAAAATATCATTCTCAGAACAGTGTTAAGTAAGTGCCTTCTGTATATACCACGTTAGCTGTCTATTCTTCAGGTGCATGGAAGAACAGGGAGTTAAAACCTGACTCTTGTGCAAGCAACATACAGTTGACCATTTGAGAAACACTTAGTCTCACTCACTTCAATTTCTTCGGTAGATAGTTTCTCCTTGCGACTTATTTACCGTCATTGCGAAACAGATGCTGATGGGAAATTGCAACCGTTTGCAATGAAATACATAGTTGCTCGGAATCAATGATATAGCAAAAGGAGAGAAACTGGACTCTCTTTTCATGATTTATCACGATCTATTTTCTATATTTGTTAATTATGAGCATATGATATTTTGAAAAATTTAAATTTCTACAAAAAATGAAAATAAAAAGAACTGTTTTAAAAATAATGCCATTATACTCTTTATTAAAATTTAAATAATTTAGAGTTTATTTGCATTTATATGAACATGATTGCATTAAAAAGGAAGGTGTTTAACTTGATTATATGATTTTAACTTGAAAAATTAACTCGGAAAAGAACAAAAGTTAAAATTGGCATAATTTTTAATAAAATATATATATTAATAAATGTATCGACCGTGGAATAGAAACAAAACTATAGTTTATCGGGACTCGGTCAGCTCTTCAGGCTCAAATTAAACTCTCATTGCCAACGTTTTGGTCTTTATTTAAAACCTTTTTCATAGGCAGAAGTATAAATTTTGAAAGATTTCTCTTTCAAAAAAATAGAATGTGGATTTTTCTTTGTAAAATAATTTGTAATGTAATACTTAGTTTTTCTCTTTCAAAATTTATACTTCAGCCTATGAAAAAGGTTTTAAATAAATACCGAAACGTTGGCAATGAGAGTTTAATTTGAACCTGAAGAACTGACCGAGTCCCGATAAACTATAGTTTTGTATATATATATATATAAGTGTGTATGTGTGTGTGTGTGTGTATTTGTAAATTTTGCAAGCAGCTCTTCCTTAAGTGTTACATTACTTATAATCAATCACACCATACATAGCTGATACCTGTTTCTTAGCGAGATTCTTAAAAAAAAACAACTTCCACTATCATCTATCTTCTATCTTCTTTTCTTATATAAACGAAAACAATTCTTCCAAGAAGTTATTCATGTCCTGAAAATCAATGGAGATCATTGAAATATGACGACTGTGGGAAATATGCTTTACTGTGTAGACGAAGTCACGAGTGTGTGATTTAGGAAAATTGAGAAGGTTGTTAAGAAATAGGTATCAGTTAATTTAGTGTTATTTTTATTATATATATATATATATATATATTATATTATTATTAAATACTACAAGAGCATATTTATACAATACAAATTTACATATTTATTCGATCTTCCTTGCAATTTTCCTCTCTTTTGTCTGTAATCGCCGTAAAAGCTGTCCAATGGACATTGTAATATGGAGGTTGATAAACTAGTTTTCAGCAAAACACTGGTCATTCTCAGGTTGAACAATGAAACTAGGACTTATATAGACATACATTGTCTATTTTTTTCCAGTAAAACTATTTTATTTTGGTATGCAATATATTTCAATATTAATATAAATGAATATTGTCATGTTGTATTTACAAATTTATAGAAATTTATTTTTTAATATGCATATATATTTCAACTAGCAAACGTACCCGTCTTTGACGGAATCAAAAATTCTATTATACTTGGTATTCCAAAATATCAGTTATAGTATTATACTAATACTACAATTAGAAGTTATAGAATAGTAGAAAATACCATTATTAGTACAGTGCTAAAAAAAAGCCTCTGTATACAAAGATTAGATTTTAAGTTAGACATACACAAATCTACAATCAATGTTTCAGCTTTATATGTCTTATGGTAGCAATATTTTGTGGACAAACCGACAGACAGAAATTATTCTAAGGGTACATGTGGCTACTCTGAAGTATGAGACGTAAAGAAAACTTGAAATGAGTTAGTTCTAATTAACGTGCTCCCAGTCAAAAGCTAGCACGCAAGCCACTGGGCTACTCTGGTTCCATACCTTACTTTATTACCAGTGTTTATATTACGCAAATATTAAATTAAAAAAAAATATTTTTGTTGTGTTTATTTATAATACATTTGCACTACTGTCATCGGCGAGCAAGCAAGCTACTGGCAACCCTGGCTAGATCCCTTTACTTTATTACCATCTTTTATATTATCCACATTTTAAATTCAAAAAAATATTTGTTTGTTACATTTATTTATAATACATTTGCACTACTGTCATCGGCGATCACGCAAGCCACTGGGCTACTCTGGTCCCATACCTTACATTATTACCAGTGTATTTATTAAGCAAATATTAAATTAAAAAAAAGTTGACAGTTATATATAATACATAGCAAACGTACCCGTCTTTGACGGAATCAGAAGTTCCTGTTTTGTTTATTGCCGTGTGCCTATTGCCTTTCGGCTATACCACGGAGGAATCAGAAGTTCCGTCATTTTTGGTATTTCAAAATGTCATTAGAAATTATAGAATAGTAGAAAATACCATTATTACTACAGTGTTAAACAAATGCCTCCAGCTTATACACTACATTAGCTGTCTGTCCTTCAGGTTCATGGTAGAAGAAAGAGTTGAAACCTCTGACCGTTGAGCATGTAAACTACATTTGACCATGTGAGAAAAACTTGGTTTTGCTACCTTGTATTCCTGCGTTAGATGAAGTCTCCCTTTGCGACTTAGTTAACGTCATTGCGAAATAGACTCTGACCCGACTTTGCAATCATTTCAACAAGACAGTGGCTCGGAATCAATGGTATGTGAAGTATACACACAGACTCCCAATACCACATCCAGTCATTATGTCCGCCTCTATGGCATATCTGTGTAGAGCACGAACTCAGAGTCGTGTCCCGTTGCACAGTTTTGGGGCACTCATGTTTCGTAACATGAAATTTGTTACTGCTACTAAATTGTAGCATGATTGGTGCTCTACTTTAAGTTTTTACTCATGAGCAGGCAGTCCAGGAGAAATAAATTCAGAGTCAAGAAATTCAATTAGATAATGAACTGCTTCTTCGTCACTAATCCAATCTCTTTACTGACTTGTAAGTTCTTTCCTCGGCTTCATATAGCGTAAGAACTTGTTTGTTGATTTTTCCTCCCTGTTCATATTAAGAGTTGAGAATTGCTCGTTTACAAAACATTTATTCTCAATAGATAGTACATCCTTAACTCTGTGAAACACCATTTCAATGATGTCAAATACGCAATATATTCATATGCTCAATTGAAATTAAAATCAACTAACAATACCTACTTGCCACACCTGTGTATTTTCAAAACAAACTTGTCTGTGAAGTTAGGAAAATACAGCTAAAAGCCCCATAACTTCGCTTCTGTACTGAATTAATAATCTATTTAGAGCCCATATTTTAAGTTAGGCACACACAAATCCAGTGTCAATGTTTCAGCTCGCTATGTCTTATGGTGGCTGAGTTTACTTGTGACAAACATTTTTGCGTTAAACGTCCATAACTTCACTTCTACGTTGAATTTCCAATCAATTCATAGCCTATATTTTAAGTTAGACCTACACAAATCTACTGTAAAAGTTTCAGCTTTATATGTTTTATGGTAGCTGAGTTTACCTGTGACAAAGTTTTGCGGACAAACCGACAAACCGACAAACCGACAGAAATTTTTCTAAGGGTGGATTCGGTTTCTCCAATGTATGAAACGTAAAGAAAACTTGAAATGAGTCAGTTCTAAGCAATGTACAGACAAAATCATTATTTTATTTATAAAGATATTCATATAAATGACATTGTCATGTTGTATTTATAAATTTACAGAAATTTATAAATATAATGTGGTTCAATGTAAATTGAACAAACTTGTAAATAAAAACCTAATAAAAAAATAAAATGCATATTCGTAAAAAAATCATCTTGTTTGTAGCTAGATGCTTGAATGCGTGTGTGTGTCCTGTTAAAGAAAAGGTCGAGTGCCGTGAGGGTAATTGGCTGCACTCAGATGATTCGAGATTTTTGCAGTGAGGCTCCGTAAATTATAGTGCTTGTGGATAAAAAGCAAGGTCTAGGAAGCTTCATCGCTATCATTTTATTATCACTGTTACTGTTAAACTAAGCACTGGCCAATTACTAGTTAAGTACCTGGTACCATTAAACTAAATCATTCCACTGAGCGGGCAGGAAGTAATACACTTGAATTATCATATTTAAGCTATGGATTGAGTGGATCAAACATTCCTATGTCTCAGATTAGTAATTAACGTATTACTAAATTCTTTACAGTAGTAATTGTCAACATTATATTTCATAAATGGAATTCAAATGCTTAACTAAATATTGATTTGCAATAAAGAAACATATGGAAATAAATTTGGTGTGGCCATTTAACTTTACTTATATCAGAATTGAACTCGTTGACAACCACCTAATTTTTCTTTTGTTCTATTGTGGCAATACTATTATTAAACAGTTATCCATCATTTCTTTACATGTTGCTATAATCATTTTATCAGTTTGATTATAAAATGATAATTTTATAATCAAACTGATTATTTTATAACCACTATCAAAAAGAAAAAAAACTTGAAATCATTGATCTATCTGATATGTTATTATAATTATTTAACTTAGGGCCTAAATTTCATTGGACTTGTAACTCCGAGTCCATACCTGTCATATGGTACCTCTTACTGTTGTAACGAAATTGGACTTCAGATTTTATGATCCTTAATGACCTTCATAAATTTACATAGAGATATCTCTCACTTCTATAATTTTAGGTATGATTGGACTAAAACCTTTATCGTCCCATTAAATCGTGGCAATATCTAAATGACTCGAATTCAGACATAATACGATCTAAACTTTGAATCCAAGAAGTCATTTGCGTTCATTTCAATGCCCGTGTAAAATAATGACAACGACATTACTACATGATGAATGTGAAGTAGATATGACAAAGTAGATGTCCTTTGTTTTTTGTTAGTTTATAGCCCTGAGGATGTCTTAAGATAAAGCCTACACATTGGCAAAAAGGTAATTCCAAATGTTAACCCTGACCAAATTTCGAGAAGAAGAAAAAGTGTTTATATATATATTTATATACATATATATATATATATATACAAAACAATAGTTTTGTTTCTATTCCACGGTCAATACTTTTATCAATATATATATATTATATATATATATATATATATTGTTAAATAATGCCCCGATTTTTACATGTCTCTTTTTTTTGTATAATATCTCTAATTTCCGAAAGTATTGTCATCTCTCTTTGTTAAAACTGTATAACTTATGACCTATATTAATCTTCGACATGTTTCGAATGTACTACATTCATCTTCACGACAATAATGGGTATATTTATAGATTGGTGAGTTCTAATAGACAAAGTGAAATTGTAGTTGACGGTTCAGTTAGTCACCGCAGCTGTATCACTAACAATAGTGTCTAACTGATACTATGATGCTGATAAAACAGTTGATACAGAGTCACTTATTCTAATTTTCTTATTTCTGAAGTATAGCTGTTGATTTCTATTTCACGTGTTAATTGTTAAATCTAGTTATGTATGTATATAGAACAAAGTTTTCTTATCTCTACCACATGTATTCTGCACTGTTTTTCTTTATAGCTTTCTGTTTAGCGCCGGACCAAACCTCCATAAAGAAAAATAGTGTGTGTATAAACAATATATCACTAAAAGCGTAATCCGAACACTCTGCAAAGAGAGAATGTGCGTATTTCATTCACAAATGTCAGGTAAATCTACCCATATATAGTGGTGGGTAGCAGTGTCATAATAGCTGAATAGAGGTAGCAGAGAGAAGTAGACAGTGAGAAGCAGAGTCTGCCTCGTCTGCAGCCTAATGGCAGTCAATCCTTGACATTAACAGTGTCTGAATTAGCGTTATCTAGTTAAGGTGTTTCTTTTCCTTTCTTACGCCATCCAAACGGTCTTCTGTGATTAAGTCAGTAACCGCAAGTAATATCTTAGTCCTTACCTTGGGGGACAATTCACTTAGTCACCCTCAGGAATATGTTATCTTCATCTTTCTTGTAACTTCCCTAATTAAAACCTTCCCTTATATTTTATACACTCTTTAGCGAAGGATTATATGTTCCACATTTAGATGGTAAAAAATGACTTTTGACTACATACGAACAACCGGCAAATATGCATTTCTACTCCACTAATATTTAAATTGTTTCGTTTTGAAAGAATATTCTATAAATGTTTTTATAGTATAACTAGCAAACGTACCCGTCTTTGACGGAATCAAAAATTCTATTATACTTGGTATTCCAAAATATCAATTATAGTATTATACTAATACTACAATTAGAAGTTATAGAATAGTAGAAAATACCATTATTAGTACAGTGCTAAAAAAAGCCTCTGTATACAAAGATTAGATTTTAAGTTAGACATACACAAATCTACAATCAATGTTTCAGCTTTATATGTCTTATGGTAGCAATATTTTGTGGACAAACCGACAGACAGAAATTATTCTAAGGGTACATGTGGCTACTCTGAAGTATGAAACGTAAAGAAAACTTGAAATGAGTTAGTTCTAATTAACGTGCTCCCAGTCAAAAGCTAGCACGCAAGCCACTGGGCTACTCTGGTTCCATACCTTACTTTATTACCAGTGTTTATATTACGCAAATATTAAATTAAAAAAAAATATTTTTGTTGTGTTTATTTATAATACATTTGCACTACTGTCATCGGCGAGCAAGCAAGCTACTGGCAACCCTGGCTAGATCCCTTTACTTTATTACCATCTTTTATATTATCCACATTTTAAATTCAAAAAAATATTTGTTTGTTACATTTATTTTATAATACATTTGCACTACTGTCATCGGCGATCACGCAAGCCACTGGCTACTCTGGTCCCATACCTTACATTATTACCAGTGTATTTATTAAGCAAATATTAAATTAAAAAAAAGTTGACAGTTATATATAATACATAGCAAACGTACCCGTCTTTGACGGAATCAGAAGTTCCTGTTTTGGTTTATTGCCGTGTGCCTATTGCCTTTCGGCTATACCACGGAGGAATCAGAAGTTCCGTCATTTTTGGTATTTCAAAATGTCATTAGAAATTATAGAATAGTAGAAAATACCATTATTACTACAGTGTTAAACAAATGCCTCCAGCTTATACACTACATTAGCTGTCTGTCCTTCAGGTTCATGGTAGAAGAAAGAGTTGAAACCTCTGACCGTTGAGCATGTAAACTACATTTGACCATGTGAGAAAAACTTGGTTTTGCTACCTTGTATTCCTGCGTTAGATGAAGTCTCCCTTTGCGACTTAGTTAACGTCATTGCGAAATAGACTCTGACCCGACTTTGCAATCATTTCAACAGACAGTGGCTCGGAATCAATGGTATGTGAAGTATACACACACACTCACCAATACCACATCCAGTCATTATGTCCGCCTCTATGGCATATCTGTGTAGAGCACGAACTCAGAGTCGTGTCCCGTTGCACAGTTTTGGGGCACTCATGTTTCGTAACATGAAATTTGTTACTGCTACTAAATTGTAGCATGATTGGTGCTCTACTTTAAGTTTTTACTCATGAGCAGGCAGTCCAGGAGAAATAAATTCAGAGTCAAGAAATTCAATTAGATAATGAACTGCTTCTTCGTCACTAATCCAATCTCTTTACTGACTTGTAAGTTCTTTCCTCGGCTTCATATAGCGTAAGAACTTGTTTGTGTATTTTTCCTCCCTGTTCATATTAAGAGTTGAGAATTGCTCGTTTACAAAACATTTATTCTCAATAGATAGTACATCCTTAACTCTGTGAAACACCATTTCAATGATGTCAAATACGCAATATATTCATATGCTCAATTGAAATTAAAATCAACTAACAATACCTACTTGCCACACCTGTGTATTTTCAAAACAAACTTGTCTGTGAAGTTAGGAAAAAAACAGCTAAAAGCCCCATAACTTCGCTTCTGTACTGAATTAATAATCTATTTAGAGCCCATATTTTAAGTTAGGCACACACAAATCCAGTGTCAATGTTTCAGCTCGCTATGTCTTATGGTGGCTGAGTTTACTTGTGACAAACATTTTTGCGTTAAACGTCCATAACTTCACTTCTACGTTGAATTTCCAATCAATTCTTAGCCTATATTTTAAGTTAGACCTACACAAATCTACTGTAAAAGTTTCAGCTTTATATGTCTTATGGTAGCTGAGTTTACCTGTGACAAAGTTTTGCGGACAAACCGACAAACCGACAAACCGACAAACCGACAAACCGACAGAAATTTTTCTAAGGGTGGATTCGGTTTCTCCAATGTATGAAACGTAAAGAAAACTTGAAATGAGTCAGTTCTAAGCAATGTACAGACAAAATCATTATTTTATTTATAAAGATATGTTGTTTTGTTTCGTATATTTTGTTCTACTATTAGTAGTGGTGTTAAGACCCAGTGTAGCACAGTAGTTGTCTATGGTCTGGTGAACCCGGTTTCAATACCCACTCTGGCCTTCGATAGATTCACGCGGGAGATGAGAAAATCTGATCTAAAAATGCTATTTAAATATCACTTACTTTGCCATTCTTAATCAGTAAAAGTTGATGAAATGAAGTTTAGAAGATCTGCTCCAAAATAAACAAATCAAATGGAAAACTTTGTTTCAGCTATAATTAAAAATAAAAAAATTCAAATGAAATTCTGGAAGCAGATAAATGAGTCTAGCTGTCACAAGTATGAAGATATGAAGTAGAAGAGGTGCAGAAACTCTTCAAACTCTTTGTCTAGAACAGGGGTTCTCAGTCTTTGTTGGTTTATTATTTCGTATTTTAATATATGAGAGATAGATAAATATTAAGTTAATCAAAACTACATTGGAGTAAACTAATAAATAAAAATTAGTATAATACTAGCTGACCCGGCGAACTTCGCCAACTATCAGTGGATGTCTTGTTAGCTTGAGCTAAGCTTAGTTTGGTGCTTAATTATTAATATAATAGCTAACACAATAGGAAATGTCCTGCCTTACCTGTAATATATTCAATTCGAACAGGAATAAAGTCTAAGTGGGAAAATCTGGAGTGGCCTAAACTCAACTTTACTATAAATAAACATAATATCAAGTTAACGACCAACATATATTTTGTTTGTTAGTCAGACACTTGTTTGACAACTATGCATTGTACCATGGAATGCATCAGAAAATATATCTTTGATTGGGATTAATTTTATCGTCTTTATTCATTAAAATATTTAACATTTTTCTATATATGCCTCTAAACAACAATTATATTTCACTTAAAACATTTCTAACTCAATGCAAACACTCATAGTAACAGACAGACTCCACATATACAACACAATCTTGAAGCCTTCATGGGCTTCTTATATCTTAGAACTATGACATATTCTTAGTTCTTATATCATAGAACTTTGGGGTTCTGCCAAACTATAAAATATTCGCCCTGTAGAAGCTATTCAAGCAAAAAAACTTAGAAAAATCTCACATTTCCCGTTTTACGTTCCAAATATAATCATTAATTGAGATCTTGAAGTCCTCTTTGTTCACGACTATGCAAAATATTACTACAAACTATTCCACAGTAAACTCTCAACTCATCCAAACCCAATTGCTCAAAATCTTTCCTTACTAGTAATCCTGTTTTTATTTGTAGTCATGTTCTCGGCCTTTCGGCCCAATCCATGAACAAAGCTTGTAACAGATCGATGCTTTTTTTAAGTGAGACTCTTTAGCCACATGAGAAGGCACACCACAGTCCTCTTGGAGGAGGGATGCGACCGAGCCCGCTCATGTGCCCAAGGTGGACCTCGCGGAGGCTTGTCGCTGAAAGCCCCCAAACACGACTAAAACGGCAATGTTCACGTGACTGTCTATCTTCATAAATATTAAATATAGTTATGAAGTGCCACTAATGGGTGTCCACCCGAATTCCATTACAAAATCAAAAAACTAAAGGCAAACCCTGAAACAAAATCACTTCTACATGAAACTGTAGTCGAAATAACCAAAACTATAAAAAAAAACTCAGTGTAAAAAATGTAAATAAATGCAAACAAATCCGACCAGTAGGGAAGGTGATTCATTATTCCAAAACAAAATCTCAGTTTTCATAGTATATTGCCCAATGCAACAAAGGAAAGTTTATGATTTTTTTTAATAAATTGTTAATCTTAGGTTCAACTTTTTAACAAAATTTTATTGTTATAGTTTTAAAGATAAAAGTGATGTTTTAATTTGTATAAAAGCATTATAACCCCATTTCTTATTAATGTAATTTATAAAAAAAATTACTGAGCTCATTCTCCTATAACGTGCTATTTTTAGGAATAAAAAGTAAAGGTATGTAAATAGACTATTTAACTTCTGGTCCATTAAATGCTAATTAGAGAATATAATTATGTCTAATTATGATGCCTTTGATTTGTAGCTGTCATTCAATTACAGCAATTAGATATGCCCAATTATCAATATTATGACAAAGCGTGACACACGTAGGTAGTTACAAGGGTATTAATATATAGATAAATGCATAAAAAGTTATTAAGACAAATTAAAAAATTATAATTCTTTTTTAGATTTTGATAGTAATTTATATTCTTTATTTCCATTCATTTTATTCTTTATTTTATATCTTCTACTTCGATTTCCTATGTTTTATAATAATGAAGATGCGCCTTATAGTTTTTTCTTATTTCTTCTTTTCTCATTTAGTTATGTTCATTAATTCTTTTATTTTCTATGTTAACCCTTTTTTTTATTGTTTAAACTGATCCCCTAGTGGGTAATAACGTCAACTGTTTACCAGTTTTTTGTTTGATTAGTGATTCTACAGATTCTACATAGGGTGTCCTAAATTTTGCCTAACTCAAGAGCATTTCTAGTAGGGATCTTTACCGTGTACCTAACATCGTACAGGTTCGGGACCGACGGCTTAACGTTCTCCCGAGGTACGACATACTCAGATTTATTTACCTCCCGATTGAATAATTAGGACCAGGTGGTGTTCGAACCCCGGACTACCAGCCCAGAGGAGAGTATGTTAACCACTGAGTTAAACTGGCCCCTTATTTTTTATCTTACTTTTCCATTCTTTCTTGCTTCATTGTTAATTATACTTTTTTTTCTCCCCACCTTTCCACTGGATGTGCCCTAGCAGCACTGTTGGTAAGAACGAATTCTTAGTCCCTCTTTGTTTATTTCCTGATGTTGTTTGATACAAAAAAAATATAACTATATGTGTTAGGTTTTCCATAGTTGTGTATTTTTACTCTGATTGAACGACACGTATGTTAGATACTCTCATTTTAGTCAATAGTTCAAAGGGCTTCCTTGTTAACTGAGAGAACAACTCTCTGTAAATCACCGAATTCGTGTTCCATAGAATATTCTATTTTCTGTTTTAATAATCAAGTAGTTTATTGTATGTCAGTTGGGATTCGAAGCCTAACTATAGGTCAGGACTTAACTTACTTCTGAGGTAGATCTAGTTGATATTCAGTCTTTTCATCAATAAACTTTCACGATCGAAAGAATCTCGACGGGAACAATAGGTTTCCTCACTGCTCTGAAAATATTCAGCGATTGGAAATAGATCGTTACTTCAGACTTCAATTGATCCCACTTTGATAAAATTATCTTTCTTTGGGTAGGCGTGTTTATTTTGCAGACTATTTAAATCGCCTTAATCCCCGGAATTCAGCTAAGAGTATGCATGAAATACAATGAAGCCTGTTTGATAACTAGATCAATCTTTGCAGATGATGAGCTGACAAACGATGTCAAAACAATAACCAACCCACAACCTAAACACTTTTCCATCATAAAATGCAATGACTTACGTCAATTATTCTGAAATGCCCCCTCATATTCGAATAGTTTTTCCAATGGCACAAACTCTCTATAATTTCTAAATTCATTAGATTTTTTATTACAAAATCCTAAATAAACAATATTCAATAAACGATTCGAAATTAATATAAATAGCATAATGTACTAATGTCAAACTTAAAAGAAAATGTGAAAGTATTTAAAAATAAATTTTACAAAATATAAAAGAAAAATGGACGGCAATCAGGTAAAATAGATTTATATTTTATTGCAGATCGAAAAAATTCAATCAAAAATGTATTACGAAAGTTGATACTGGTTAGAAATCAAAACTTTTGATGATTACTGAATTAGTTTATAATATTTAAATTGCAAATCTACTTGGAGTTACAATTATTTATTTAGGGAGCAAAAATCAGATTTTTTTTTAAAATTATATTTAACAAAGGTATCAGGAGCACTGCCGTGATACAACTAACACTTTCGCTAAGAAATCCATAACCGTTTAAAATTAGGCGAATGAAAGTTGTGTGACATTCCACACCACATTTGTTACATGTTTTCAGTGATTTCATTTCTTAATTTTGTTTGTTTGTTTTTCATTGTCTCCCTTCATCATATTAGGGGTTAGTATTACATGGAGTCAGTAATGAGACACCATTAAGTATTGTCTTGCCTTCCAAGTGGCTTACTTTTCTTCCTGATAACGATGGATGTCGAAATATTACAGAATGTATGTCCTCTTCAGAGTCATTTTCCTTTGTAAATCTATATATATATATATATACTAGATTAACAATGACCCTTTGTGTCACTAGAAATTATAATAATAAGTATTTCACTTATTCACTGAACATGATTCACAGGGATAATTTGAATTGTTGTTTTTGTTGACATTCTGTTAATAAACATACCATAGAATCCCTCAAATTGTATTTAATTAACTTTAACTCTACCATATTCAAATCTATACATGAATATCGTTATTACCTCAGAAGTTGATATACGTTACACTATGAAATAAATGAATCATTCCATCTAGTATATTAGTGTTGAAGTTTGAATAATTAATTTTGAATGTTGTCCATCTTTACTTGATTATGGACAGCATTTGAAACTGAGTAAGAGACTCCAACAGCAATATGCATTACTGATTCTTTGATGTATCTTATGATTAATCTTATTTAGTAACTTTAGGAGTTTTTAACGAGGACCTGAAATCGTGCCATCTCTAAACCAACTGCTTATTCTGCGATGGGCGGGATGCATGGGGTTATTCTATCTCTAATCTGACCGCCTCCTATAAGGAATTCTCTACACACCATGCATGCATGATAACCATTAGAACTACTCAAGACAAGAAGTACAGCAGCTTTTTTGTATCTTATAGCAATCAAAATCTTTATCTAAATACACATTGATAATTATTCATTACTTATGAAGAAATATTAGTTCAATCAATTTGTAATGCATTTCCCAAGAAGTAACTACCACAGAACAATCTGCCTTTAGCTGATAAATAAGCCGATAAATAAAAGTAAATATTTTTTTTTACATTTTATGTATGTGTTCACTTGCAGAACTGCCACTGCAACCTAATCTAACCAATAAACATGAATATAATAAAGAATATTCATTTTTATTAATAAATTAATGTTTAAATTCATAAATTAAAAATCATAAATTTATGAATAAAACATTTTAATAATAAATAAAGGGTTGTACGGGAATTAAAAGTCTGATAAATTAATTCAGAAAATAAACATTTTTAAAAATACTATCAATTAATCTGCAGTTCTTAATTATCAGACTTATGCAGCTCTCATATGAATAAATCGAGGGCCAATGTGGGTATTGAACCCCCAGATCTACCATCCCAGAGCCGAGCACATTGCCACTGTGCTACCCTGCCCCTAACAATACTATAATAGAACTTATAGTAAAAACAAAACTGGCATAACCCGCCTCCCATTCATTTCCACATCAATTATATTCATTTTTATTCGTTAGTTGAATTCCAAGAAATTCTGGTTCAGTTTAAATATCAACAATACTTTGCTCTATATAAATACTAGAACAAGAACGTCAATATTTTAAATAGAAAAAAACTGTCGAGGTAATCTTGATTTGAATATTATTATGAATAAATTTTTTTATTATTTATTTACTGATGAAAAGGCGTGACAGGGACTGCTACTTTTATGTAAAGTGGTTTTATGCTATTGATTATTCAGAAAATAAAAGAAATATTGCCACATATTCTATTGAGAACTGATTTATTTAATTTGAACTATAAAATGTCATTGTCTAACATTTGACATATTGTCATTTGAATTTGAAATTGCAATAAAATTGAATAAGTGTGGGAAGTGTTTGTAAGTGCGATGGTTTGGCCGTCACATTTACTGGTGCCATTGACTCGTCTCGCAGGCACAGATCTAAAGTGATTGCAGCCTTATTCGCGTCGTGCTGGGTGGCGGACCGTGAGCAGTGCAGATGAAGAGGAATCTTCGTGAGACGTATAAATGGACCTGACAAACGGTTATCGAAGCAAAAGGTCATGTCCTGAAATACCGGCACCGCAGAGGTCATTTCGCCGATGCATAAAACACAGCCTCTGGCAAACAACCTCGATTTACAAAAACGCCTCTGGCTCACCTGTGACAACATTCAACATTTAGTTCAATTGGCTTCGAAGCATATAACTGAAAAATATATATCAACTTTTAAATATCATTGTTTTATTTACTCTTGAAATATTTTAGCATTAAATAATAAATAATCTAATATATATTTCAGTAATTAAAAAAAATTTTACTGAAACTAAATTGTAATATTCATTTGTGAATAAAGAAAAATTTAGGTTTACCTCCTAACTTTATCAGTAAGATAAAGTGCAGGTAATCCACGTTTAATGACGGTAATTTGGTGTAAGGACGCCGTCGTTAAACGAATGTGTATACATACATCAGTCGAAAAGCTCATAGTTACCATACCATACACTCTTTTTTTTTCTTTTCAGAAATCAATCAATTTGTATCAGTCTTCCTTATTGTCTTGCTCATTAATTTCAACATTTTAAAAACCTAGTTACCCACACCCAACGTATCGTACTATACACCGACAAATATCATCTCACGTTGTCGAACCCTAGAGAATTATGATAAACGAACATTAGGCAAGTCGTTATTCCGAGTTGTCCTTAAATGAGCATGTCGTTAAGTGAGGAACACCTGTAATGCACTGTTTTTATCTTCATTATTCATTCATTAAAACATGCATAGCTTACACGAAAACAATTTTAGTAATAATAAGTTGAACTATTTATATTGAAAAATGCATTTATATATGAATATATAAAGACATAATATAGGCCTGAAGGCCTCCTTCAGGAGCCAATCTATTCAAGTGCGCCTGGAAATTCAGGTCACCTTTAATTATTTCATGAATTTCACAGAAATGCGTAGGTGCTTATATTTTGCTCGTTAAGATAATATTTTGTATAACTTCCGTATGGATTTTCTATACTTTCTTCAGTAGAACAGTGAAAGTTATTAATATAAACGTGATTAAACTTGGAAGTAAACTAGTTAATTCCGTTGGACTAGTGGAAATATGATACTAGTTTAAACTAGTTATGACTATAACTAACATTGATCGAAATAGAAGCAATAACATTTCTATTGAAATTTTTTACACTTGTTAATAGAAAATCTTAAAAAGAAATAAGGCATAAAAATTAACTTGGGAATATACACTCCTCTGCAAAATTATCGCACCACTTTAAAAATTGGAGATTTTATTAATAATATCGAACTGGGAGCATAGTTACTGTAGTAAAGAAATGTCCAAAGGTTGTGTACATTATTGTGATCCATGTTCCCTCCCCTGGGTTTCCTCATAAACTAGTAGAAGTCCAAAGGTTGAATCTCGTCTATTGACTGCATAACCTTTAGCACTGTTTTCAGTCTTGTGTTGACTTCCTAGTGTCCACAGCGCTGTAATATCTTATTCTTCAAATTAATTTTAACTTTTAAAAGTTAATAATGGACAGAGGTCGATTTCTAAATGTTCCACAGTGTGTCCGGGCTCAGACTCTGTTAGAAGAAGGCTACAGCCAGAGGCAAGTGGCTCAAGTGCTGGGGGTCAGCCATTCAACAGTCGGGAGACTGATCACTCGCTTCAGGGAGACTGGAAGTCACACCAGGAGACCAGGTCAGGGTCGACCTCGTCTTACTTCGGAAGTCGATGACCGTTTCTTGAGGCAAAATGCATTGACAAGAAGGGATGTAACAGGTCGAGAGCTGAGTGCTCTAATCCAAAATGTCAGAAATTTGACAATCTCTTCATCTACGGTGAGAAGACGACTGCGCGAAGCAAACTTCGATGCTTGTCGGCCCAAAAAGACCCCCCTTCTCACCAGGCAGCACCGTGTTGCACGGCTTCGGTTTGCACGGGAACACGCTGATTGGACTGTGGACGACTGGGCCAAGGTTCTATTCACGGACGAGGTTAGAATATGTTTTCGTAGGCCTGATGGTAGGGGAAGAGTATGGAGGAGGCCTGGAGAGCATGTTGCAGCCTGCAACATGGTGCGCCAGGTACCCTTTGGAGGAGGGTCTATCATGTTCTGGGCCGGTATTTGTCTGACTGCTCGCACGGAGTTAGTGCCACTTCGAGGGAGGTCTATGGATGCGGATAGGTACATCTATACCATTCTGGAAGATCACGTGCCACCTTTCGCCCCTTACATCGGAGAGGAATTCATCCTCATGCAGGACAATGCCCGTCCCCACACCTGCCGAGAGGTTACCTCCTACCTCAGTGATGTGGGTATTAGTGTTATGGACTGGCCAGCCAAAAGTCCGGATCTAAATCCAATTGAACATGTGTGGGACCTGTTAAAAAGAAGAATTCGAGCTCGTCAGCCCCCTCCAGAGACACTTGACCAGTTGGAGCATGCAGCTGTGACAGAATGGGACAACGTGGAGCAAGAGATGATTGGCAGTCTCATCGAGAGCCTTCCCAGGCGGATCCGACCTGTCATTTCCTCAAGAGGAGGACCTACTAAGTACTAAACTAAGGCCACGTTGCAAGGTGACGTCATTATTTGTCTCTTATCATCCTTCAATGCATTACTAATGAATGGCGCGTTAACCCACTTTTAAAAGATACAAACTTTCTCTAAATCAAATTGGTTCTTTACGCTCAAAATTGCTAAAAACTGCTTTGATTAATTGAAAATGATCACTTTTGAATAAAAATTAAAACAGAATTCAACAATTATCTACAAAAATCCAAAAATTTAAAGTGGTGCGATAATTTTGGACAGGAGTGTATTTCTGATGACGTAGGGAATGTTAATTCGGTTAATATTAAGAGTACAAGATAAGTTGTTTTCAGAAGTTCATAATATTTTTATATATGTACTTCTTATATCTTATATATATCTTCTTATATCTTATATATGTATACATACTTATATCAACGTCTAAACTACACTAACAAAATCAAAACAATTACAATGATACTTCCCACACTTATTCAATTTAATTGCAATTTCAAATTCAAATAACAATATGTCAAATGTTAGACAATGACATTTTATAGTTCAAATTAAATAAATTCAGTTCTCTATGAAATATGTGGCAATATTTCTTTTATTTTCTAAATAATCAATAGCTTAAAACCACTTTACATAAAAGAAACAGTCCCTAGCAAGCCTTTTCATCAATACATAAATAATACAAAATTATTTACAATAATATTCAAATCAAGATTACCTCGACAGTTTCTTTTTCTATTTATAATGTTGACGTACTTGTTTTATTATGTTGTTTTGGTTATTTTAAAAGTTTTAGTCATTCTTTTGATTTTTTATTGTGGTTTAGACGTTGATTTTTATTTCATGTATTTATAGTGAAAACTTGTTATATAGATATATAGAGAACATTTCGACAGCAGTCGTCATCAGGCAGCAGAATTCAGTGCTGAAGACAAAACAGTACTGAGTTGCTTTCTTGTCATTATGTTAAAAAATTGTAGTGGCATTCCATTAATAAAGCTGTTTATTAATGAAAAATTACTTATTTTTGATAAAAAAAATAGTTATTTATTTTTAAAAAATTAAATTCCATATTCCTAATAATCAAATTTACAATGGAAGAAGAAGTAAATTTCTTTTCTAAAGTGACTTTGGAAGTGGACGATATAGAACTATATCAATAGCTCTCCTAAAGAGTTTTTAGTGTTTCTAGTATTTAGCGTTTCTAGTATTTAGTGTTTCTAGGAAACAATCATCAATGCACTTTCTTATAACCATTTTTATTCTGCTCATTCCAAAAGTTATAACACTGCTTTCTTGTAGATATGACTTGCTTTTGAGAGCGTTAAGAGTTTGCATCTTTCAATTTTGAACAACAAACCAATTAATGATTTATACTGGTTTAAATGGATAAAACAAAGTGCCCATACAAAAGACGGTTTTTAATTCAAACTACGCATTTCGAAAACTTTGAGTTCGTCTTCAGGTAAACATCTACAATAAAAATTAAAAGTACCAGCAATTTACAAAGTTCTAATTCAATAACATTAATAAGCATAATATACGTTTATGTTTAATGTATTTTTTTTGTTTCAGGTATGTTTTTTTCAACCAGTCAAGAAGTTTAAGTTTATTCTAATCCTACTTTCAGTAAGTTCAACTATTTCTCTAGTCCCTATTAAAGCAGTATTGGTCTCAATCTGTTTGACGATTCTTACAATTACAATTTCACCCAATTTAGAAAGGTCTAGGTTATTGTTAGCTAAACTGTTATAACAGCTCTCTATGGCCTTTTCTTTCCCAATTTCCCAATTTTTTTTTTATTCTTGAAAAGGAAAAGAGAATACACAGTTTTATTTCTATAGTAACTAATTTATTTATTTAGAAACATAATTTTTTTTCTGAACATTATTTAGTAAAACTGAATAACCTGTTATTCACTTTTTCTAAATTTCTTACTGAATATAACTACCTATTGTTTAAATTTACATTAAATTTTTTTTTTTTAATTTAACAAAATATACTGGTAGAACCTTACCGAATGCATGTTTAAGGTTATAGTAAATTTAGTGATAGAGTTATGTAGAATGTTAACTATTAAAAAAAAATGTCATTTATAGCAACAACTAACAGTTCAAACATTTACTTCAAATAAACTATTGTTTTGTTTAGCAATCATTCAATAGCTTCCATGAGATATTAACGTTATTGTATTAAATGTTATAACATTACCTACCATAATCTTAAAATGAAGCAATTTGTTCTCCAATTATATTTCAGCTTTTTTATATCTTTTAATGATATATAAATTAATTATAGATAAGTTTGTATAAATTTTCATAAAATACAATTAAATACTTTCTTTAGACTAAAAGGATAAATAAATTAAATCTTACAAAAATAATTAGTACTTCAAGTATAGTGTATATATATTTAAACTATTTTCATGAATAAGTTGTATTTTGAAAACGTCAGAAATAACTTGTTGGCAAGTAAATTTACATTTGCTGTGAGCGTGGTTGAAATTATTGATTGAAGGGATGAGGTTGGCGCCTAGTAACGGTAAACAGGGGGTAAGAGTTAGCATTACACACAATAATGGGGCCAAAGAAGAAGGGAAAGAAAGAGGGAAGCCCCAAAGGAAAGAAGAAGGATAAGTTTGAAAAAGAGAAACGTGATAAAGAGGAACAAGAAAGGAAGCAAAAAGAAGAAGAAGAACTTAGACGGATTAGGAGAGCTGCTCGTAAAAAATTACAGGAGCAAGCCAGAAGAGATGTACTACTACTATCTACTTGTTTGTGGTTTGAAAAGTTCAATGATTTTGTTCAACATTTGCATTGGAAAAAAAGAGAAAAAATGGAATGGAGAAAGTACATTAACTGTGGTAACTTACCAATTGCTCATGATATTCCGATGATGAACACTTATCTATATATGTTAAAAGAACGGCAAATCTTATGGGATGAAAAAGTGTGCTTCACTCTGTCACCAAAACTTATAACACTGATTGATTCATTAGATGACTATATTGACAATCCCTTAGGAGCCAGTTATCAAAGGGTTAACAACTGGAGAGAGGTAAGAGATGGTTATCGCCAATTGATTTCGCACAGTATTGATATGATGTGTCACTCCCTAGTGCGCGATCTTAGCAAATTAAACCAAATTGACTTGTGGACATACGAATTTAGGAAATCATGCGAAGAATTTTCTATTTGTCTTTGGTGTTTTGGTGAAAATCCTAAACTAGAGGGTTATCCTGACCATTCGTTTAGTGAAATTGGTGTGAATGTGACAATTCCTGAACCATTTAACAAACAGTCATGTGTTTTGAGAGTTATGAAGCTCAGATACAATTATTTAAATGATACATGTATTAGCCTTACTTGTCCTAATCTTCCACCAGAATATAATACTGATTTATATAGAAGTGCAACTGATTGGTTTGTTGAAAAAATAAGACTAATATCAAATTTCAAGGCTCAAAAAGTTGATCCTGATATCAATAATTGGGTAGATGGATTATTTTTTAACGAAATTATGGGAAATGTGTTATGTGATGATTATGTTGGACCGCAGGTATCAATATATGATATAACAGATCTGCAATTTGCAGCTGGAGGTACAGGACAAAATGAATTATGTGAAAATGATTTGGACCTTTCACATCATAAATATGCAAAGATCAATATTGAACAAGGAATAAAAATATCTAAAGCTGTAGATGTCCCTATTGCGGAAATAATAAGTAATTTAAGGCAGGATATCGAAGTGGACCTTGACGAGATATGTCCTGGGAAGGACGATGCAATAAAAACAATCGAGGAACTTTTTAAAAAAGAAAAGGAAGAAGTAATAGTGAATAAAGTTAGAGAGAAACTAAAACTAAAAATTGATAAAAAAACGGAAAAAGTTGAAGAATCAACGGAAGAAAAATTGACTCCTAATCAAATGATTGAACTAATGGATGAAACCTATACAGAGCAAGTTCTCTGGAAACAGTTAGAAACTGAACTTGATGTAGGGGAAATAAATTTGCGAAAGTACAATGTCATAGGTTGTTTGTACAGTATTGAATTATTTGAGCTTCCAAATCAAGTAATACAGTTAAGGGATAAGTCTAAATTACGAACTACTATTGGTCAAATGGTTTTAAATAAAATTGTAATTGAATCAAAAGATGAAATATCTGAAGTGATCTCCGAAGAAAGATCAAGAGAGGAAGAAGAAAAATCTAAAGAAGATGATGAAAGCAAAGGAGATCCCGTCCGCAGTAAAAATATGATGATTGTCCTTGACATTGAAGATAATTGTTTATGGTTTGAACCACCACGACTGGTGCAATGGAATCCGAAGAAGAATTGCTGGACAGAGGATTATTTGATAGATGTCAAATATAATGAGGAAAAGCAGAACTTTGACTTCATGAGCCAGAATGCTGGCATCTTTGGTTTTGCTGTCTTGCGATATTCTAATTTACCTTATCAGACATGGGAACTGAAACCAGAAGGGCTGAATTCGGTTAGCTTTAATCTTACTGCTTCCACAGTAATAGTAGATTTCAGAATAGAAATGGATAAAGTATGCATTTACCAGATTCAAAACGCCCCGGGCAGTGCAATCGACTCTCTTATTAACAAGTATTTCGACCCTCCCATATTAATAAAAAAGATGCGACTCTTGGGTTTGGACATATTTCCAGATTATGATAGCTTTTTATACGTGGATGGATCAACCTACAAAGATATTCTGTTAGAAAACCATACTTATTCCTGCATGGGTCTTCTCAGTGGTGGCTATAACTTCTCCTGGTCAAGATGGAATTCCTTTGGAGGTCGAAACAGATTAGTGTTTCAGATGAGAGAATGGACGTCCTCCCAGCCCAAAGGTGACTACATGATGATTTCGGCCAGCGTTGATCGCACACTTATTGTTAATTGCTCTGAGGTTAGTCCAGAATTTAGCGATGAACCTATTCCTAATATGGAATATTTTCCTGATCTGTATTCTGTAGTTGCATTTATGGGTTCCAAAGAGGCTCATTCCAACATTTGCAAAGTTCACCCTTTATTTGTAAAAACAGTGCAAACCCTTTTACATGCCACCAGAGTTTTTACCTTTTCGTAAAAAAGTTTGTGAAACTGATGAAATAAAGAACTATGCCCCCCAAAAAAGTGTCTTTTGTTGGGTACAAAAATAATCTCATTCATTGTAATTTTGGAGAGAGTGATTATTGTAAAATGTAAAATATAATAAATTGTAAAAGTGTACCAGTTTAATGAACATCACGTTACGAAAAATAGGTGTTTTTATGTATTTATCTATTTATGCTATTTACATTAATCTATTATTATTAGTAAATGTTTCATATATACAATAACTATATGACCATTCTAGTAACATTTTTTTTAAATTAAATACATTTATGTAATTTTTGATCTTTCAATTTATCAATGCCGAAAAATACGTTTGCACTTGAATCAAGTACATCGTATAAACAATTCAAGTTTTTATATTTTTTCCTTAAAATTTATCCAAAAAATATGGTTATTTATTGTTTAGTACTCAATATTTAACTAACTTAAATTGTGCGTGTATTGAATCTGAAATTATAACGGATTATTTTAATAAAAATACTTTGATACTGTATTATATAACACATTATATTAGTGTAATTGTTTTTTTAGTTCTGAATTTATAAAATACATATCATTCCAGTGAAATTAGTAGTAATAAAAATTCAAAAGTTAATTTGAAATGAACAGTAATAGCTACGAGTTATAGAATTGTAGTAACTATTAAAGTTACTACATCGATGGTGTATTATCCATGCATTAATAATACATAAGACACATTTAAAGCAGCTTTATCTCTAAAATTTGCTTAAAAACATTTTTGGAATATTTTCATTGATAGCAGACGTGCCCGTGCCCGTCTTTGACGGTTATTTTACAAAAATTCAGATATAGTACGTGGTATTCCAAAATATTATTAAAAATTATTGGATAGAAAATATCCCATTTTCTACTATCTTTTAAGTTTAGATCTGGAATTTCTTTTACATTTTTGCAACTTTATATGCTAATCTTATTCTAGGCATAATTCTTATTTAGTACGCGGGTAAGGTAGGACTCACTTTTTTAAAATAAGCGAACAAATTATAATAAACTCAAACGAAATTAAAAACTAACAATACCAACATTCTACAGTATCAGTCGCCTAAAAATACGAGCTTATTTTTATTAAGCTATATAACCTGTGTAGCTAGCCAAACACAGTTTAAAAGTTCATAACTTCGCTTATGGATATTGAATTTCCAATCCATTTAAATATTAGTTTTTAAGTTAGACATAAAGAAATATACTGTCAATTTTTCAGCTTGCTATGACTTATGGTAACTGAGTTTGCTTATGACAAAAAATTTTTAGCCAAACAAACAAACAGACAGAAATTTTTCAAATGGTGGATTCAGTTTCTCTAATGTGTAAAATGAGTCAGTTCTAAGCAATGTACAGTTAAAATCTTTCTTTTATTTATATATATTATATAATTTCAATTACATTATTTGAAATCTTTTACGACTACACTTGTGAATCATAAGTTTATATAAATTGTAAATTGATCATACATTTGAATTGATATATGTATGAATTATAATAGAAACAGATGGTTATAATTACATTTTAAATTTCTTTATTATTACATTACAAACTATTTTGATTTAATATAATAGTGCAAAATAATATGAGTTATTTAATACTACTAGCTTTAAGGCTTTGAATGAGGTTGATGTCTATCATACCTGTGTTCACTATCAAATCAAAGACATCCTTGAGCAGGCTCTCCACGTTCGCCATGTATTCCCCCATAGTACCTTCATAGCCTGTGTCGTCATCTGAATCAAAGTTTCCACTGCCTTGTGCTTCAATAAAGGCTTCCTGGCTTGCATATAAAGTACTTACAAGTGTACTTATAATGCTTTTATTCCAATAAGGATTTTTTCTAAGTATTTCAAACAATTTGGTTATATTTCCTAAAGTTACATAACTAGTTGTATCAAAACAGATTTCATTCTCTTTTTTGCTATGTAATTCACCTCTGGGTTTGTTATGTACTTCTTCTATACTTTCTAACGTAACTTCTTCTTCTCCATCATCTTCTTCCTCCGCCTCATAATATTCTTCTTGACGTTTAGATCTATTATTTTTATATATTATGTTGTTCAATGCATCATCATGAAATGATAACTTGTTTTCATCTTCCTTTCCTGAAACTTCACTAAATTGAATTGAATTTTCATTTTTCTTCATCGGTGGTGCACTTTCCACAATACTAGAAAAAACCAGTGCTAAAATCACGGGTAGAGAGCAAATAAAACTAGACACCATCTTCTCTGTAACAAAAATATTCAAGTTAATTTAATCAAAGTAAAAGCAAAATAGTTTTCTTCAGTATATTTAATATTATTTTCTTTTAGTTTATTTTTTTAAATTACTATGATGGTTAGACAATAAAAGCAATATACTGACAGTCTATGAAAACATAAGAATAGAGGTTCCGACAAAAATAAATGAGAACAGACAGCAACGGTTATCAGTTAGTAAAAAAGGAGACACAGTCTCTAATTTTTTATTTCAGCTTACTTCAGAAGTGTAAAAGTGAGAGACATTCATGTATTTTAGGCTATTTGTTTAGAATTTCATTTTTAAGAATTGGTGGAGGCCAACTTAGCCTAATAGCAACGAGCTTGTCACATAACTGGTAGATCCGTGGTTGAATACCCACTCTGGCCGTCGAGTTATTCATACGGGAGGTGAATAAATCTGAGCATGTCGTCCCATGTCTCTCATCTTCGAAGAAGACATTAATGTCAGGCCTCGATTTAAGGTACTTGTTAATGATTCCTCCTCAAAATAAATTTGGCTTAAGTAAAATTTACGACTCCCAGTGTAACTAGAATCATTGTATGGTATCATCAAGAAGGCAACCTAACCCTAGGATATTGATAGCAGTTTTAAACAATTGTGGTAGCGTGGCATATTCAAGTAATTCATATTAGCCTTTTAACAATTCTCATTAAAAATAATATTCCCAGCGACCGTGGAATAGAAACAAAACTAAAGTTTAGTGGGACTCTATCAGTTCTTCAGGTTCAAATTAAACTCAATGCCAAAGTTTTGGTTTATATACATCATCTCTCCAATTATGTAAGAAAAAACCGAACAGTTTTGAAAGAAAATTATTTAAGTTAAAATAGTTATGTTTAGTTTTTTTTTCTTTTGAGGATTGTTATATTCACTTATTACTATTTTTACAAGTATTAGACCCGAAGATGACCTATGATGGTCGAAAGCTTGTCTGATTTTACCTGTGAGTATTTTATTGAAGTCGTTTTATAATTTCTTTCTTAATTGTTTTGTATGTCACTTTGACATGTCTCAGGCCCATTATATATGGAAATTACCTCCAGTACATCAAAAGTTAGTAAGGAAAATCGAGGCAATCAGCAGAAAGGTGGTAAATGCAGAAGCTGCTGCACATTTTAATTCCATATATATGTATGTGTATATATGATAGGTTTTGTTTTTGAGGGCTAGGTCATATAAAAGAAAATAAACTCCTTCCTAAGCTAACGTTTCGATGTATTTGTCCATCATCTTCAGAGCTAAATTTAGAGTAAGGACTATAATACATTCATCAAAACAATCTACAACCTACCTAGAGAACAAAATTAATGAGAACAACACATACAAAAGGTTATTTTACAATCAGAGTTGTCAAGTACACATCTATTTCAAAATATCAAACAAAAGGAAATTATTTTACCTTGGAAAGTGTGCTAATGTTATTAATGTTACATGAGATTTATTTGGTTATAGGTACGAAAAACACTACTTTGTTATAGTTATCTATCTTTTAACAAACAAGGAGGGTTTATAACTTAAGGTTACCATCCATGTTACCATGATATGACCTAGTCCTCAAAACCTGCCACATAAAATAAAATAGAAGAGGTCAAGAACAATTTATTGAGTATATATATGATGACAAGGACATCGAAATATGGTAGTGAGTTTCTGAGTGTTCTTTGTGTCATTATAGTTTATATATATATATATATATATATATATATATATGTGTGTGTGTGTGTGTGTGTGTGTGTGTGTGTGTGTGTGTTTGTATAAAATACTATATAGATGTATATAGTGTAAATATCCTAAAATTCCATTTAAAAGCAGAAGAACAAAAGGAGTAAATTTACCGTCTACACCACTATGAAAAGAAAAAATGTTTTTATCATAATTACCAATAAAAATTAGAAAATTATGAAAAGAGTAAACAAAACAGAAAAAAAATATTAACTAATATTTGTCACCAGTAACAAACATATATTAACTAATGGTTAAAATATATTAACTAATATGATGTTAATACTATTACTATAATAATAATATGTTAACTAATCAGGTCCACAATGCATCTTATTATTTTATAATGTATTAATAATCAAAATATCATTAAATATTTAAGTTTTAAAGACTCACAGTAGTGATGTGTCTCGTTCAGGAGAGAATTTCAACTGAATGCTCTTCAGATACTTTATCAAGACGTTATGAAACAGACTATAACAATGCCAGGAGATAGTGTTTTCAGAAATATTGATAATATTCATTCAAGTATCAGTATTGTCAATGACTCCAAGTTCCTAGTAATAAGTGAAATAGTTCAAAGATAAGAATATGTAATAAAATATTGTAAAATTCTCAATGAAATACCGAACTGAAATGATTGTAATATAAATATAATATTTAAAAATATAATCGAATTCAATAGTATTATAATTTTTATCAGTATATAACTAAAATAATTGGAATTTGTAAATTTGATTGGCTCCCACCCCTATACAACCTATATCTTTATTCTTCTTACATCTCAGATTCAGGCGTTAAATCATTTCCATTTTTTTTTTCATTAAACCTCTAAAATATTAATTTTATTTCAGTGAATTTACTCAAAAAATTTCTAAGGATTGTAAATAAATGTAAACATATCTGAAAAGTATAGCAGGTAATGAATTAGTCCGAATGAACATTCATTTCTTAAAGCTTAATTACCCTTTGCGCTGATTGAAATTCTACTCCTTTCTTCTTGTAAATTGCTAATTTTAAGTTCAATTTTTTGGCATAATTTCATTGTCCTGTAATGAGTCGTTTAGCATCAAAAAAACCTTTTCTGAAAACATAAAATTGATCTTAACACTATTTCCGTTTATGTAATTTTGAAAAAAATAACCTCAACTCATTCCGCACACACTACCCTATTTGTAGGTATAATTTCATTCTGATCCGTCAAATGGTATGGCTTGTATTCCCCTCATAAGCTTTTAGATTGAAATATAAGTCAACATTTTTACATTTTATTAAGAAATATTTCCAGTTGTTTTAAAAATCTGAGTATTTGTCGATTATTGCTTTTGTAGCTTCCAAGGTAATACCAAAATTTCAAAACTCTTGACATAGTGATAGGTTTAGGAGAAAAAAAAAATTATATAAAAACAAATTTTGTCCAAAAAGCTGACTTTCCCATCATTAATAATTACTCCTAAACAATAGAACACATCTACACTATGAGCCCAATTTTTGTGTAAAATATTTATTTGATCTATCGAAGAATTTGACTATAGCGTCTACACAAACTTTTGAACACAAACACACACACACACACACACACACACACACATCATTCAAAAACGTCATTAAACAACTTAGAGGACTTCAAAAGATGTAAATCCGTCAAAATATCGAGATAGTATTTATTCATAATCATATTCTTTACGTTAAATGCTTGCTTTAACTATGTATTTGTGTATGAACTTCCATGTGCAAGTATAATTTATATTCGTTATTATTTGACAGCATGGTTCTAAAAATCTAGTTTTGCCGTAAATTTTTGTTTAGTTACTCTGCAATACAGTAATTCCAAATCAGGTATACCTGTATTTGAAAAAAAAATTAAATTAATTATTATTATAATTTGCTTGCCTGTGTAAATCTTGGAGAAGTAGCAGTTTATAATTAGGTAAATTATAATTATTGTCATCACGGTTTTTTTTTAATTTTGTATAAAAGAAATAATTAAGGTAGTAAGCGTTTTATTCTCGAGATAATTGAGTAATTTTCATCATACTACTCAGGTTATCGGATGCATATCCATAATTGCCTGCTGAATTCCACATCCTGTAAAAGCCATAGAGGGGTGTTGACCCCGCTGCATACCTTAATGAATTGGTGAAGCGAACAGAACTCGGGCAAGAGTTCCAGACACTGATCTGAGTGATTGTACCCAAACGTACGTATCAACAAAAAGACCTTAAAGGCTGACGTTTTGACCTGCAAGGGGATCGGTATTTTTTTTTTAAAAATAAGTCAATAGAAGTGCTAAGAAGACAATAAGGCATATTTTCCGGAATCTTTTATTTTTTCACCCCTATAAGTCAAGGACTGCTTGGTCCTCATGTAGGCTATGTGACATAGATACTCGTATAGTAACCAGAAGCGACTGCGCACCACCACTCTCTTCACCTACCTCAGTGTATCACTTTGTTTTCTTATTTTAGTGTATTCACTAAAAGCCTTTTGGTCACATAAAACTAAAGAGAGGCCCGATATAGTTGTCAAGTACATACTTAATTTCCAACTTAATAATCCCTTCAACGCTCTAAAGATCGTTGGGAATGACTGAAAAATTATTATCTTTTAAATTATAAATTATTTTAAATAATGTGTAAATAAAATAACTGTTTCCTATAATTATAATGTTGTGCAATCAGTTATTATGTGGTATTTACTCATTGTAGGGTAAAAAGCTAATGAAATGGCCTTCACATATAAAAATTTAATGGTATAAACAACGCGTTTCCTGAGGAAGAACAATACGTGTTCGAAACGCGTTGTTTATACCATTAAATTTTTATATATGGAGACCATTTCATTAGCTTTTCACCCTACAATGTCTCCTATAAGACAATTGTAAACTAAAATAGTTTATTTTATTACTTAGTTTCTGTAACATTCTTTTCTTTATAATTTTTTTTAAAAATTGATGATTAAAAAATCAATTCAAACTGCAAGGGAAACAGTTTCCTTTTAAGCATGACTGAAGCTCTCTTCTGATGGTATAAAATGTAGTAAGCAAAGGTTATAAAGTGCCCAATGCTACTGTATAAACGACATATTTCAAATCGCATTGAATGAAAACTTACTTCTTTTAACTGAGCTATGTTCTCCAATAATATCATTGTTTTAGTAATAATATCAAAAATTAGCATACACGTAACCTCTCATTATCTACTATTACACAACCAGAATAAATATGATATTCAGTTTTCAGAACTATATTTCTTTCCATAATTGATTAAATTCAATTGTCTTTTTCCAAAATTTGATGTTTAATCGTATCATCTAATCCCTTTACTACGTCAGGAGTAAAATACACTGGTAAAGTATCCTTATTGTTTTCTATAAAGCTTAATAACATATCATGATGTGCTTTCGTTATGCCATAAGCCAACATAAGTTTTTGCAAAACTATTTCATCTATACGAGTAATCTGAAACAATTCAAAAATTAAGATATATATATTAATAACATATACAGAAGTGGTTTGTAAATTTGAAAAAAAAATAAATTAAAATTTTATTTATATGTTTGATAAAAACGTATTCCAACAATTTAAAACAATATTGTTAATAATAGCTTCATAAGATAATGTAACACTGACTTTAACCCAGTAGACTGATGCAAGCATTCTCGCCGTTATCTCTACAAGCGAAGAATTTTCTTCAGATAACTGTTAAAAAATAATCAAATCAATAGTAAGTTTGTACAATTAAATTTGTATTTAAATATTTATAAAATTTGAACTAGCCAGTTTAATATATGAATTACCTCCATTCTAACGAAAAATAGTAAATTCATTGAAAATATATAGCAGGAAAATAGTCTATTCAGAAGCTAATAAGAAAATACAAGATAGCACAAAAACTCACCACAATATTCGTTTGAAGAAACAGGTAGAAAGATATGAACCACTGTGAAGACAAACGAGGACTCATATATATTTATAATTTAAAAAACTTTGAGAAACAGGAATGAAAAACAGAAACTGTGACTCACATTCAATATTTCGACCCTTTCCTAGAGACAACCGTTAAAAAGGTCGAAATATTAAATTTTAGTCCTAGTATGGGTTTTTCATCCGTGTTTCTCAAAGTTTTCAAAGTTTATAGTCCCATGGGATCAGATCATTTGAATATATATATATATATTATATTATTTAAAAAATTATATATATAATATTTTGCGCTCCGTTCTTCGACGTGGGGAGATCTCTCTCACTTCGTCCTCTCTTCTAGTCTACTCCTGATGTCGAACAACAGTTCGAAATATTGAATTCTGTAAGTGCTCTCTTTATTCTTTTTTCTGTGTCGTGCTTTGTGTAATTTAACGGTTGACATATTATTGAATTTGTTATATATATATATATATATAAAACTGACCATGTACTGATAAATTTTATTTTGTTTCTATTTCACGGTTGATACTTTTATCAAACTATATATATGTATATATATTTTCATATCATATATATAATCATATCATATATGGTACATATATCAAGTGAGTAAGAGAAAAGACACAGAAAAATAATAATAATGAACCTCACTTTATTATTTCGACCTGTTTGTCACGAGGAGAAGAAGAGTTATACTCTTCTGGCAAACAGCAAAATCTGTCTGCAGATTTCCTCCGTTTTCTTTTAATCGTTTGATAAGTTGTCCTAACGGACTGTTTTTGTTATAACAGTTCTGACTTTTTCAAGATCTTTATTTCTTAAAAATAAATGGAATGACACCCTAATAAACTATTTCATCTGTAAACAAATTGAAGAGGTGTCTATTATGAAGGTTTAAGTAGGCTTTTTCCCTCAAATCAGTCTGTCCATAAAAAAAAAACAGAAGTTTGGTGAAATTAGGTGTTTACTACAGTTCATGTATAGAAGTATCCATGAAGTTCTCTCACTGTTATTAAAATTTTGTATTAAACAAAATACTTATAAATTATAATGAATAATAATTCTTAATAATTTGTTTACTAATGTTTTATAATTTTTTTTGGTATCACTGGCAACCGTCTGAGAATATATAACATATGTTCATGTCCGTCAGTTTGTAGAGGTTAGATAACTTTATGTTGCAAACATGCGTTATTGCCTATTAATTCTGTATAAATATTATAAGTTCCTCATTTATTACGTGGCATGAACATTTGCAGAGTACAAAAATATGAGAAAATAAGTTGCCCAGTAAAGTCAAAGATTCTGAGATATTAATTTAGAAAATGTGGTTTAATTTAAAAAAAACGTCTAGATTTATATGTTTAATGTAAACTAGAATAATAGTTTTAATGTAATAAAAAGTTTTCTACGTACTTAACACTAAATCAATTTATACATATTCTTTTCTTGGGATAAACATATTCATAATAATTTTAGTAAACGATATGACTATGAGATTATTGAACTGATATACATTTTCTCTTAAACTAATTTAAAGATTTTTTTTTAATTTTTAAGTTAGTGGAATTAAACTGACATGTGTCTTGTACATGGGCAAGAACTCCTCGAGCAGCATGTCAAATCTATCGTGGAGGGTGGCGGCCACCCAAGGTTCCCTGAAGAAGGAGTAGAGATCGGGCAGAATGCCTGTGTCGTAGCGCCAGACAAGGTCATTGAGCAGGGCTTCGTGTCGACCGTATAGACGCTCCATCCCAACCACATCTATTGGCTGTGTCAAATAGTTTATAATTAATTGTACACTCCACCTACAGTTTCCGTACTTCAAAATAACGGTACTTTCAAGTCCCCCCACTTTTTTTTTCGTTCACTAACCCTTCGTTGGCACAGCATCCTCCCTACTTATTTCTTTTTAGTCATCCTTAACTTATCCTGTCCATCTTATCCTTATTTATATGGCCACCCCCTTTAACTTTCATAAATACTTATTATAATTGTTGACTACTAACCCTTTAACATCTACTAGACCTAACTATACTATTTTTTTCTTCTGAATTGCATAAATTACCATCCTGGTATCGGTAATTCACAATGAGGGCAGAGTAAAATCGAGTAATCTCAGCTTCTCCAATTTCGTTATCTAAAGCAAACTATACCTTTGTTATGTATACACATTATTATTATTATTATGTAGTTTAATGTATAATAAACATAAAATAACTGTATCCACTTGTATTTGATTATTGTGATTGTGATTTAAAGTAAGGTGAGGCAGAGAATAGCTTAGCTATCCTTCTCATATGCCTACGCTACTTCAGTGAATGAAATAGAGATAGCCTAACCCTTTTAGAAAGTTTTAGTGAGGCTATGTATATGGTACCTCTTGGCCTGCTGTCATCCACTCAGCATAGCCTACCCCCCATTAGGTTACCACTTACTAGTATTTCCAATTTCCGGACCTGTCTAGGTCGTTATTAGTCCGATAATTCTAGGATCGAATGAATTTCCTTTAAACTGAAACTATTTATCATGGATAAATATACCACCCTCCTAATGGATTATGCTACTAATACTATACTACTAATACTACCATACTGTTAATAAATAATTAGTAAAAAACATTTTACATATTTAGTGAGTTTCAAAACAATAATGCGTCTGCCTTCTATTTACTTCCATTTAAAAAAAAGAATTAAAATACTTGTTATACAATTAATGATACAATTAAATTTTCTTCAAAATAGAAATATAATATTCCTTTAATTATAAATAACATTACTTTTATAAAGTTTTTGCATTTTTTTTTTTGCATAGGGCTGAGACTGACAAACAGCCTTCCGATATTGATTCCTCGAGGAATATAGCGTCTGATATTGATTATACATAGAGAGTTCAAAATTTTTCATGACTCTGGTGTATTTAAAGTAGGGATCTTTAAGGAGTAGCTGACATCGTGGGGGCTTGGGACCGACGGTTAAACATCCTCTCTGAGAGACGATATGTTCAGATTTATCACCTCTCACGTGAATAAATCGGGAACTACAGTGCGTATAATAAAAAAATAAACCCCGGACCCACCCGAAGTTTTTGAGATACTAGGATATTAAAATAATTTATATAAATGTATTCAAGCATTTCTATTTCTCACATGAAATATCATTCTATGTAAGAATTATAACATCTGATTATATACCGAAATTATTTATTTCATTTTAATTATTTATTTAGTTTAAATAAAATAGATACCTATCTCCCTGTGGGTCAAAACATCAGCCCTTAGGGTCTTTTTGTTTGATCGGATGTTTGACGACAACCACTCAGATCAGTGTCTAGAACTGTTGCACGAGATTCCCTTCACCGAATTGTTTAGTATACAGTGGGGACAAAGTACCGACTGTTCGGGCTCGGGAGTAAATTTTAATGCAAAAGAACAATATTTTATTCAACCAATATATTTAATAATACATAATATATGATAATTCTAGCAATATTTCATAATACTCCATTATTTTCCGCTATGCTTACATATACTGTTTCTGCAAACTAATACTTACATTTTGAGTGCAGCAATTGATATCAATGACTTTCATATTTTCATCCAGGAGAATTCTGAAGTACCCTGGCCCATTTACATCAGTTAAATTGCCAGTAACAATAATTTTTACCTAAAATAAAACAAAAAATTGTTTTAAGTAGGTATATTTTTTTATAAAACTCAATAAGCACGAATCTTTAATATTTCTATACAAAAAAATATTCTTTTAAATTTACTAGACTTTTATTGATACAAAAATATTAATTAATCTTTGAATTAACATTTTCTTTTACCTCTATTTTAGTTATGTAAAAAATACAAATGCTGCTTACTAGATAATAAAATATTAATTGAAATAATACAAAAAATTGAATCATTTACATACTGCTTTGAACAATCCTGGTATTATATTGACGAAGTACTTTCGATTTAAATATTATTAAATATATAAATATACTTACGAGTATGTATATATTTATATGCATTATACATATATACCATATTTATAATTTAAATATATTTAAGAAATTAATATGAAATAAATTGAAATATATTTACATTATTGTTATTATTATATCAATATGAATTAAATTTATTATGGCAATAGATTTATGTAGAACAAACATTACATTATACTCTAAGTTCATTTCAATTTGATTCCAAACGAAGAGGCAATCAAAAACTGCAGACCAAAAAAGCTCTTTGATTTATGTACGCAATAGCCATATGCACTGATTTATTTATTTGGTTATATGTAAATTTGGGGAGCAGTCTTTCTTAAAGGCAAACATTATTGAAAATAATACCAAAAGAAAAACAACCCCCCACTGATCCTACTTTGCATATATAAATAAGGAAATTCTCCCAATGTTATTCATATCCTGAAGATAAATGTTGATTATTCGAAACATGTCGAATATAGGAAATTTGTTTTACTGTGTAGACAAAATAATGAGAGTATTCTTTATAAAAAATTAAGAAGCTTGTTAAGAAGCAGATGTGAGCCAAGTTTGGTGTTATTTTCAATAATATATTTCGATACACAGATTCATGCTGCTACAGCTCAAATGTAACATTATTTAGGCTTGAAAGTGATTGCTAACTACTAAAACCTTCATATGACTCACCACTGTTTTAGATGAAAGTAATTCCTCTAAGGAGCGAAGGGGCCCTGGCTTAGAAATACTAACATAGTTCCACTTGCCTGGAAGAACGCAATGAATTGTTACGGGCTCTAAAGGCTCGAAAATTGGAAATGGGCTATAGGGAAGTGACGAAGAACTCTGAATCTTCTGATGAACCATAAACTGATCTGCTATCTAAAAAATCAAACATCTCTGAATTAAATTATAATATGCAATTGTATTTAATAGATGGTTTTATGGTTTACAAATTTAAACCTTTTGCTTGAATGAGTACAATTTGTGTTGCGTATATACCAGAGGGTTGAAATGATAAAATATTTACTATTTTTGATATATTGTTAAAAAAATTTACTTAAACTCAAACACCTGTTTTTTACGGTTCCTATTGGTGAACAGCTGACCAAAGTGGTAAGTATGATAACCAATTGGCATTTCATTGTCTGCATGAAATACCAAAAACTTTTCTTACGATAAGCCAAAACATATCTGGTTTAATAAATTACTTATAATGTTTTTCTTTGCAGTGTACTTTTGCTCAGAAATCGTTGTATTTTTTGCTAATATTTAGAGGAAACTTTCAGATAAACACATCTATATCAATTTTGTGTAGATATTTTTAGTATGAAATTTATGGAAATGATTTCCATAAATTATTCTCTAAATCAAAAAATTATTTTCGCAAATCAGTCTCTGTGTGTGTGTGTGTGTGTGTGTGTGTGTGTGTGAGAGAGAGAGAGAGAGAGAGAGAGAGAGAGAGATAGGGTGAGTGAGTAGAGTAGGATATCTGAAAAACTCAAAAAAAGTGTTTAATAACCAATTTTTTTAATAAAGTTTACTACTTAAATACAAAATACAAGTATAACTTAATAAATGATACAGTAAATTTGTATAACTTACTACTTGACTACTTACAGCTAAAAACCCGGTGTCAGTAGCTCAGTGGCTTGCGTGCTCGTCTCTTGATTGGTACATCCCGGTTTCGATTCCCTCTCTGAATAATGTGGGTGGTGAAAAGATCACCTCATCCCACGGGAAGGACGATAAGACGGAGATCTCTAGGCTTTTACTAACTCATATTTAAAAAACCCTACTCCAAATACGATTTAATTAAGTAAACAATTGGGACCCTCAATGTAGAATCAACCCTACGAAGTGGCTCTCCTATTACTAGAATGACTCCCCAATAGTTTCAGTCAGACTTTTCGCCCCTAGAACAACACTAAAAGGTGAAAAATTGGGCATGGAAAAACAAACAAAACTACTGTAAGCCTTGAGACAGAACAGCAGCTCCTTATCAATATGCACTTCCTTAGGGTTTACATTATCAGAAAAAAAACTTGCATTTTTTAAATTTACTTAAATTCTATCGAGATGACTTTGATTAAAATTACTCTAGTTTGATATTTATTTGTACTAAATCTTATCTGGAAATGAATGTTTATAAGGTGAATCAGCAACAGAAATTGTCTTTCAAATTCAAAGATTTAAAAAAATGTTAAGTAAAATCTTTTTAATTACTAAATCTATATACATTTGTCATTAAAAGACTGGCAAAAATCAAGAAGTTCAACTTTGGTTAATAAGTGTCAATCTATCTATCAGCGCTTCTGGTGAAGATAAAAAAGCGTTAACGCTTCTGTACAACATTTAGTTATTTAAATGTATCATTATATAATTAGTTATTGACTGATAATAAATTTATTGATTATTTAACTTCTTTTGGTGAAATTTATATTTTTTAAAGTATTAATTAATAATAATGGTTGTATTATTTTATTAGTGTCCAATGAATATAATCTGGCCAAATTGTAGGCAGTAATTTATTAATGTGTTTCAAAAATGTCTGAAAAATGGTAATTTATAGATAAAGAAAGGTAAGTGCTGTTGAGTCACACTTGACTTTAGGTTTGCTTGAAGGTTCTGAGAAAGTAATTGTTCTCGTCAACCTTGTCTTCATTAATGAAGACTGTCTCCTATATGTCAGCGGTCACTTCACTGTCTGCATGAATATCATTCGAGATCAAATCAATTATGATAAAATGCATCGAGTGTAACCTTATATATGTTCAATAAACTCGTTTATAGGGAAACAGTATGGTATACTATAACCTAAGTCTGCTATACATATACAAGAGAGATTATTTCCCCGCGGCTATTCAAAACTGTGACGATAAGATGTGTGACCACAATGCTGAGTTCATCCGATAGTAAGATGCGTGATGAAACCAAATGGAAATTTGAATAAAATTCTCAGAAAATACTCATCACAAAAGTGTTTTCATTTCTTCCTTCATAATATATTAATTTATAAATTTGTCAAATAGATGAAAATAAGGTCGTGCATACACCCGTTTATGATAGGAACAATGCATCTGTTTGACTGCTGGAATACTACTGCTGGAAACATAAATACATTTCCCCTATTACCATATTATATATAATTTAACATCATCACAAAAACTCATTCGTACTCAACGCTTTGATAGGGACCTATTCAGGAAACCACGTTCAAACCAGTTATGTGCATCAGCTTGATATCAAATTATCAACACACACGGTAAACACTCCAAATAAGATCAAATTCAGTTTTACAAGAGACATGGAACAAAAAATATCAGTCTTATTAAGTCATTGTACAGGGGCCACGTAAGCTCAGTAGTTAGTGTGCTCGCCTCTAAACTAGCGGGTCCGGGGTTCAATACCAACTCTGGCCCTCGATTTATTTACGTGGGACGTGAATAAATCTGAAAACTCGGAGAGGACGTTAAGCTGTCAGTTTGGTCCCTAGCCTAGTACGATGTCAGGTACTCGTTAAAGATCCTTCCTCTAAATACACTTCAGTTAGGCAAAATGTAGGACTTCCAATCTCATCTCCCTAATGTAGAACCAATCTTCATTGTATGGTATCACAAAGGGCCAGTGTTCGACATGTGTATGTTCCCTTGTGGAACTGTCACTACAACCTACAGTGTTGCCTACTACTACTACTTGATCATTGTGCAACAGTAAAATGTATAAGGGTTGTTACTTCATTTGAACAATGTAAATTCCATTTTCTTATTTAAAAAATTTTTACTTCTGCCTATGATATAGGTTTTAAAATAATCCGAAAGGTTGGTAACGAGAGTTTGATTTTTGAACCAAGAAAATTGACCTAATCCCGATTACATAACACACGTCTTCTAACAAACCAGTTGATATATTATTCTATTTGTTATATATGTAAACCACTCTAAGAAATTTAGAAAGATGACTAAGATTTTTCAACTAAAACAGTTGGTCTTCGTCAGAGTCACAATCATACTAATGCAAGTGAAATTGGGCATCTAGTCAGATATTGACGAAGCAAGGAGGCAAGACTTTGCACTTTCAGTTTTACTTAAAGAAGCAATGGAGCAAAACAGGTCGGATGATTGAACTGTTGCTTACAAGGTAAAACAAATTTATCTAATAATATAAATTTTACTAACTTCGTGATGCTAAATATATACATATACATTTCAAAGTAAACTATAGGTACACATAACACATACACATCACACAGTAAATAGAAAAACACTACAGTCTACAGAAACTGTAAGTCTGTTTTTTTTTACTTACTGTGTAAGTATAGCTTACTTTGAAACATTTGTTGTCCTTTGCAGATCGTTTTTCTGTTGATAATATATATGTATACATAGTTGTATTTTAAAGTATACACCATCATTTTAAAGAAAATTAATGATCCAGCCAGACTGCAAATATATGAAGCCATGAAAATCATGAAGTACAACCCATTAATTAATCGTCAACACACGGGGGTTTCACACACACTGCAGCTACTAGGTGACCAACCACCAGCTACTCGCCAAGCCGACACTCAGTCACCGCCCAGTATTCAGACCAGCAACACCTAAGATATGTATATGAGACAAAATGTCGTAGGAAGAATCAGAATGAAGAAAAAAAAAACAATAAGCTCTGAGGCCTCCTAGATTATATAAAGAAGAGTAAATAAATAAACATAGTTGTATTTATAAATAACCAATAACTAATTTCCTGGAATGTTTGAAATTTCTGCTAATTAGAAACATATAAATTTGATAATTTATACAGGTAATTTAATTTTCGCTACTCACACGTCGTCCGATCTCAGACTGGTTGTAATGCTCATGGTCAAACATGGACGTGTGATATTTATGAGAATATTTTGTCCCGTTTCCACCGCCATAGATTTTCTCATCGCTTGTTTGAAAGGAGGAATCAATGATAACCTTTTTGTCAAATGGTACTCCAGCATTATTGTATGCTAGAAAAAAAGTTATGAGAACTGTTCTATTTTAAGTAAAATATTTTGTTTGCAAACAACTATTTTTTTTATAAAAAAAAAGGTAATTCCAATTTTTTTATGACCTAGTTTATAAAGATCATGGAAAGATTGAAATAAACGGTTACTAAATATTTGATAAACAGAATGGTATTCTGAATGGTATATTGAATGGTATAGAATGGCATGAGATTACAGATGTAATAATTATAGCTTAACCCTGTTTCTAAAATGCTGCTTGTAATTTAAAAAAAATAAATATCAATAAATTAAAAAAAATATCTATGACTTTAAACACTTTTAAATGAGTGAAAATTATAACTAAACACGGTGTATATGCGTTTGAAATATTTTTTCAGACCTAAATTGAATTTAGCAAAACATTTTTTATAGATGTGTTTTATTATATATATTTTTTTATCATTTATGAAGTTATCCTTATGACTGGTTTGCAAGTAGTAAACAATCTTTTAGTTCTGTCTTTTAAAGTACAATCTACTTGAAGTTCTTTCTACTGGTTCTACTTGAAGATATACGATATGCGAAAAACCGGTCGGACAGTTACAACTGCTCTTTACAAAGTATCTTATGATATGAATTTTACTAACAGAATGCATATATTGAAAACTTAAGTTGTTCTTTAGAAGTAACTTAAATTAAACTGTTGAAAAAACAAATTATTATTCTCTGCTATTGAGAATAATACTCAGAAGATAGTATCAGTTTACTGCTATTGTTTGACTGCTAGGATCAGGCGTTGACCATGCTTACGAGCATATCGTATTAAGTGGTATGCCATGCTACAAAAGCGTGAATGTTTTAATGATGTGTACTCCAGTGCCCATGGTATAATAAATATCACAAGTGTCAGACTACTAGCAATATGGGGCTCATCATGCACTGCAAAAATCCCACTTCATTCTACTGGTAAATTTAAAAACAGCTAAATAAATAATGAATATTATTTCCAACAACAAAACTTATACAGTTTCATCTTTAGTGTTATCTGAAAGGTGGAGGTTTGCCTCTTTTATTATTTGGCACACGTTTTACATATGAGCAAGTCTCATCACAAGATTAATAGTAACTATTAAAAATTAATTTCTCCCTAACTCGTACATGTCACCATAAATTCATAAATGACCTCCATTGGATTAATATGATTTATAGTCGTTTTTATTTCATACTTTAATTTTAACAATTTACAATTCATTTAAAATTTAGCTTAGATAGTTGGCAATACTGAATAGCAAATCACTAATGGTAGGGTTAAAAAAAAAGTTGTTTTTCGGTTTTCTATTTAAAAACTAAAGGTTTGCTTTGTGTATGTACTACAATTTGGGATGACTTACGCAGTGGAATAATAGCAATGGCTTCTGAATGTTTATTGGTTTGGAGCTGTGACTCCAGATTTGTGCGAGATAAAAAATAACTTCGCAACCAGAATCACTGATGTGATATATTCGTTTGTTTCTATACTGTGCAATATCATTTTAGGTATTTATTGAACTTCCCTATTCTAACTTTGGTAGCACAAAATTTACAATGCCGAGTAGCATTATTATTTTTGTTTCATAGGTCATTTTCATTTGACATTCACAATTACTGAACGGATGTTAAAATATGTTTATTTAAGAACATAAAATAGTTTAAAGATATATGCATGAATATTTTTAGAATCTAGCGATTTTGTTTCTAGGAGTTTCCTGAGTCTTCTGCGCTTAGACCCTTCTTACTATTGCATTAGTTGGCCACATGGTTCTTTATTCAGGATCAACCCTTTTGAACACCATCATAAACTTTTTTAAAACTAAATATCCGTTATTGGAAACGAATATTCCACCTTATTGACTAATACAAATACTATTGCTCAATTTTTGTTAGGACTAAACCCTTAATCATTCTATTTATATACATTAGTGTAGATATTTAGCAGAACTTCCTCAAGAAATGTTTCACTAAAGTGAACCGCAGTCACGGCATTCACGATTTTCAGACTGAGAGCTTCATGGAACCAATTTCTTTCTATCAAGGGGTAATTGAAATAGGACTTGACCAAGTGACATATTTCATAATATACTTGTGAATCATGTCACTTGGTCAACTCCTATTCCGATTAACCTTTGATAAAAGGAAATAGTTCGTAACATCAAATGTCTTAGTCAGAAGGTCGTGAATGTTGAAGTTTCACTTGAATGACAAATATATATATATATAAAATCAAATGAAATAGTCAATAGGACTTCAGATAAAAATGATAACAAAATAATTTTGTTATAATTAACAAATTAACAAATTAGCAGTGAGTTCTGTATGTATCTATCTTTGGGTCACTATTTGTTATAATGTATATAATATATATATAACGCAAGCAGGTGCATGTTACTACCCACACCAACATCCATAACCATCCATTCAATGAGTGCTTTAAGGTCAAAATTCTGAGACAACTCTCCAGCGACGAGCCCTCATTACGTTGGGGGTTAGAAATTCCCCGGTCTTAACTTAATCGGATAACTTCCTCTATTTATTTAATTATGTTAACTATTTTTTTGTTTCATTATGCTTTCATTTTCAATTCATCTTTTAACATACTCTAAAAATGTTTGTTTTTATTTTCCATATTTCAGCACTCTAAAGTTTAGTTTGTAGTTAACTTTTTTCTGCTATGTTTTCATTATTTCTCCCTTCAGCCTTAATGTCTAATTGTTAATTTATTATTTTTTCGTTTCCTGTTTCTTCTCTTTTTTTTCTTTCCTCCTAAGACATTCATTTTTTCATATATTCATAGGTTAAACTGGTCCACGAAGGTGTAAACTGCTGCACTGTGTGTCACTTTGTATGGGTCGGTATACGATTTTACGTCTCCACTATTGTGTTTCATCTTCGTTTTCTTTTCCTCGTCTTCTGAAGACGGGAAGAAAGCCAAAATTATTGTAATAGTGAGTGTTAGTCTCTTTTTTAGTGCCTTCTAGTTGTATCTTTAATTCTATATGTATACATAAATAATATGAATACCTAAAATTGATATCGGGTGGACAGATTTCGGATAAAAAGTTACTAAGAAAGAACAATTGAATTCAATCACTCCCAATGTTGACGAAAACATCACTTTCTTTATAGTCCTGGTGCTTGTATCATAACTCCAAGAGAAGAACTCATAAGGCGAGTAAATAGTTACTCCCTTTTTTGTTAAATTCTTCAAACACATGTCGTAAATCTGAAATAAAAGCCAGTTTATTCATTCCTTTATTTTATTTTCATATCACCCTATGAAATTGTAATCTTACCAATGGATTATTAAAAGCATCACAGAGTTTGCTTTCTTGTGTACCATGTTCAACAAATACCACATTATCTCCATAGAAGAAGTCAGTTATCATTGAAAGACAACACCACGTTTCTATATTATCTCCATAAACCACAATCTTTGTGTTTACTACAACATATGGCTTTAAAAAACAATATTGCATACACTTATGCAATCTTATTATTCATAATAGCTAAATAGAGTTATAAACAGTTGATATAAATACCATTAAAATGAATCTTGGTAACGTGCCTTACATTAATAGTCTAGATGGAAAATGAAAAAAAATTTACTATAAAAAATCTTATATCATCAGATAATGATTGAACAATATTCAAAAAATAAATTTCTATAATTATTTTACTATTTTTTTTAATACTGTAAGTTTTAATTTTATTTATTTTAAATTAAAACTTAAATTAATTTATTTTAATATAAGGCACCTCTGTTAGTGTAAACCGACTTCATGTTGGTGAGGAACTCTTCTATATCAGTCTCATTATTCAATGTAATTAAATTCTTTGGAGTATTATGGAAATATTCGCAGAATTGAGACTCTCTGAAACAAATACATGCATAAATTTTGTAAGTATTAATACGTGACTTACTCCTACAAATGTTTAAGGAGTACGATACGGATATTTAGACCTGAGTCGTCCCTCCTAAACGGGGAAATGCACTTTTCCTTTGGCCCAGGGCTCACTTTTAGATTAAGTACCATAGTTATTAAAACTATATATATAGATTTAAACTAATATATATAGAGTATATTTATATATTATACCGTTTATATTTATATTATAGCATACTATTTATAATATAGTTACTCTCATAAGTTTTAAACTATATATATATATCCCGCTAAACTTTAGTTTTGTTTCTATTCCACGGTCGATACTTTTATCAATATTATATATATATATATTTAAAAAATCAACGGTGAAATAGAAAAATAATAAATGTTTATCAGAACTCGGTCATATTGAAATTAAATTTTCTTTGCCAACGTTTTGGGGTTTTTATTTTTAATCTTTTCTATAGGTAGAAGTATAAAGTTAAATAAAAACCGAAACGTTGGCAAACGATAGTTTCATTTGGACGTGAAGAACTGACCGAGTCCTGATAAACATTTATTTTATATATATATAAGTTTTAGGGTTTTAGTTTTCCTCAGTTGAGGAAAGCGCATAATAAATGTAGTGAAAGAAGGACTGAGGTTAAGTTTTACAGGTCCATCGTTCACATCCTTCCATTCCTCCAAAGGCAGGTTTCAGAGGCTTCGCTGAGGAATGGGAAAAGACATTATCTTTAAATACAAAGTCCATCACTGAAATAAAAAAAGAAGTAGAAAAAATTTGAGCAGAACATTTACAGTCAGGAATGTGTTTCACACTGTATAATCCTCCTCAAGCTACTTCTACCTCTTTTTTTGTTACCCTTTTGGAATGTTATCTTAAGTACAACATCTTTTGTTTTGTTGTCGATTATTTCCTTCAAACCACGAGTACTTCTATGGGTACTGTTATGTCCCTTCATTAGATAATTTGATCATCGCTACAGCAGAGTAAGATTTTTTGCCAGTACACAGTATGCAGATTATTTTCTATAGTTTTCCAAAAATTCTGCTCCTCAACCGTTTTCACTCACAATTTTTCCAACTGTTTTCTTATTTTTTTAAAGTTAAATTTACCTCAAAATAAACCACTCCCTACTGTCCTGAGTTCCTTCTGTGAAATTAAATTTCGTTGAGAAACGCTATGTCTTTTTGTTTATCAAATATAGGAGTCAATGCAGAAGAATCGCAATAAACACGTGATGCTATCAATGAAGTTTAAAACACAAAGAAAAAGGGAAACAATAGCTCTGAGGACTTTAACTTTATGTCAGCAGAGAACAAATAAAGTAAGAACTAAGAAAATAACGTAAAAGTTATAACTTTTATGTATATATGTGCTGTTATCTAAGTGAAGAGTTCTCTTCACTTCATTGTGTGAGTGTAAGTGTATTTTATAATACTTTTTAGTCAAAACACCATAGATGACAGCCACGGACTTTAATATTGTAATTAAAACATAAACACTTCTTCGTTTCAAGAATTGATCAAAGTTCATAGTTCATTAGCAAACTAGTATTATAATACAGTTATCTTAGTTTATGAATAGAATTGCAATCGTAATTCCAAGGTTCTTGTTCTTACATGTTATTCTCCTAATGACGGTTAAAACCATAAACATTACGAGATTGTAAATGTTCGTATTAGTTTATATAATGTAATTAGTTAAATAGATAAATATAGCATTAAAAAAAAATAAATTAACCTTCTGGAAGCTCTAAATGAAACTGGTTGATCTGTAGAAAAATCAATCACAGGTTTAATGTAACATTCTTCTTCAAACAGGAAAAGGTGATCATAGTGGTACTCCAAATTGAAGTTTACTTCCACTGACTGGTTTTCTCTGGATAGTCAGACATAAATGTTATAAAAAAAAGCATCATAAAAAATAGTTTGTAATTAACATTGCAAAATTAAAAATTCTGTAAGCCAAGTAAGTTAAATCTAAGGATATTATAAAATGTAGTTTTTATCTAAAAATATGCAGAATGGTAACTGTACGCACAAATTTATAAAAGCATTGAGTCAACGGTTCATTTAGATTGGTATGAATTCATTTAATCAGTTGACCATAGTTAATGTACTACTTTTGAATAAACAAGTATTTTTTTCTTAAAAAAAAAGATTTTTGTCTTATTTTTTAAAAATGTTTATAATTTTTTAAAATTAAGGGGAACTCTCTGACTAAGTTATCACATCTTTCACCCTTGTTTGTTTCCCAGGAAATAGTAGAAAAGGTTTTTATCATCAGGATGATATTTTAGAGATTATTATAAGACAGCTGAATTATCTGATACGAAAAAAATTAACAGGCAGATTAACAGCTGCTCCAACAATTTATTTTTATTTCTCATACCAGCACAATATGACCGATATAACTATTTTTTTATATGTATAATAATTTATGGGTGAGGGGGGCTCTGTAGTGGTTTCGTTGTCATAGGCCCCGCACCTTCCTAAGGATTGCCATGCATACAAATTTTTCTGCTTCAAGCTTTGTTATAGCTTTTGAAGTTTATTAAAAGTATGTGAAAAATAAGTCCCTTGCTCCACAATGAGTAAAATCTGTATTATTATTAAAAAAAAAAGAGTACATTTTGAGTGAAGAAAATATTTTTTCCAAAATTAATTAAATATTCAAGAATGACTAAATAGTCAATTTTTGTATATTTTTAATTATAGAACTTATGATATTTTCTATACAAAATGTATTGCTATAGTCTAACAGCTCACCTGTCTATTGAAGTTATTCTACCTTGAATTGGTTCCACCCATATCCCAAGGCCTAATTGTTCTAAATAATTCTTCTTATATTTCGATTTGTAAGGTTTTAGGAGTTTTCTTAGACTTTCATAACTGCTGTTCCAAGATGGCAAACCTTCAGGAGAAATGAGTTTGATATTTTTAAATCCATAAAAACAATTTACTGAACTGAAACAAACATTAATCATGACAATTACTATCCATCGTAATTTATAGCGTTAATTTATTTCGAATCTGTATTTGTTGAGACAAAACACTATAAAATATTACTATAATTATTATTCTTTAGGTACAATTACTGTAACTGTAGCTAATTGATCATATAATTACTAAATCTAATATATCATGTTATGTAATTAATAAGATTTTACAGTAGCCAACTTCTTAACTGCAGTAAAAGATTGAGAACTAAAATTAAGATCTTTCAAGAAAGTAACTAAATTTTTACTATACAATAAAGCCTTGAGGTTTATATAAATGTATATTAGTTCTGAGGACTGCTCTGTCGTGTTAAAATCCTCAACCAGACACCAGACACCAGACTCTAACTTTCATGTCACGTTAGCAGGATAGTAGGAGGCACATATTTGCTTCTTTGGCGCTAGATCATCTTTCGGAATCAATAAATAACGATATTTTTCAATGGTATTTTCATATAATCATGATTTATTTATGTATCATTATTTTATATTATTTGTTCTATATTTTGTTCATTTTAGTTTTTAGTTATATTTTTTCTTATTCTCTCCACTCTCCATATGTATGTTGGTAGCACTGGGGCTGCAACTATAACGGAAGAATTCCTCAGTGTGGTTTCTCTTGTCGAACAGAGTAATGATCAAAATATTTTATTGAACCATTGAAGTGAATTGTTTGATTCTTTTTATGTGCATCTTTTTGTGGCCCCTTTATGTGATACTATATATAAACCAACTTCACAGAAAGAAAGCACATACAACTAATTACAAACTCACTATATATTTCGAATGTGTTGTTGCCGTTCTCAGAAAGAAAGATGTGAGTATTTTTGAAGACAAGTAGGGACCTGTATGTATATATTTCAAAATTAGGAAAAGGTTACCCACATGGACTTTGCAATGATAAAATACATATAATATGAAACATAACAAACCAATTTTTAAGCATATTTTCAATATCAGCCATTCGGCTTCCATCTGACAGTCTGAGAACATCTTTTTAACATCATCTTTTCTTTTCTCCTTATCAGAATGATAAACTTTTGTTCAGAATATCGGTTTTAGTAAGTGTTTTGTGATGTTCTGTGTTGTATGTATTTAAGTTTTACAGAAAATCTAATATGTAATATATTAATTTTAGTAAATAGAATAAATAAATGATTATATATATTATGAGCATAGAAATAAGAATTTAAATTAGTTTTACAGAATTTAAGATTTTAAGTTCAAATAATCAAATTAGGTAATATTCTGGGGGAGAAGAGAAACAATTGTATTCTGAAAATATTAAACAATGTATTCTTAAACATAAAATTATTTATTATAAATAATTTATAATAAAATTATTGTTATTGTAAATTAAGGTGCAAGGCTTGTGAAAGTATAAACTTCTTAACCATTAGTAAATAACTGTAAACATAATAATTTCTTAAACAATTTAAGCCTCTAAAAATGTGTTAATATCACCTGAAGTACTATGTGCAACATATTTATCATAATGTTAGATTCAGAAGTTTTTAGAAATTTATGCTTACTAACTTAAATATAAGCCTCTCTAGAAAACCGTAGGTGAGGTCACCAGATCCGAATATTACAATTTCACCCATGTGCCAATCCTTTCTGATGAAGGCATAGCGAGGATTCATATAAAAAAGAGCGAAATTTGTTTGAGTAGTCTGAGGGCCTGCATGCAGTCTGGGTGAGATTGGTACCATCCTGTTCACCCCATTCGCCCAAGTCAGTGATTTAGCCTATCAAAGAAACAATCAATTTAGTAATCTCATATCACATTTGCCACTATAAAAAAAGTTGCCACTAGATTAGTACTAGTACCTATAATAGTGATTGATACATACTTGTTCTTTTAATTAAAGTTATTCAATTAAACAGAATGATAACATCTATATATATATATACGAGTTCGAGATTAACAAAGAGCAACACACAAAGTAGGGAAACACACTTACAGACTCAAATTTTCGGGTAATCCGTCTTCAGGAGAAAAGAGAATGGGAGACCAAGCACATTGTAGGCGCAACGGCAAGTAACCGTTACTTGGGTTACTTGCCGTTGCGCCTACAACGTGCTTGGTCTCCCATTCTCTTTTCTCCTGAAGACGGATTACCCGAAAATTTGAGTCTGTAAGTGTGTTTCCCTACTTTGTGTGTTGCTCTCTGTTAATCTCGAACTCGTATTGTGTCCAGTTTGGATCGTATTTCGTTTTATCAGTGAAATATATATATATATTTATATATACGTTTTACAGTAAACTATAAATACAGAGTAAAGATACAAACACACTACAGTCTCTACTCTCCTAATGACGGTCGAACCGAAAATTAGACACTGAAAGTGTGTTCGTATCAATAGTTTACTGTAAAACATTTTTTGTCCTTCGTGGATCGTTTTCCTGTTGACAATGTATATATATATATATATATATATATATATATATATATATATATATAAGTTTAGGAACATTAAATTCAGACAGGGATGCCAGCAATCCTGAAGACTTCAATCAACCAGGTTAACTTCTTATTATATTTGATGGTTGTTTCATTTAGCTCACTGATGATGTTGTAACGAAAGGCCTTAGAGCATTTTAATTAATATATATTGTTCATTAAATTTCCGGGACTTAATAGTCCGACACTTTTCCAAATAGATGAAATATTAATAAAAGAAATAAGTAAGCAGATCAAGACTCCTTCAAGTTTAGGAACATTAAATTCAGACAGGGATGCCAGCAATCCTGAAGACTTCAATCAACCAGGTTAACTTATTATTATATTTGATGGTTGTTTCATTTAGCTCACTGATGTTGTTGTAACGAAAGGCTTTAGAGCATTTTTATTAATATATATTGTTCATTAAATTTCCGGGACTTTACGAAATAGATGAAATATTAATAAAAGGAATAAGTAAGCAGATCAAGACTCCTTCAAGTTTAGGAACATTAAATTCAGACAGAGATGCCAGCAATCTTGAAGACTTCAATCAACCAGGTTAACTTGTTATTATATTTGATGGTTGTTTCATTTAGCTCTCTGATGATGTTGTAACGAAAGGCCTTAGAGCATTTTAATTAATATACTCGTATATTGTTTATTGTGGTATTTAATTCATATATTATATCAAGAGTTATTGTTGATTATTAATTTATATATATATATATATATAAAGATTTCACAATAAACATATAAAATAATAATCAATGTTCAAATCACAAAAATAAGTGAGAAAAAATAATAAGATCTTTCAGCCTTAACAAGTGGTCTTTGTCAGAAACAAATCTCAGCAGATGTAAAACAATCGGCTAAGGAGTTCAGAGGAGTGGTAATGAGCAGTGTTTGCATTCATTAAGAGTAAGGAAATGCCTGCTTATTCCATCTTTTTTTTTTTTGTCAACTGTTATACTGTAGAGGTACCTTACGTATTTTTGGTAAGCCTATTTTAAGTTTAAAGTGTCATAAAGTCCTGTTTTTCATGGAACTGGTGCCATTTTGTAAGGTTAGCTTTAAGTTTCCTTTTGTTCTTTTATTTAAGGTCAGAAATGGCAACCTTTTTTTGGAGTTTATGTGAGAGTCACTGAGAAATTAAGTATATTATAAAGAGGGTCGATGACGAAAAAACTTTAGAGACTCCTGGCTTAAGTGAATATAATAAATATTTTAAAAAAAAGTATAAATCAGTTTTACTGATATTTAAAAAAACATTTTAATTCTAATATTACATTAACTTATACGTATATAAAGATGTTTCATTAAATGTTTAAACCTCTACTCTAGTACTCACAGTTGTGATGAAGCTTTGAGGGTAAAGTGCATAGAAAAGAGAAGAATATCCAGTAATTCGCATAATTTCTTTAAGAAAGAACCGACTGTAATGAAGGAAGAGGTTGCTAAAGTACATGTGCTTGATGAGACCGCTTTCGTCTGGTTTATACAGAGAATACAGCATCACATCGTCCAGGTTATAGTGATTTCTCAACATGTCAGTCTTTGTCTCTCTGCTGAACAATAACTAACATTATTAGTCAGGGTTTCGTACAATATACAATGATTTTATATAATAACTAGCAGACGTGCCCGTCTTTGACAGGTATTTTATTAACATTCAAACATGATTCAGATTCTATTTTAAAAATATAAAGTTATTTTTAGGTGCCTGATACTGTAGCAAGCAAGTGCTGTTAGTTGATATACCTGTATAGACAAACAGCTTAAAAGTCTATTATTTTTCTTCTACATTGGATTTCCAATCCATTCCAATCATAGCTTTTAAGTTAAAAATACACAAATCTACCGTCAAACGTTCAACTGCCTATACTTATGGTGGCTGAGTTTGCTTGTGACAAATTTTTGGACAAACAAAATGGCAGAAATTTTTCAATGGGTAGATTCGGTTTCTATAATTTGAAATGGGTAACTTTTAAGTAATATACAGACATAACCTTTCTTTTATAATTATATAAATTTATTTAGTTGTTATTACAAGTGTTGTGTCAAAAGATAACAGCGTTCGCATATAGGTGTCAGTTGTAATATAACACAGCGTATACCAAATATGGCTCGCGAGTGGAATCGCAAGTGGGTCGCAAAAAACTACAGAATTACCCATCTGCTTCCATCACCCTCTATCAAAATTGTTTTAGACTCAGGTTTTCAATGACAGGCTGGTAATTTTATATGTATTCTTTTTCAATGAACTTAACAAATCAAGAGTTGGTCATTCAATCAAGTTATTCATTTGTAGGGGATCAGGTTAGCCCAGTGGCAAAGTGCTTACCTCTGAACTGGTGGGCCTGGGGTTCAATACCCACCCTGGCCCGGGGTTTATTCGTTTATTTACGAGGAAGGCGAATAAATTTGTGAAAGTCTTCCCTTGGAGAGGGCATTAAGCCGTCAATCCCGAACTTGTACGATGTTAGGTTAGGTGATCGTTAAAAATCCCTATTCTAAATATATTTGAGTTAGGCAGAATTTAGGACTCCCAAATGCATAAATCAGTTTTCTCTGTCTGATATCACAAAGGGCCAATGCTCGGTCTACGTGTGTGGGGGCCTGCTACTGCAACCTAAACCAACCTATTCATTTATAATCATAAAAAGGAAAAAATCTGATAATATAATATGAAATAAATTTGTTTCTTCATTGATATTTTTACCCAGTGAAGCTAAGTGCGTTGCCATAAGCCGGAGTCTTAAATAGTTGGTTACGACTCTAAAAAGTTTGGGGTCCACTGGTCTAACAGGTAGCGTGTTTGCCTTTAGTGCTAAATATTGCAGGATCAAATCTTGATCATAGCACTAGATTTTCCCTTTTGAAATTTAGAAAATTTTATGCACCTACACTGTCACCCAGAGAGGTGTAAAGCTGTTGGTCTCTAACCTCTATGATGTTTAGGTACTTATTTAAAATCCCTACTTCTAATAAACATGAATAAGGTAAAATTTAGGGTTCCCATAGTAGAATCAAAGTCCACTAGATCGTTTCATTTAAATGCTATTATAATTTATATTATTGTGAGTTTATACATAAAAGAAATCTTATTGGAATAAATGAAAAAGTCTTCACATAATTTAATATTTTCATCAGAACCAAAACAAAATGTTTTTTATACGTAGTGTACTTCTTCAAGTGTATCTGTTTTAGTCGAAAAGCAAAAACTATTTTTTTGAAACTCTTTGTTTTGGTTTTGTAAATGACCAAGTCACTACTCATGTGTTGATTTTTTTATGTGTTTTTACATAATGACCACATAGTTATAGATCGTACACTAATAAAATAATGATAATTGTTAATAACTTGTGGTTTTTTAATCTTAACAAGTTATAACATACCATACAACTGCCAAGGCAACCATTAGATTATTGCTGTTCATTACGAACACATCATAATCATGAGGTCTGTGTTGGAGAATAAGATAGATGTCATTTTGTACTCTACTTCCTAGATGAATCAAGTCAGTGAAAGCCACTATCTCCCCAAGATTGGAAAAGTTTGCAGCCTTGACGGTCATCTCACTGCAACACAATTCATTATGAGATTCAACATGAATTACAAAGAATATTACTTCTGTCACACCTTTGTGTTCACTCCTAGAACACAAATTATATATAATGGCTTACAACGTACTATTTATTAATGCAAAATTAAAGAAATATTTGTAAATCAAACTATTATGATCATTTGGGAAGCTAACATAGCCCAGTGGCTTACTACTCGCATTAGAACTGGTAGATCTCTGGTTCGATACCCGCTCGGGCCATCAATTTATTCACTAATGAAACGTAAATCATAAAAATCTAAACATTTTTAAGTGAAGGCAAACAATATAAATAAATGTAAACAAATACCACAAGTATAGTAGGTAAACCATCAGTCCAGGATCAATATTTAGTTTTTATAGCTTTATTGCACTTTTCCGTAATTGAAATTTCATGATTTTTGTTTATAAATTGTTAACTTTTTGTTCATTTTTTCACCAAATTTCATGACTTTTGAATGAGCCGTTTGACGTCAAAAAAATATTTTCTGAAAACAGAAAATGTTCTTAACTCCCCTTTAGTAAATTTAATTTTGATATAAATCAAATCAACTCATCCTCCACATAAGGTTCTATTTTTAGGTATAGTTTCATTTGATCGTTAAAAAATGTTGTCTAAAATCAGTTTTTTGGCAATAAAACTGGCTTTCCCATCATGCATAATTGCTCCCAAACAATAGAGCACATCTACACTATGAGGGCCATTTCTTTGTAAAATGACAATTTGATCCATCAAAGTTTCTGGACCGTAGCGTAGTCACAGGATTTGGACAGATGCTCATCTACACACAGACATCATCAAAAAAACTTCATAAAACGAATTCTCAGACGCCAAAGCATGTAATTCCGTCAAAATCTCGAGTTTTGTTAAACAATCACTATACTTTACTTATAGTATATTAAAAAGTTGAATGCACTACCAATGAAATTGCGAGAAGTAAAATAGTCGATTAATAAGGGTAATTATTGCTTTCTCTTTAAATTGACCGAATGCAAATTTATAATTTGATGCAACCAATTAGTTCTAACATATTCTTCTTGTCATATTTGGCATTCAGTTTCCGCACAACATTATTAATGAAAATTTTTAACAACTATTATTAATTTTAACAATTATTAATGAATTTTTTAACAACTATCCTTTTATTCTTACTAATACATGTTTTCTAAAAATATAAATTTTAGCAATTATGTCTTACTACCATGAAATATAGTTATTTATTCCAAAATTGTTTTTTAATAACTAATAATGCCTAAAATTGGAACTGCTTACTTGAAAGAAAATAGATTAAGACTTAACCATAAAAGAAGGAGGCAACAGTAACCAATGTAACACACGGATAGTTTAAGAATATCTAAATGTCATCAAATATCTGATATCTCAGGAGGTATTCTTAATATATCCTGTTTTTATCATCAATGTTATTTACATATTATGAATATGTGTATATACCAGATATAGGCGATGCAGACTGTTGGCACTCGTAAATACAATGTGTTGTTGTTGTTTTCTAACGCCTACACTTACAAGTTTTTCACCTTTAAGTACTGTTTTAAGGGCAGAAATCGTAGGTCGTTTATTATGTGGGACCAATTTTAGTTACGGACGAGCTTTTACCTGTTACGGACGAGCATTGCCTGTTGATTTTACATTGGATGTCCTACATTTTTCCTAACTCAAGTGTATGTAGAGTAAGGATCTTTGACGAGTACCTCACATCGTACAGGCTCGAGACTGGCAGTTTAACGTCCTCTCGGAGGGACGATGTGCTCAGATTTATTCATCTCTCACGTGAATAAATCGAGGACTAGGTGGGTATTGAACCTCGGACCTTCCAGTTCAGAGGCGAGTATGTTAATCACTGAGCTAACCTGAGCTAATATGACCACTTACGTTAAAGTTTTAAATTACCTTATCAGTTACTGCAAAACATAATGCAAATTAATAGGGAAGAATACGTTAACAACTATCCTTTTATTCTTCATAATATATGTTTTCTAATGATACAAAATTATATCATGAATGCCTTACTACTATGGTACAATTTTTTTTCAAAAGCACCTTTTTATAGCCATTTCATGTGTCACGTACAGGTCGTATGGGTAACTGGTGTCCATGCGCTCTAATTTCTGAAAGATTTTTAATTAATTTATGTTAGTCACTTTTTAATAAAATAGTCTCATTCTGCTATAAGTAATTTATATCTATCTATAATCTAAAGGATCGACTTTAGATAATGAATTATTTGAAGGTCTGAACACCTCCTGAAAGAATTTCTCTTGACTGTTAGTTCAGTTTATAACTTCATGTAAATACACTAACTTCTGAGTAATAAATAATTTAATAATTATTTAGTGTCCAGAAATAAATAAATTATTTGATTAATTATTATCAAATTATCAATTATCAAATCCTTAATTTGTTAAATAATTTTTAATTTTTCAATGAATTTGAGAATAATTCTCGCCCTGAAGGTGTCTCTGGGAAAGAGTTGAAACATGTTGACTGTAGCAAGTATGTTATCTAGTTCAGATGCAATAATGAAAACGTTATTCAGAATAACAGAGAAACTTATGAATGAGCAAGTTTCTGAAAATTATGGTTACAATTTTAATAAAATGTTATCACCTTCAATATATACTCCTTTTTTATTCCAAAGTTTTCTATTCAATATACTCCCTATCACATCATTCCATGAATAATTCATTATTTAATTATTCATGAATAATTCATTATTAATAAATTTAACTATTTTTAAGTTTTAAATTTTGTAAATAAACAAATTTTATGGCTTTTTATGCAAAGAACAGATGAAATAAAAGTCATTTTACCTGAAAGTAAGATAGTATTGAAGGAGGTGTGGTGAAGACGGGAACTGAAATCAAACAAAACTGTCTGTCCTTAGGTGCATTGTCAAAGATAGTTTTTATGTACTCAAACTCCGTTCTGAAAAGAACAACTAAATGTTAACACATACTAGTATATGATATTTTAAATGAGTTATAAATTATTAAATAATAAATTGTACACTGGCCTGGAATAATTAGGTTCTTTTGTAATAAAAACTTCAACACAAAAAGCATTTTTTCCTCCAGTGAACTTGAAAATATTTGGCTTTTTCTCTCTTTCGTAATATGGGTGAACTTTTCTCGGCTCTAGTAAGTCTAAAAAAAACAAAAATACTGATAGACTCTTTGCAAATAATAATGCACGTATATTTGTATCCCAATTCTTCTTTCCTTTTTTTTCTTATAATTAATCCATTTAATTAATATAATTAAATATAATTAATATAATTAATCCATGCCTTTCAGCAAGACAGTTGTTGCTGAGATTCGGGAAGTGTTTTTTAAAAAATCTCTCATGCAGTACTTCAGTGTTCCTCTTTCAAATTTTTATAATTTTGTCTATGAAAAAGGTTTTATATAAAAACTGAAACGTTAAAATCCAGGAGATTTTATATAAAACCTGAAAAATCCCCCCTCTCTCTCTCTCTCTCTCTCTCTTATATATATATATATATATATAAATGAAAAAAGACAACGAATAGAAGAAGCGAGAAAACTTACTGGGTCGATATTTCGAACTGAAGTTCGTCGTCAGGGAGAAGAAGGGAAGAAGAAGGGAAGAGGAAGAGGCACGTGCGTCCACTCGTACAAGCAGAGGGCTACTGGGGGCTCCAGGCGGCGGTCACCAGTTGTAGTATCTCGAGGCGCTGCAGGCTAATCCCCCGTGAACGACACCATTCCACCACGAGCGAACACGCGTACCGTATAAGTCGGAAAAAGGTAGAAAGGAGGACAGAAGTGGCGAAGAGGAAGAGGAGAAAGAGAGTGAGGAAAAAAAAAATATATATAAATAGCAATAAATTTAAAAAAAAAAAAAAAAAAAAAATAAAATAAAATAAAATAAAAAAATAAAATAAAAAAAAAAAAAAAACACACAACTTTAACGTTTGAGATTGAGGCCAGGTGGGGAGCGGGCATTAAGTAACCAAATGTGAGCCTCCTCAGAGTTAACTTTGAGAGCCTCTGAGGAGGCTCACATTTGGTTACTTAATGCCCGCTCCCCACCTGGCCTCAATCTCAAACGTTAAAGTTGTGTGTTTTTTTTTTTTATTTTATTTTTTTATTTTATTTTATTTTATTTTATTTTATTTTTTTTTTTTTTTTTTTTTTAAATTTATTGCTATTTATATATATTTTTTTTTTCCTCACTCTCTTTCTCCTCTTCCTCTTCGCCACTTCTGTCCTCCTTTCTACCTTTTTCCGACTTATACGGTACGCGTGTTCGCTCGTGGTGGAATGGTGTCGTTCACGGGGGATTAGCCTGCAGCGCCTCGAGATACTACAACTGGTGACCGCCGCCTGGAGCCCCCAGTAGCCCTCTGCTTGTACGAGTGGACGCACGTGCCTCTTCCTCTTCCCTTCTTCTTCCCTTCTTCTCCCTGACGACGAACTTCAGTTCGAAATATCGACCCAGTAAGTTTTCTCGCTTCTTCTATTCGTTGTCTTTTTTCATTTATATATCTGTCCGGTTTGGACCGTTTTAATATTTTGATTTATATATATATAACATGAAACAGTCCGTTAGGACAACATATCAACAAGACTTCAACAAGACTAGTCTTGTTTTCCCATTTCTTATTGTGGTTTGATCATATATATATATATATATATATATATATATATATATATATATATATATATAACCATAGTCCTTTTCGACCAGTCTCTCACATTTTAATATGAAAACAAAGGCTTTAAAAGCGGTAACATTCAGAAACCAACTACAGTTCCAAATTTACGGATAAGTACTGCAGGAAAATTTGAATATTAAAAGCATTGTAAAGAGCTAAACATAAATATATTAATATTGAGTGAAAACCCTTGTATCCTACTTGTAAATTTCACCATAAAATATTTGGCAATATAACACAGCAAAATATTTATATGTTTTCATTAAAAAACCAACTTGTTAAATGAGTTTATTTGCTCTCTTAGCATATGAAGGGTCTGAGAAAACTCATATATTGGTATGAAGTTCAAAATGAAGTATCGTTATGCCTCATTTTACAGATCCTTTGAAGTTAAATGGCTGCAGATACTGAAAAATATATTTAATGTAAGTTTGTGAGACTATATTGAGAAATAATATGTTGCTATAAGAGACAAGGTGATTTAAAAATTAAGGGTTATTTTTCTCCTATATGTAAAGTAGCAATTATTTTGCAATAGTGGTATGAGCTGCCTCATCAGTGCCCACCACTTCCTCTCTTCTTCTAACGAGGGTCATAAATTTTGCAACATGAGTGCTGAATCTTTATTTCAATCTATTATTATCTTTATGTAAATATATATATTCAACACTTTCTCACCTAGAGTGGGAGATTCAAGGTAGTGGTACCCATTAAATGATTTCCCATATTGTGCCGCATCACTGAACCGAATTCTCCTTGAAATTCTTTGAATACTAGATTCCTTTGAATCGATCTTGATGTGAGGTAAAGATAGAGTTGGATTGTCTAGAAAAAAAAAATTTATATTATTTTTCAGTAATAATATAATAATTAAAATGTCTATCCTATTTATTTTCTAATAAACATATGTTAAGATGAAGTCAGTGCCAACTTAGGTTTTGAAAAATGTCAGCCACAATGAATAAAAACTAGGTATGCCTTGCATGCATAAAAAAGTTGCATTACAAGAGGTCACTTCTCTTTATGTCGAGCCCAGTATCAATTTCTATTTATGACGGATGTCAAAATATCCCTATGATCATAAGTATAAGTATAATATGTAAGTATATAAGTATAAGTATGATCATAAGTATATCATAAGTGGCACGTAGCTACTACTAAACAGTAATATTGTGTAGTGTCAGTTGAGAAATCACTTTTTCTGATGATAACGGATGTAAAATGTTGAAGGGTCATTTTTCTCATCCTGTTAGACTATGTTAGTTAAACTTTTGTTATATGGATATTGATACAATTCAAATATATAACAATTATCTGATATCGACAGATGGAGAGCTTTTTTTTAAATATTGATGTAAAGATTCTACTAAAATTACTAAAGAATATGCAGTGAAGTATGAATACTGTAAAAAAATTTTATGACGAAACAAGCACTTTTTTAATAGAATGACTGTGCCAACACCATACTTCATAAAAACAAAGAAAGCAAACATTATGACTATAAAACTTTTGTTTTTAGCATATTGTTTATCAATATACAACATCCCTCAAAAACTTTGTTATTCAGAAATTGTTTTTTTTTTAACTCTGAAGGCTTACTCTTGATTCATGCTTACCATGGATCATGACGACTTCTTCGTACTGTTGGTCTTCTATATGAAGGTTTCTGTATGCATTGAAAAATACTGACCCAATTCTGCTTACATCTATACTGAAACAAATTAATTATGTTCTTTGACTGGGTTATAATCTAGAGTGAACGATATGTATTTTTATTTAAATGGATAGGGAATTATGGTAAAAATAATGATAGAGCATAGACCACTAAACAAATTTAAGTAGTTCTACTCATTCTCAATATTTCTTCTGAATAAGGGTTTTAAAAAATTATATAAACCATCATAATTTATAGTAAGTAAGTAACTAAATGTGGGTTAATAGTTCTAATTGCCGCAATCTCACCAGAATTTTGTGGTAAATAACATAATATTTTTACCACCATACAGTTGTATGTGGTAAACATACGCACAAAATAATGCGCCCGACGTGGACCTCGTGGAGGTGGGCTTACATGATACGACCTACATCACACAAATGACTAGAAAAGAAATACTATTAACTAAATCCGTACAACTTAATCGCAGAGACCAAAACAAATCCACTGTTTGAAACTTACTTTTATGATCTGGAGTCACTGGGTATCCCTCTAGGGCATAACTTAAGGCTACTTATGCTAGTGATATACATTACAAAGACATATAAATTAGACATTAATGACGTTCATTACCGAAAACCTAATATCATTATGTAACACATAAGAAAGATATTTGAATATGCATATAAGTCGTACACAAGATATGCAAGCCACGGTAGTAGCAATTAAAAGCATTGGGGCTAATATCATGTGTCTGGAGGTTAAATAATATTTCATGGTACCAAGTCATCGTCAGAGAGAGCCAGCCCACTTGGATAAATCTTGTAGACAAACTTTAATAAAGCTGGTTGTTACCCCCCTGAAAACCAGTCTATATATATCATCCTGTATCAGTGCATATAATACACTCAACTCATGAGCATAGGATCATGAGTACATAGGGCTTCTAACCTTTTTGAACCGATGAAGGTAACTCCTAATATCATCGCAACCATTAAAGTCTTGGGTAACCATCAATCTAAAGCCAGATTTTTATTTTTGAGATCTGGCTCTCTATTTGTTTTCTTGAGCGGAGAAAAAATCTGTGCATGTCGTCCCTATGAGTGGGCCTTAGCCGTCGGTCCCAAGCCGTTCAATATCAGATCCCTACTTTAAATACACTTGAGTTAGGCAAACATTTCTTAGACATGTTTATTGTATGGTATCATAAAGGATAATCTTTGGCCTATGCATCTCTTCTATGTATCTCTTCTTTGTTATAGTAAACTTGTACCAACTCTTCTGCTTGTATACTTTTAGCAAAATAAAAAAAAAATCTCAAATAATGTGATATTGACACTATTGACTTCTAAAGAAATGTCAGAAGTATTCTATTGAGTAAGAAGTTGTATAATTGACTCGTACTGACTCTGTAAGAGACTCGATAGGTCGCTGCTGAACGTAACTATGAGCATACGACTGGCCATGCTGAAGTAGTTCCTCGTCTTTATTCGAAAGTACCTTAAAACCATTATACCCTCGAACATGGTACTTCTCCTCCAACAGGTCGTAATCCACTTTTTTAGTCAAACAGATGAACTCATTCTTATGAACCCCCTAAAGAAAAAATATCAATAAAAATTATTCTTAACTATATATGAAATATGTAAGAAGTTATTTACTCATGATTAGTCAGGAAAGATTGGGTTAAACTGGCCACCAAGCAAAATTGAACAGATAACAAATTTATTTAGTAGTTTTTACAAATTCATAAATAACAGATTTTATATAACATAGTGTAACGATATTATACACTTTTAATATAACAAATGGAGCATGTGATAATATTATAATAAACTTCCTCCAAGTAGGGGTACTACTTTAGAGGAAAAAACAAGTCAGGAATGATACATATTAATATATTAACTCGAATGATTTAATTATTCAACGCGTTTCGAACACTTAGTGTTATCATCAGGTACATCTACATATTTAGAGACTCGATTAATTTTAAGTAAATTTACTTTATTAATAATAATTTAAATGTACCTGAAGATAAACACTGAGTGTTTGAAACGTGTTGTATCATTAAATTCTTTTGTGTGATGGCTTAATGTATCTTTACTGACTAAACTTAGAAACCAGTGGTGGTGAAACCTTTTGCTCTTTGATGGCCGTATTTGAAATTATGTTTAATCATATGGCCGCAAAATATAAAATATGTTTAATTAGAACAGAACTGGTTTGTTTAATTTATTATTAAAATAATATTTTATCAAATTATTGAATAAAAACGCTTAAACGTATGATGGTGGTACACCGCAGAGATAGTCTTGTTGAATACAGACACACTTGATGTAAGCTGTGTTATTATTAAATATATTTATTAATAATATACAAAATTAAGAATGTGGCTTTAATGGTTATTTTGATATTGCCTCATTTTTCTTGTTTCATATTATAATTCAAACTATGTATTTATTTACCCTAAAGTTATTTATGTACTGTAACTTACCCTAAAGTTTCCTTGAAAGTATATATTGTAAAAAAAATCCATTGTAATATAATATAAAATACCATAAATTTCGTCTATTTAAAACAATTTTTAATAGAATAACAGAGTACCTGGCCAATAATAAAGTTTCTATTGCCATCTTTGTAGACTTCTACCTCACTGAGTTTGTGGTAACCAGGAAAAAACGTAATTAACTTGACTTGTTCATCTACTTTTATCACCATCTTCTCTCCATCATCTTTGCTGGAAAGGATACATAATAAATGATCAGCCCAAGAGAAGAAGCACAAAATTCAAACTAATTTAGAAGTAATAATTGAATAAAATTGATTCCCTTTTTGTCATACATATGCATGCCAATAGCCATTACAGTATTTTATATTAATAGTTTAAACAATTAAAAGCATATAGTTTTAAATTCTAAATAATTGAAATACTTTTAACAAAAAAGTTGATTTCATAGTGTTTTCAAACACTCACACTTTGAAGCTTTCGCCAAACATACAACTGATTTTCTATAGTCCGAAAGCCAACTACTTTAGTAATGCGAGAACCACAATGCTTAATTTTTACATTCATAGTCTTTTTGATACCACTTTCTCTTAAAGGACTCCTGCTCTGATAGATTATTTTTCTTCCTACCCCTAAGATGGTTACATGTATAGGGAGACATCCCAGAAGGATATTAAGTTTTCTTGCTCTTTTAACATTTCATGAGAATATCTGTCCTAACATAAAGATCTATGGGTATCAAAAATAATAACATCTGTCAAGTTAAGCTTACACTGATTTCTAGCTGCAAATTAATACAAGCTAATTTCCTATTATTCCCGTTTTATGTTCAAAGTAATTAGTTACTCCTAATTATAAATATATATTGGGAACATTTAAAGCATAAAAATTAATATTAAGTATCCATTACTAATAAATTTAATCTACTAAATCTGAATACACATATAACCTACAATAGTATAATTGATATTAAAATCTATAATATATATATATATATATATATAATTATATATATATATATATATTGAAAATCTACATGAGGTGTCTGGTTCTGATATCTGATTGGTTGATTGCTCTTATCAACTTATACTCAAGTGCACTTCTATTAGTGTTAAATATGAAAAACTGAGTTATTTTTTTGTAAATAATATTATTAATCTCTAGAGAGTGAATAAAAATTTAATAAAGTCACTTAGACTATCTGCTCTTGAAGAAAAGGATATCTTCAGTCGGTCAAGGCACACAGTCTGTCTTAGAGGTAAACTGTGTTTTTAAATAATTAAAACTTATTAAATTATCAATTATTTTGTTCTGGTCATAAAAATCCATTTTTATAAGATATTAAAAGGCTTAGCAAATCAAATATCATTCAAATGTACACACTATAACGGTTTTTACAGACCTAATTATTAATACTGACTGGGATGCTTTATAATATAAATATAATTAGAATTATATAAAAAAAAACAATAATTCAAAGTAGACTAAAGACATGTAATCGTATTTGAAAAAGTTTTAAAACATTTGAAGAAAAGCTTTACCTGTATTTACGAAAATTTAATCTGGGAAAATGATAAACTTTTCTATTTAAATATATTCGAAATATATTTTTAGTATTTATTCCAGGAAAATTTTTTGTTACATTGTGAAGGTACAGAGCAAGTAAACTATCTGTAACAATATATGTTAAACTCAAAATATAAGTAATTAAAAAAATACTATAATATAGATAAATATTTGTTTACATGGTTTGACTAAAGGAGGAAGACAAACTATAACATTTTCCAAAAATTCGTTGTCGTTGTAAATTTTTTCCATTGTTTGAGGAAAAAATGCTGGATAGTAGTAGTCATCAAAGACCATTAAATGAACAAACAGGGTGTTGATACTCTTCATATAGTCAAGCCTGTAACGTGGAAATATTTATTTTAATTTATTGAAAATAGTATGTAAAGAATAATTATAAAAATTCCTTGTATCATTGTATGATAATTCAGCCAGCCAACCTTGTACTTAAGCAGTTGTAACGACTTATTCCATTTCACTGAACCTTTCCAATGTTTGGTAACCACAAAGAGCCTCTCACTGGTACCATTTGGCAGTAAATATTCATTGTAAGTCGCTAAGTAAGATTGCACAACGGTTCTTTAGCATTATGGCGATATATCAAATGCTTAAATAGAAGTTCATACCAAATCAGCAGAAAGTAAACATGATCCTTTTTCTTTTGCAGGTCATTGTACTCTATTTTATTTTTTTTTTACATACAATTAATATAATATCAATTTTCCTGATATTTCACATACAAAGATTAGAATAAAAAATCTGGAGTGGCCTACACTCTACTTTACTATAAGTAACTTAATGTCAAATTTCTTGAGTATATAAAACATAACGTCTCATTTAAGCATAACATAAATATCTAAATCGGATATAATTATTAGTCTTTCATTCGTGAGGTAGTACAGATAGTGATTGAAGGACATATCAATTTATAAGCTTATTTTTGTACATCACAAATAATTTATTATTTGCAAATAATTTCATTAGACAACTACAGCAGTAATAACATTTTTGAAAAACCAATTTGAACATTTCTTGATACGAAATAATCTCCTACAAGAGAACATGGCGTTTGTTCAAACAGCCAGTGTATTTCTTACATCGTTTACTTGACATCCTTCTACATTGAATATTAAAGTAAAATTTTCAAATTTGAAACAGTAAAATACCCTTTTTTTCTCTGAAAAACATCTTAAACAGCGAAGAAAATGTTGTTTTAAGGTGATTTGTTAATTAAAGATGTACGATAATTACAGTTATTAATCTCTAAACGAAAGATTTATATTTTGAATTATCTTTTACATTTTTGGTTTTTAACAGAATTATTATACTGGGAATTTTATGGCTTCTTAGTATTTAATAAGATCATTTTCCTTCCCCTTTGTCAAATAACATATATACGAATTTTTTTTATTGAGTGTTATCATTTACCTGCACAATATTATTCCTCTTACATCTCTTATAAGTCAATAATATATTTTTATTTTTCCATTAGAAACATCAATTTTATCTCAGTGGATTCGCTCAAAAAATTTCTAAGTCAATGTAAACAATGTAAAAAAATACAAAAAATTCGACAAGTATAGCAGGTGATCTCTTAGTCTAGGATAAACAAAGAGTTTTTATATCGTTATTGCTCTTTCCCGTAATTGAAACTTCATGATTTTTTTTTTATGAATTGCTAATTTTTTGTTCCATTTTTGGTCAAAATTTCATTATTGTTTAACGAGCCGTTTAGCGTCAAAAAAACATTTTCTGAAAACACAAATCGTACTGTAACGCCCCTTTAGCGAATGTAATTTTAGAAAAAAATATCTCAACTCATTCTCCATATAATGTTCTATTTATAGGCATAGTTTCATCTTTGTCTGTCAAACAGTATGTCTTGTATCGCTCTCACAAGGTTTGAGATTTAATTATAAGTCAAAATTTTTACATTTTATTGAAAAAAAATATTTCCTGTTGTCTTAAAATTCTGAATATATTTTTCGTTTGTTGCATTTGTAACTTCAAAGATAATGTCAAAATTTCAAAACTCTAGGGTTATCAGTTTAGGAGAAATAATGTTTTAAAAAAAACGGTTTTTGGCAAAAAAAGTGACTTTCCCATCATGCATAATTCTTCCCAAACAATAGGGATCTTCGTCTAAATGGGGCCCAGTTTTGTGTAAAATATCAACTTGATCCATCAAAGATTCTGGACCGTAGCGTGGTAACAAGCAATGCTAACACACGCACCCACCCACGCACCCACCCACCCACCCACCCACACACACACAGACATCATCGTAAAAACGTCATAAAACGACTTCTGGTACCTCAAAACATGTAAGTCCGTCAAAATCTCGAGATCGAATTTTTTCACGATCACTATACTTTACTTATAGTAAAGTAAAAAATGTACATTAAACAAGTAAAGAAAAAATCTACGTCCGAAACGCAATAAAAAATCAGAAAAAATACTAAGATCTTTCAACTTAGTATTTTTCGGCGGTTTTTGTAAGAGTCAAATCTCAAACGAGAATTAGTTGAGTTTTAACTCTGATAAAGACCGCTTTGTTGAAAGACTTACGGTTGAAAGATCTTAGTCTTTTTTCTGATTTCTTGCAGTAGTTTAGACGTTCTTAGATTACTATACTAAAGATTTAGATATGAAACCTTCTTTTATAGTAGTTCTCTTGTCAGTTAATATATAAAAATAATGTTTATATCTAGTTTTAAATTGAACATTAATAATTAAAATGTTGATTAACATCATATAAATTACTATTCAGTCATACAAGACTAGGTGTCTGAACTAGAAAATAAATTCATAAAAATTGTTCTTTCGAATAAATAATATAATAACTTTGCAACGGTCAATCCGTATTTATGAGAAAAAAGAAAGAGTGACCAAGCACATTGAAGGTGCAACGGCAAGATGTGTACTTGGTCTCCATTTCTACTTTTTCCTGAGGACGGATTGCCCGAAAATTTGAGTTTGTATGTTACTCTTGTTCGATTGAACTCATATATATATAATATGTGTATGATTCAGTACATACATTACAATATATATCATGCACATATCTTTATTAATTACATAGTCTATATTTAAACCAAAATTAAAAGAACACAGCACTTCCAAAAAATTTCAAAAGTGGTTGATTTTTTACTAAAATAGTTATTTTGTTTGAAAAATGTCATACCTTTATGAAAGGAGATACTGTACCTGGTTGATGATTGTGTTACTTACTTATATCTCGAGCTAAAACACTCCTCCCAGCATTCCTTCGGGAAGGAACGTACATTGGGGTAATCACAAAGGGAAAGAAAGGCCACGACATTGTACTCTGAATTTAAAACCACAGTCGAAATAGCTGCAGTCTCTCTGCAAATCGGTAATGTTTTGAACTAATGTAGAATTACTTCACAAAATATAACAATAGAATTTATATTTGCTAAAAATTTCAACCCTTTCTATGCTGTTATCACAGATAAGTGTTAAATATATTTATCTAGTTGGTTTTGTTATAGCTGAATGTTAAAAAGTTTAGTATTCCAATAAATAGTGCGCAATACTTAAGATTCATCCGAACCATCTATCAATTATGATACTACTTTCCGTAATCTTTTTAATTTTGATAGAAAACATCATATTAGAAAAATTTACTTGAATTTCAATTAATTTAATTTCAGAAAGCCAGAAAATAAAATAAGTATTAAATATACAAATATATCTGCAGAGTGTTATAAATATATCGTTTCTTCCCCTCCTGTACCTCTGCTTCATTTTATGAATGATTTATAAATTATAAACTTGGTATTACTTTAATCTACCATATTCCCATTGCTACCATACCAACGATGGTAATCATCAAAACATCATCAGACTTTGATCACAGCTATAGAAGCCTCAAAGAAATCTGGCTGGGTAGGTAGCTAAACTGTCTATCAATCTGGTCTGCTTTATTCATAGTGTCGTTGCAGACTAAAGCAGATGGTAATAATTTTATAAACGAAAATCAGCATGAATGACAGTGAGTACCCTCATTGTGCTGGTATATTAGGATCTGCTTAATAGAAGTTAAACAAAAAAAAAACAGCATAGTTAGCGCAATATAATCAATGAATGCAGTTACAGAAAGTTAAGGTTTGTTTGAAGATGCATAGGGTATATATTATTGTTAATGATGGGAGTGAAATAAGGTTCAGGGTTAATGGTCAAGCAACAATAGCAGCTCAACGACGGCACATTTCCGAAATATTATAATCTTATTAAAAAAATTATGGAAAATTTCTTTTGAAACTCGATATTAAAAATATAACAAACTTGCTGATATATAAAATATATATATTATATATATATACGAGTATGTGTGTGTGTGTGTTTATGTAAATATATATATATATATATATATATATAGATATATATATCAATGATCAAACCACAATAAGAAATGGGAAAACAAGACTAAGATCTTTCAACCGTAACAAGCGGTCTTCGTCAGAGTCAAAAACCCAACTGAACGACGTTCAGTTGGGTTTTTGACTCTGACGAAGACCGCTTGTTACGGTTGAAAGATCTTAGTCTTGTTTTCCCATTTCTTATTGTGGTTTGATCATTGATTGTTGTTTCACGTGTTTATGTGAAATCTTTTTATATATATATATATATATGTAGTTATTTAGGAATTAAAATTTAAAATCCCTATAACTATTCATAAAGATATAGTGTAAAATAAGATTTTGTAGAAAATTCATGTAATCTTCTTATTTATAAGACATTAAAGTGAATTATGGGCCGTAATTTGAGCACCCATGGTTGAAATGGTTGTTATGTTTAAATTTGATTCGTAAACTATAATTGAGGCTAATTGCATGTCACCTGTAACTCCATCTATAAGAGTTCATGTACTTACACAAGTTGTTCCAAATTAAATTCTCCATAATAGGTGTAAGCTGTATTTGTAATGAGTTTCTTGATAGCAGGTATATCTGTATGTTCAGCGCGTTTCCAGAGGACTATTGGAGGCTTTATGCTTAATCGACTTTGCCCACGATCAAACTGAAATAATACTTATATATTAATTTCTTGATATATTTTATTACATTTTATATACATAGATTAAAAATCAATTTTTTTATTTTTAGATTAAATGATAATCAATTTAGACAACTACTTGTCAATGACAATAATTATAATGTATTCGATTACCTAAATGGTTTTAAAAAAATGTTCCATAAATTTTAACTTAAAACAAATAGACAACCGACAGAATATAAAAAACTCATAGTCAAGAAAGAAAGTAACAGTTAGTGTAAACATAAGGATCAGGGTAGCCCAAAGGGTTATTTATTCTCCTCTGGACTGGTAGGTTCGGGGTTCAGCACCCACCCTGGCCCTCGATTTACTCATACAGGGGGTGAAAAAATTTTGTACGTCATCTTTTGAAGAAGACGTTAAATTGTTAGTCCCGAACCTCTACGATGTCGGGTGATCCTTAAAGATCCCACTCGGACTACACTTGAGTTAAGTTGGGTTGAGTTATATATATATATATATATATATATTCAGGTAACTCACCACAAATTAAAGAAGATAGTCGCTCTAAGGCCTTTCGCTTTCACGTCGTCAGAGAGCAAGTGAATACAAGTTGTAAGCAGGTTATGACAACTTGTATTCACTTGCTCTCTGACGACGTGAAAGCGAAAGGCCTTAGAGCGACTATCTTCTTTAATTTGTGGTGAGTTACCTGAATATTTATATCACGTGTTATTGTGACAATTTTCTATATATATATATATATGTATAAATATATACAAAGCAAAATATTCATATATGTTAAGACAATAAACATATTACCATATAAAATAAACAACACGACAACTCAAAAAATAACCACTGATTTTTATTGACAACATCAATAATAATTTTTACTTTTACTTACAATCAGACTGTAGATAGATCTACAATAGACTGTACATATCTGAGTATGTTAAACTTTGTAAATGTCAGGAATTTAAGTTTAGAAATTGATTTGTGTGAACGTATTTTATGTAATTTTCAAGTTTAAATAAATTAATTTTACGTGAAGACTGCAACAATTTTTATTGTAACATTTTTCCGAAACTTTACTTATTTTGTTATTAGCATCAAATTTGAAAGTACTATATTAACAAATCTAGTAAATGTATTATTTTAAGGTGTACAAAGTATTTTTTTATGTCTGCAGAATAATTAGATTATTCCATTAAAAAATACCATTTTCATAAAATACTAAATTTTGTCTTAGGTCATCAAATGATTCATAGAAAGATCTACAACAGGTCTGGGTATTTTTTTTGCTTGATAACAAATAGTTCTGAAGAAATGTCGTAACCTTTTGTATTAGAATTTAACTTGAATGTTCCTGGCATCAAAGTATAAAATTTGTTGAATTTAGTCTAGGATTAAAGTTAGATACCTGAAAAGTATCAATGGTCCCTCGCGGATCAAACATTGTCTTTATTTCTTGTGAAAGCAACCTTCAATAAGTAGGCACTATTCCAGATAGACAAAACCAATTTTTTTTAACACTTTTACAAATTCACAACAACCTGTTACAGTATTCACGATTTTATTTTTCATTTATTCCCAAAATGATTTTTATTTGCGTAAGAAAAATGTGTAACAAATCTTCAATACTTAAGCAAAATATATTTTGCACTGAGATCATTAAAGAGCATACCTATTCATCTTGCGAACATTCCATCCTATTTACAGGCACAACATTTAAAAAGGTAAATGTAAGCAGCACTGTTCAGCAATAGCATCATTTTTAATATTTTTGAATAAATTGTGTGATCAATTTCAGGTCTATGATTATAAAAAAGATGTAATATTAAATCAATTTCTTCGTAAAAATATAAATTTTTAGGGGTACGTTAAAAATGTTCATACCAATTTTTTTTATTTATAATAAAATATATTTTAATAAAAAGAAATACTAATGTTTCGTAGGTAAATATAATAAATGATGAGTTGTTCTAAAGGTGGTAAAAAGGAGTAAGATGGATCGGAAGCGTTTCCCAGGAGTGCTGGTGAGAGTAAGGGCATGAAGTAATGTGAGATGGTCAAGAAGTCAAGGAAAACCACTGGTGCAGCGAATCCATTACTTGTCGAAAACTTCATCCTCCTTAGAAATTAGTATGTAAAGTAACAGGCTGCAAAACTGAATTATTGATATTCGTATTATCATTAAAACAATGCCTTCCATGATTTAAGTGGATGGCTTGACTAGATGATTTCCCATAAATGTCTATTTCTTGTTTGTTGTAAAAATATCAATTACTTCTGAATTGTTATAACAAAAAACAATTGATCTTTAAAGATTCAAATACAATCTGAATATGCATAAAACAATTGTAATAATTTGCCTATGAACCGAAAGATATAAAAGAACTTCCTTGCTGATTTCTCTGATTTTGCTCTTTTTTTTTTAACAGAAATCTAATTAAATGTGATATTATTATTGTTAATACTACAGATTTGTTAGTAACAAATAAAGAAAAATAGGATATCTTCCATTGTAATTTATTTTCCACATTGGGCCGTCATCCTCACTAATTCTTCAAATCCAATTTCCAGAGTGACACTGAGTGTGGATAGTGACACTACTACATTGGAGGGTCACATATGCAATATATCATATATGGGGTGTCACATCAAGAATATATCACGTATGGAGTGTCGTATATGCACCTTTACACATAGTTAGGTGGCACATATGGACACGTTACGTATGGAGTATCACATATGGAACGTATGCATATACGTTTGTTTATCCTAGTCGTTTATCCATAAACGACATTATCAAAAGATTATACTTTGATTAAATTTGCTACCTTTATTTTTTATCGAAATATTTCAATTTTATAGACTTACGTTGTTTGATGTCAGCACAATGATTCTCATTTTTTTCTACAAAATGTTTTAGACAGGAACCAGGTTAGCTTCAGTAACAACGCGTTTGCCTCTGAACTGGTAGGTCCGGGTTTCAATCCCACTCTGACCTTCGATTTATTCACGTGAGTGCTGAGTAAATCTGAGCACATGGTCCCTTGAAAAGTACATTAAGCCATCGGTCCCGAAACTGTATGGTTAAAGACCTCTACTGTAAATACACAAAGTTAGGCAAAATGTAGAACTACCAATGTAGAATCAATCTTCTTTGTGTGGTATCACAAAGGGCCAATGTTCGGCCTTGTAGAATGCCCACTGCAACCTAACCTAAGTGCTCGAGACTTTTTTTTGTTTTGCTTTTTTTTAAAAAAATATGACAATGTTTTCTAGAACTTTGTTTATAACTTGCAAGTAAGAGCAGATACCTCTCAGTAACTGATAGCGTCCGCAAGTCGAACTACAGCATCTGAGGTACCTACGGTTCTGTACCAGAGTATTAAAACTAAGTATTAAACTACAGTTTTGTTAAACCTAGTCTTTTGAAAACACTGCGGATGATACTGTTCTAAATACCCAACAACACATTTTCTGCACATCCCCATCGCTACAATTATAATGCTCATATCTAGTAGGAACTTTTACATTGTCATTTTTTTTTGTTTCATTATATTGTTTTCTTGAAATTAATACTTTCATGTATACTATAGAAGTCTATAACCATATTATGATATGCATATTATAAAAGTAAATTACAAGTTTGACTCTGACGAATACCGCTTGTAAAAGTGTTATGTGTTCATAATTTAAGGCAAAAAAATTTACATGGCCTCTTGAAAAGAATAAAATTATCACAAATGTTGATAAATATTGTACATTCAAAAATTAATCTGGATTAACGATTAGTAACCCTTTTTTGTTAAAACTTGATTTTTTTTACAGTCTCGTAAGACATTTAATATGTCAATATTTTTAACGAAACCGCTAATAGATCTTAGTTGTATTTAAATAACTTTTGACTAAACTATTAAGTTTAATTATTGTTTAAAGATAAAAATGTACGATTTATTAAGTGGAAATTATTTAGTTAGTTTCATCCTATTTAGTTAATGTCATGCAACTAAATAGGATATTTTATATTAATTGTTTAAATGAACCACAACGATTGAATGTTGTTCTATCATCTTCATAGTCCGTTATACCAGTATTCCAGACGTAAAAGGAAACCTGCTAATGGAAAGTTAATGTTTGAAAAGTCTGTTAAACCTTTCACCATCTAATAGTATGTCTTTGTAGGATATTTGAATGTCTTTTCATTCATCTTAACTAGTGTTGTTTATAGGCATCTTATCAGAAGAGAAACTATGACCAGAATCCTAAATGTGTGTGTGTGTGCGTGTGCTCAAGTTTGTAAATACACTACAAGTCATACCACTTGATAAATCAATTTGATATATATCTAAAAAAAAAAGCTCTAATGATGATCTGGTTTTTTATGGGTTTACAAGCATCAAATATATTTATTCGTATTTTTTTATGATAAATACGTTATTAGTTTACTATAAGCGAAGCATAATAGTATAGTATTAATCAAGTAATGAAAAATTTTGAAGTTTTGACTAATTTACACATTCGAGGTTCCCTGAACCCTGTTCTGAATGTTTTTTTTTTTTACTTTATATATATGTATATGCAAAACTTATCACAATAGCATGCGATACTTATATATAAATATATATTCAAGTAACTCACTATAAAAAAAAAGGCTATTAACGCTCTGAGGCCTTTCGTGTTAGACGTAACGTAAAATTACGTATTACACGTTAAGACAACTTTTGTTGCACCTTCGGCAAGTGTGATCTCACTCCCTTTACTCTCCTGAAGACGATTTTCCCTAAAATTATAATTAGTGTATTTCTTTTCTCTTAGTTGTGCTGTTCTTCGTATTTGAACTTGGATTGTACAGTTTGGATAATTTTTCCCGATTTAAAAAAAATGCATGTGTGTGTGTGTGTGTGTGTGCGTGTCTAGTGTGTATTTATTTCTACGTTTGTACCCAAATTTTTGAATAAAGCCAAAAATATTAGATCATTTTTAACATGAAGCTTAATTGTTGCATTAAGCATATTGTCTGATTCCTAACTGTATACGTACACACTAACAGACATATGTATTATATATATATATATATACATTTGAATTTTATGCTTATTTAATGATGTGTTGGTTTCAATGCAACACATAATTTATGCATAGTGCAATTTATCTAACTGAACTGTTTACTCTAATTATTTTTTATCTAAACAAATCTTCTGTCTTCAATTAAGTCAATTTTTTCTTTAAATTTTGAAAAATCATAATATAATATTGTTTTATCTTAATAAAATATTTTATCTTTCAAATTATCCATCCTAATAAAAAACATTGTTTTACAAGAAATCTTCACTATATATTGACTACACAAGAAGAAAACTATTTTAAAAGTGGAAAGATGAACTTTTTTAATGAATGACGTTATCATCATATCCATCAAGATTAGAAATACTAAGGAGGGTGTTTGGCTTACACAGCCGTCGACCGCCTACAGATGTAAATAAGCGATTGTCTAACCTTTGTCTACAGATATGCCTCTCATTCATATTTCTCATCCCAATGTCATTAAAACCAAAAAAATTTAAATGACATTCTTAAGTAATTCCTTGACCTGAAAACATCAAAAGCTACTGAATGTTTTGAATATTATTAACAGTGTTATTTCATTGATTAATAACAAGATTCCAAAATACACTAGGGAGTTCAAAAAAATCAACGTTCAAACCACAGTAAGAAATCAGACAAAAGGCTATGATCTTTCAACCGTCATAAACAAGTTATGGTTGAAAGATACAAGGTTGACTCTGGCAAAGACCGCCTGTTGTGGCTGAATGTTACAAGTTTGGCTCTGACGAAGACCACCTGTTATAATTGAAAGTTACAAGTTTGACTCTGACGAAGACTGCTTGTTAAGACTGAAAATCGCAACATTAACTTTCATGTTGTGTATTATGTATTCATGTATTCATATGTATTCATGTCATGTGTATTATCATGAATACTACTTGTTATGGTTCAAAATTACAAGTCTGACTCCGACGAAAACCGCTGTGTACTGTCAAAATTACAAGATTGACTCTGACGAATACCACGTGTTACTATTGAAAGTACAAGTTTGACTTTGACGGACGCTACTTGTTATGACTGAAAATTATAAGATTGACTCTGATGAATACTCCTTGTTACGGTTGAAAGTTACAAGTTTGACTCTGACGAAGATCGCTTGTTACCGTTGAAAGTTACAAGTTAGACTCTACTGAAGGCCGATTGTTACAGTTGAAAGATCTTAGTCTGTGGTAAAATTATCGAATTTGATGATTTTTTTATAATCAATATTAAACAAAAAAAAGAAATTCTTCATTACTTGTGTGAAAATCTTCACAAACTATGCAATACTTGTTTAATTAGATAGTAAAAGCATGACCTGTTCATGCTCATGTTTGCCTTTACATGGTAATAACTAAGAGATTATTAGTTGTAAATAAAATTCCTGGTGCTTTACGATCATCTAATATCTTTCATACCAATTGATAAAAAAATAAATCTGTCAAGAAATCAATAGAAAACTATTTTTAAATAAATGGCATTATGTAATTCTTTAAATAAAATAGATGGTTTGAATCATATTTTGCATATATTAAAATAACTACAGATATTTATGCAGAAACTATTAAAATTGATTAATTATGATATTGTTCAGTGGAATTTAATAAATTATTATAAACGCTGAATCATTTTAAAAAAAAATATATTTTTTTTTAGTATGGAAAAAATTGGCAAACTATCCTTCTATTGGAATGAATTAATAAAAAATAATATTGCTGAAATATTCCAAAAACCTTTCAAATTTTGATTGTTTCATCATTGCATTTAATATGAGAATACCTGAGTCACATTGACCCATACAATTTACTTGGGTTTATTTTCCTAGAAAATAGAATGCAGTTTGAATGGGTGTCCTCCTGAGAGAGGCTATTACCAAACATTCTATTGTTCTCTGAAGTTGGGCAGTTGATTAGCATAGCTTTGCATTTCCATCCAATTAGCCTATGCATTCCTCTCCTGCTGAGGTGTTCTTTTCGTTATTTCATACATACGTTTAATCATCATTACTGTTTTATTTAGTAGTGATTGCATTCACCCTATATATTTTACAAGTATAATAACTATATTATATTGCTATTTTGACCTAAACACCTTTTGCGTACGTGTCTGTAAACGTTTGTTAAAAATAGCATAAATAATGCAAATGGATTTCTTCCAATTATACGAAGCTGTAATTGCTATTGGTGATCATATATATAATGCCAGATTACAACTCTATACTTTTATGTTTAGTTTAATTGCATTTATACTTTATAATTAGTAAATATAGCGATCATGAAGGATATTTTTTTTTCCTCGTAGGATGTGGATAAATCTGTTCAGCAGATCCCTTAGCAAAACATCTTGCTCAGGGTATGTGGGGTTGGGAGCCCCGACCCACTAAAAAACCACATTCTATTTCCTGGCAATATCTGACACGGAAACCGTTTGCACCTTACTTCATGCCGGTGCCTCAGTCCTCCTGAATAGGATTCACCTTCTTGTCCCCATTCGTTCATCTATTACACTTTAAATTACACAGAGCACGACTTTGTATGAATATTGAGTATTCAGTAAGTGTGCTTTTTATTTCCTTTTTCTATCTTGGGCTTTGTGTAATTTAGTTATGTTTGTATTATAATAGAAACTTTTGTAATAAAGTTTGTAATTTAACAATGCAATATTTGTATTATTTCCAATTCTTTAATTGCTAGATTATTTATATCACTAAATAAGTCTTTGCTATACTTGGTGATTTGGTTTTCTTTATTTACGACCACGTTCCTCCTTATAGTGTAATATTTGTTGTGAGTGGTGTCTATGATTATCTCCGTTTGAACAGTTAATACGATTTGTTGAAAGGTCTGCTCTCCTTTCATGCTTTGGACAATAGGGCGATTTGTACAACAGTGTCCTAGTTGTACCATAGTTGTTTTGTATGAAGAATACTTAGTGTAGTTATAGGATCTACCATAACTGAAAATTTCCACCAGAAACTACCCTCAGGGATGTGTCCTATCGCTTCTATTTTGGTGATTAGTCATAGATAATAGTCTGAATGCTCAAAATAGTCAACATTACGATACGGAAGGATATTCAGATGAACATGTCATTCTATAGCTAGTCTTGACTAGTGCCTGTACTGCCTTTGAGCTCATGACTCAGGCTCTCCAAATAGGTGAAAAATAGGTAATGGAGAAAGGTCTGGAAAAACCGCTTAAGATAGTGCTTATTCCTTTCTCAACAAGAGACCTACTTAGTGAAAATTCTGAACTAGAACTCTCAGAAATACCCTGAACTGTCGTTCAATGAAAAAGTTAGCTGAAAAAGCGATGTAACAGATACATTGGCTCCATATTTCAATTTATTAATGTTTATTATTCTTCAGTTTATTATTGTTCAGACCAGTAATCTAAAGTTTGTTATAACTGATAAAATGAATATAGCTATATTAAAAATCTGGAGTGGCCTACACTCAACTTTACTATAAGTAACTTAATATCAAATTTCTTGAGTATATAACACATAATGTTTCATTTAAGCATAACGTAAACATCTAAATGGGATATGATTATTAGTCTTTCATTCCTGAGGTAGTACAGATAGTGACTGAAGAACATATCAATATATAAGCTTTTATTTTTGTATATCACACAGCTGATGCAAATAATTTCATTAGTATAACTACAGCAGTAATAACATTTTTGAAAAACCAAAGTGAACATTTCTTGATACGAAATATTCTCCTACAAGAGAACATGGCTTTTGTTCAAATAGCCAGTGGATTTCTTACATCGATTACTTGACATCCTTCTACATTGAATATTAAAGTAAAAGTTTCAAATATAAACAGGAAAATACCCTTTTTCTCTCTGAAAAACATCATAAACAGTGAAGAAAAAATGTTGTTTTAAGATGATTTATAGTTAATGATGTACGATAATTACATTTATTAATCTCTAAACGAAAGATTTCAATTTTGAATTATCTTTTATATTTTTGGTTTTTTATATAATTATTATACTGTGAATTTTATGTCTTCTAAGTATTTAAAAAGATCATTTTCTTCCCCTTTAGCAAATAACATATATACAATTTTTTTCTGAGTGAGTGTTATCATTTTCCTGCACAATATTATTCCTCTTACATCTCATATACGTCAATAAACAATTTAAACTGTTCCTTTATAAAATCAATTTTATCTCAGTGGATTCATTCAAAAAATTTCTAAGTCAATGTAAACAATGAAAAAAAATATAAAAAACTAGCAGAACTACCCGGTGTTGCCCGGGACAAAATAAGAAAATAATGAAATTATATTCCCCTGATATAATTATAGTAACTTCATTACAATCTGGAGCATTATATCTTCGAGAATGCTCCCCAGCTGGTCTTTTGTCAGCATCGATTAATATCTTCATATCGGGAGTTGGATCATATTCTAAAGCATACTTAAAGCTTTTCACATAGATGTTTTCTTTATGAAGCATTTTTTGTAAATCATCTATCAGATCTTGCCTAGTCACTGCATTGAGTCTAGATCTTGTTTCGGCCTGTTCTTTCATATCACTGATAAAATAAATTTGTAGAAATTTAGGCTCTTCTCCTTGAAGTGGCAAAAGGGATCCAACCCTGTGATAAACTTGCCCTTGAATCTTGAATGTAGGCATAAATCCAGGTTCATGCACTTCTTTAGCTCCAAAAGAAGTCATTTGAAAAGCATTATTGTATTTTTGAATATTTTTTAGGAAATGTTGTGATTCTGGACTGTTACCAAGGAGAAGATTATTCAAAGGTTCTGGAGGAACAGATGGTAACTCAAGTTTCACTTTTCCACCTTTACAACACATTCCTAGAGTTTCATTCTTCCACTTTTTTGCCTCACAGAATTGACAAATGGTGTTCATGCCTTCAATTTTTATAACGAATTCTTCACAGTAGTCATAGCTTGGATCATATGAGTATGCACATAAATGCCATTGATCAATATTACCATATCGTTGATTTGCCATTCTTGCTTTCTTCTGTTGAAGATTTTCTGTTCTTTCTTCTGCTGATGCTCCTCTAATCCTCCGAGTGTCTCTTAATCTTTGATCCATGAGTCTTTGTGACCTCTGCTGGTCTGATACTTGCAGGAGTTTTTGAGACTGCCTTTCTTGCATATCCTGTAATCTATTTGTTCTTTGTGCTGTTGATTCTAATTCCAGTCTATGTATTTGTCCCACACTCAAATTTTGAAGTCGTTGCGATCTTTGTTCATCTGACTCTGTTGCTAATTTATGAGCTTTTCTTTCTCTGTCATCCTGAAGTCTTTGTGATCTTCTTTCTGAAGTTTCATTTTGACGAAGAAATGCTGTTCGTTCCCTTTGTTTGGCAAGTCTTTCCAATTTCTGTTCTTCTGTCTCACTTTCTCTTTACTTCTGCATTCTAACTGCTGCAGGAGATTTCGTAAAAGTAGATTTCTTCTTGGGTGGCATTGTTGATAAGTACTTTTTTCTTTAAATCACTAAACAAAACAGAGATGTACACTCACTGTAAACAAAATTAATACTGTTACTTTTGTAAATTGAAATGTCCTTTATATACCTTTCCAAATTTAGTCTAAACATTGTTCTTATTTTATTTTTATTTTTCAAAGAATTGCACCATTTTCATCTGGTATTTCACCATAATTAGAAGTTATTGCACCATAACTTGGGGGATTGCCTCTGGTACCCCCTTAGTTTTGTTCATTTACCCCCAAAGACCTCCCATGCCAAGTTTCAGCCCAATTGGTCCAGTAGTTTTGATTTCTATAGAGAACAAACAGATATATAAACAAGACACTACGAAAATATATATATAGATTCGACAAGTATAGCAGGTGGTCTCTTAGTCTAAGATAAACAAACAGTTTTTATAGCGTTATTGCTCTTTCCCATAATTGAAACTTCATGATTTTTTTTGTATGAGTTGCTAATTTTTTTATCTATTTTTGGTCAAATTTTCATTATTTTTTAATGAGCCGTTTAGCGTCAAAAAAACATTTTCTGAAAACAGAAATCGTACTGTAACGCCCCATTAGTGAATGTAATTTTGAAAAAAAATATTTCAACTCATTCTCCACATAATGTTCTATATATAAGCATAGTTTCATTGTTGTCCGTCAAACAGTATGGCTTGTATCGCTCTCACAAGGTTTGAGATTGAATTATAAGTCAAAATTTTTACATTTTAGTGAAAAAAAAATATTTCCTGTTGATTTAAAATTCTGAATATATTTTTCGTTTGTTCCATTTGTATCCTTAAAGATAATGTCAAAATTTCAAAACTGTAGGGTTATCAGTTTAGGAGAAATAAATGTTTTAAAAAAAACGGTTTTTGGCAAAAAAAAGTGACTTTCCCATCATGCATAATTCTTCCCAAACAATAGGGATCTTCGTCTAAATGGGGCCCATTTTTGTGTAAAATATCAACTTGATCCATCAAAGATTCTAGTCCGTAGCGTGGTAACAAGCAATGCTAACACACTCACCCACACCCACCCACCCACCCACCACACACACAGACATCATCGTAAAAACGTCATAAAACGACTTCTGGGACCTCAAAACATGTAATTCCGTCAAAATCTCGAGATCGAATTTTTTCACGATCACTATACTTTACTTATAGTAAAGTAAAAAAAGAGACTACCATTTAAAATGATTATTTAGAAGTTTGATAATACATACCAAATGGTTTGAGATACATCTATACGATAGCCACATTCAAATAAAAGCCATACCATATTGGTTGTCAGCGAGTAATTTATTTATAACAAAGGTGAGTGTAGGCCTCTTCAGATTTTTTATTATTCATTATTTTAAGTTATTCTTTGTTCGTTTTACTGATACTTACTGATGTATAAAACCTCTAACAATATCTGACATCGTAAAGACTTCGGACTGATGTCTGTAAGAGACCGCATCTTTAATCAAAAACCCTAGAGTGTCATAAATGCACATACCAAATCCTTGGTATTAGCGACTTTGGATGAAAATAACTGGATCACGCCTGATTTTTAATAAAACATTCCTTTCAAACTCTTTCACAAATATTTAAAATGTGAAATACCTCATTGAACATTGTCCACTCAAATACTACTTAAATATGCTAAAATTAACATAAAACGTAAAGCCAGGTTGCGTATATAAGAGGAAGAAATCTCTGGACAAATTTGTGAAAGTGTGGTACAATCACCCTTGAAAATTAGATATTTTTGGTAAATCATACCTAAAACGAAAAGAAGAAGAGATGCTCTGCAAAAATAGTTCCTAAGTTCACTAAAGGATTTAACACCCAAGTTGTTATAATAACGACATTTTGGCCGCAGTGCGCACGTGTCTGTAAAAACTCTTAGGTCAACGTACTAATATTATTAATAATAATGATAATAATCATTTATAAAATATATGTCTAAAGAATATGTTAGTCTTATTTGAAGAAAGAATTCTTTCTGTAAGCTTGTCTAAGCACTGGGGCCAAGACTCAATAACTAGGCATTAAATGGTCATTACGGCAGAACTGTTTGAGTTAATGCCATTAACTGTATTTGCGACCACCAACATTGTTCCTATGTGTATATAAATGCATTAAAGGCATTTAACCAACAGTTGTGCATTGAGAACTTCCAAACCAGTTGGTAAGTAAATTATTTTAAAACATTATTTTATTATATTTATGCTGATTAATAAATATTGTTAAACGACCCGTAACCTCTTGGGCCACTAAGCGTTGAGAATTTATAGCAACAATTAATCAAATAAATTCGCTTACGTGATTCACAGAAATAACTCTTATTGCTGTTTTTTTTATTAAGTCATATAAACAAAGACTTCTTGATTGGCAGAAGTTGCCGATATAGTATTCTTAACATGAGTCATTTTATATATAATAAAACAAAAAAAATATCTAAAAGGAAAAAATTCAATTTATTTTATAAATTTCTGTTTTATTTAAAATCTTTTACTATTGGCTTAAGAATTAAATATTGAAATTTTACCAAAGAATAAATTATTACGAGTACATTACATGAAGTTCAAAACAAATAATATCAGGAATAAAACCATAACACAACTATTAATTTTAACAAGAACACTACAGTGTACAACCACACTGTAGTGTTGTTTATTTTACACAATATGCATTTAACACTATACCGATTTATTCAATATAACGCTCTTGTTTAAGCTGACAGTTGTGCAAAAGTATATATTCTTAAAATTATTCATTTTAAACCCTTAATGTAATTGTTTATATGCAATATACTTTCAAAATATTATAATTCTGCTTATTATGAAGGTTTCAAATAGGAATTCTAAGTCAAAACGTTAACTTCGAAAGTTTAATTTGAAACTGAAAAACTGATCAATAAAATTAACTTATAATTAACTGATAAATAATATATATATATGCTCACCTCTGGACTGGTAGATCCGGTGTTTAATACCCACTCTAGCACATGATTAATTCACGCAAAAGATGAATAAATCTGAGCACGTCTTCCCTGGGAGAGAAGGTTAAGCCGTCGGTCCCAAGTCTGTACCATGTCGGGTACTCGTTAAAGATCCCTACTCTTAATGCACTTGAGTTTGGCATTTTTTAGGCATTTTAGGCATTTTATTCCCAATGTAGAATCAATCTTCGTTGTGTGATATTACACATGTCCAATGTTTGACCTATATATTTTCCTTTTGTGAGACTGCTACTGCAACCTAACCTAACCTACTTATAGTTAATTTAAAATAAATATTCATGATTATAATATGATCTTTTAAGAAATAAATATTGGTTAAAAATGATTAGTATGATGAACAGAACTTTCGTATATTACATGTAATAGAAATATAGTATAATAATTAGTACAATACTACAGTATTATATAATAGCTAAGATAATATATAATATTATGATACCATGACAATAATAATGCCCATTGTGAGTTTATTAAGCATAGTATCATATACCGATTCACATGCGTAGAATAGAATTCAATCAATGAATTGAAATAGTTTTGAATTCATTGTTTAAAAAAAAAGCACACAGCTATATTAAAGAAATGTCTAGTTAAATTAGTAATAAACTAATGGCCCAACATTCCTGACGAAAATGATTATTTTTCTGAAGTTTCCTTTTTACAAAATGATCTTAGTTTCAACAATTAATCCTAATGAGTAAATAATTCCTCATTCCAGAATCTAGTCTTATCAGTTTTATTCTCGAATAACTGGCTGAATGTTTTGCCTTCTAGATATAACAACTGTAATGTGATTAAATACATGATAATTTCAATTTAAACATATTGCTATAAAAACTTTTATTCTTTGGTGAGGACTTCATTGATTAACCACCTTTTTAGTGTTCTAAACTAATAATATAGTATCACATTACTAAATATAGTTATTATATATACTTTATAATATTGTAATATTATATACTATAATGTTAGTAATATATATAATAATGTAATAATGATTACACTATTATTCAATTAGATGTTACAACACAAATCTAATAGCATAGATTCGTACAATAATGAATTTGTTATGGAATTAGTAATCGGTTAGCTTTCCAGATCCAAATCAAACTTTTGAAGGCTTCGTTTATATATATTTTTATGTAAAAGATCTCCCTTCCCCCTTTCCGAGTATAGGAACCTTCATATTTCGTATAGTGATAAATATGGTAATATTGACTGACTGTTTTTTAATATCATGCCTCATACTTTCAATAGCACCCTTATTTTTTGAAGTAATATCGATCAATTAATTTACATCTTTTCTCTCGTTATATAGTTAAAATTACATCTTTATCTCTACTCATATTATTATAAAGAAATTTGTATAACTTAAATACAAAGAATTTTTATTAGAAATTATGGTTTTTGCTGCTTTAGTAGGCAATTATTAGGTAATTGGGTCTAACTACTCTTCCGTAACGCAATTTTTTCTCATAACATAGCAATCTTGTGAAAGACGTGAATATGAAATTTCAAATTCTTACTATCAGTAGTGAAATGAAAATTATGGACTTTATACATTTGATATGAACTACAGTCAATCACTATATTTCATGTAATGTCATAGATTGGATAAATTATTATTCACAGGCACTGATTTTCTTAAGACTTCAGTTATTTTCCCATCCTAAGATTTCATTTTTTAAATTACATTATTTTGATGTTATCAAACAATGAGAAATGAAGAGCGTTCTCAAAAATGGAAGATACATACAATGATGAATCAGTGTCATTCATCCACTGACACGGGCTTTATTCTCGAAAATATAAAAAAAGTTTGTTGGAAATATCAACGCATGTGCATAAATGCGTTGTGCATGTGCATAAATATATCTTCGATATATCGTTACTATTGTCATGAAATTACTTCCTATCGTCAATTTCAGTTATCTTCACAGACTTCAACCTTGAGATATGAAGACAGTAGTTATATTTCTTGCTTTGGCGGGATGCCTAGCCGTCTGTTCTCCTATAAAGGATGGAATGGAAGAGAAAACAATAGATGCGGAGACTGTGTTGCGAGGACGCAAAGGTAAGCAAGTGGCATCGAGCATCATCGGGGCTGTGGGAACGACTTTGGCTCCTCTTGTCGGCACAGTCATTGGGCCTTTGCTGCTCAACATTGCTTCTGGCATCACCATGGGAATCACCAACACCCTCGCTTCAGGTGATCAATAAATACCAAGACACACGAAAACTTCTTATTCATATCCTTATCAAAAAAATACCACTTTCAAAAGTTTAAAATTAGTAATTGCTCAACTTTAATCAATCCTGTAACCCGCATAGACAATAATCTTCATTGGTATAGCGCATAACCTGTTGGTAAGGTAATGAACTTGTATGACTTGTATTGACAGCTAGCGGATAGTTTTTTACTTTTTCTTACTGTACTCCTTTGTTTCCCCAAACATCCCTTTCTGGACATTAGTCCTTTCCTGTGCTTTCACCCTTTTAAAATACCACTCTTCCCTCCCACTCTTCTCAACTCCTCACCAGATGTTTTCTGCATCTAGTGTTCAGTTGGGTTTTTGACTCTGACGAAGACCGCTTGTTACGGTTGTCTTGTCTTGTCTTACGGAAATCTTAGTCTTGTTTTCCCATTTCTTATTGTGGTTTGATCATTGATTGTTGTTTCACGTGTTTATGTGAAATCTTTTTATGTATATTTATACGCCCATCAATATGGATGTCTTTATATATTTATTCGTATATCAATATATTATGTATCTCGCTGTATATATACATATACTTTATATACTATCTCTAGGCTTCCTTATGTACATTGAACTATATATATATATATATACTTTAACACATAAGAAAGAACAGAGAAAGTCACTAGAGAACTCACTTCGATATTTCGACATCCGTCGTCATATGACAAAATATCGAAATATCGAAGTAAGTTCTCTAGTGACTTTCTCAGTTCTTTCCTATGTGTTAAAGTTTTTATTGTCCACAGGGACCTTTCATTTTATTCGAAGTATATATATATATATATATATATATATATATTATGAGTTCAAAATCGAAGAAGTGTCTACTTGCCGTTTTGTCTACAACGTGCTTGTTCTCTCTGCCTCTTTTCTTCTGAAGACGGATTGCCCGAAAATCTGAGTTTGTTCTTTACTCTGTGTGATACTCTTCTTCGATTTTTGAACTCATATTGGGTTCAGTTTGGATAGTCTTTTGATTCTATACAGAATTTATATAAATATATCTGATAAACGAAATGAGATCCAGAAGGACTGGTGAAACTTAAAATAAACTGTGTCACATAGAAAGAAACGTAACATAGTTTCACCCCCTTATATAAATGTCAGCAGTCATGAAACTTTTACCACACACTTTAGTAATTTTAAACTGTATATTACCTAGTTTATTAGTTTCCGTAAATTTTAAACGAATCACAGAATGTTGTTCAACCATTGTAGAATTCTCGGTAAATATGCCACTGTTAAAGTTAAGTTAGATTTTTTGTCGGTTTTCAAGTTATAAGGACAACAATGCTGTTCTAAAGTTGATAAGAAATCATCAAGTGATACTAACTTAAAGTCCTTAACTTTTTTTCCATGTCAATTTGTCTCTATAATTATTGAATGACCCTTATCTATAAATATGGTAGGTTATTACTTCCATTTAAAATAGTCTGTTCTCATGATTCACCATTATGAAATCTAGTACATTTTTGTATTTTCAGTAAAATATTTTAATGATATACTTTTTTCAAGTATAATTTCAATGATAAAGATGATGTATTAAAGGGTTTGGCACAAGTCGGGGAATGGAGGCATTCATGCTGCGAGTTCCAGGAGCACCAGGTCCTTACCTGTTGCTGACCACAGCCCAAGAAGCCGCCAGGCTGAACCAAGAAAGGTTGTCACCACAGAATACTGAAGCCACCAGTCCTGCCTTCACCCCTGCGCAGGGCTCCAAACTAGCTCATTACTCCACCTACCCCACTGATGCACCCTACTCCAACAATGTAGACCCCTACGACATCATTCCCCTCAAGAACCTACCCTCCAATGACCAGTACCAAGATCTTCACGACATTTATTCAGAAAGGAAAAACTTATTTAACAATTTCTTAAGCAATGACCTGGTCAGAAATAACTAACGCATTTCAAGAACCCAGCACCAATAATTGATTATAAACACTACTTTAATTAAGATCAATATTAAATGTAGCAACTATTTATTTATTAACATTTAACTATAATTAAATTCAGTTCCTTGATTGATGAAATTAATTTATTATTAACAATACTTTGATTTTTGTAGAAAAAAATACATTTTTTGTTTTTCTATTATTTTGTCATTTTCCTCAAAAAACAAAACGACTTATTATAAATAAAACCAATTTATATATATTTCTTTATTTTATTAATTCAATTCAAATAAACTAAATTAAGAAAGGACTATATAGACACTCAATTTAAGAAAGTAATGTTTAAAACAAATTTAATCAAAAACAAATTAAGCCAAAAAACCTCTCCATGACGTTGCTTTTTTTAGCTTTCTAATATCATTTCTCATAATGAAATCCAATACTTTTTTGTGATATCATTAATTTATTATTTTATATAAAACATATTAATTTTACACTTTTTCCAAACATAATATTTTGAAAATATTTTATTAAGTAAGTCGTAAAATTTATTCATTGAATTCACTGACTAATAAAACAGACAACAGTAATTAACAGTGTTGGTAGTTTAACCTGTTAAATATATTTAATATAATAGATTAATGCCCTGTATTTTTAATGCAAGTATGTATTTAATAATGAATTTGTTTCATTGGAAGTCAAGTTTTGACTTGGTACAATTAAAGATGATTACTTTGCAAAGCACTGCCACCATTCTGCACCAGACATGATCGTGGTGCCAAGTATGAAAATTCTTTCTACGAAACGTCTGTCACTTGACAGCATTATTGGTTCCCCTGGCAGCAATAGTTGAAAGTCCCTGCCTGCATATACTGGTGTTGTTTCATTTGTTACCTGCCAGTAGATTTTGCTTCACGAACATATCTGTGATCGAGACCTTGGTCCAACTCTTTTTGAGTTACAAAAAGTTCAGTTCTCAAATTCCCACTAAAAATATGTTAGCCAGAGAGTAACTAACATGAGATATGATATGAGCACCTCTTAAAGGTTATTAGCTTATATATAAAAATGTGTATAAAAGTTGAATTTATGTGTAGAAACTGCTGTTCCTTCTCATGGCGGCAAGAATTGAAAAATGCAATGTTGTTATTATAGCTCTTTCTTTTTTTTTTTTAAAGATTTGCTGTGTTTTCACAAAACGCACTGTCTCCCACACACACACGCACAGGTACAATTTTCAAAAATATTTTATTTGATGAGTCGAAAAATTATTCCTTGAATTCACGAGACCTAAAAACGTGTATTTCCGTTAAAAACTCGATATTAAAATTTTAAACTTAAGGCAATACTTCTATTTCTCTATACATTTTATATTGATTGTATAAGCAAGTAAAAATGAGGAATGAATGTAAAATTAAACTTATCAAATATTAGCGAGTAAATTCATTAAATATAAATAGAAATTACCATCTAATTACAAAACATATATAACGAACTTAACATTTAACAATTGTTATTAAGTTTCTAATTTTATCACTTGAATAAGGTACAACTAAATTATATCAATCTTATTTAATGTTAATTTGACGAGTCAACATTGTTAGTTTGTTTAAATAATGTAAATTTAATTTTCCTATTTGAAAAACTTTCTTCTGCCTGTAAATAGGCTTTAAATAAAACCGAATGATCGGCAATGTCATTTTTCTGGTTGTCTTACTGTGGTTTAGATGTTTATTTTTATTTCACGTGTTTATTGTGAAATCTTGTTAGAAACACAATTATATTTATCAACACAATTTTTACAATGACAATTATATTTTATTGTATTTAATATTAATACAAAACTTTAAATCTTTTTAATGTAGATGCTCAAACTGTTTTCTCTCACAATTAAGACAGTTTGAATTCTGTCTCTTACGGTCTGACAAACATTTTTGCACATTTCATCTTGGGTATTAACTTCATGAAAGTATTATTATGTAATTTTTTATACCAATGACACTTTTTGGTTTTCAACTAATCTTCTCTAGTGTTTAGGATTGTAAATATAAAATTATGTGTAACGTATAATAAATAACATAGTTAAAATGAACACTATTGTGATTATATAGCTGATATACGGGGACCATATACTGAGCTGATATACCTCTAACCACCTCGTATACACATATTCCACATAATATGGACCATACTGTATATAATCAAAATACTGCAATTTTTTGTAATAGTCGCTGGTGTTAGGCATTTGCACTGCCATTGATGAATCCATTATTGAAAAAGATGGTATAAAACTATAGCCTTTATAATCTTCGCTTTGAAACTGGTAGATCTGGGATTCGATACTCACTGAACCTCTCGATTTTTCTACGCGGGAGGTGAAAAAAATCCGAACTTGCCATCCTTCTGAGAGGATGTAAGCCATTGGTTTCGAGCTTGTATGATGTCAGATACTCGTTAAAAATTGCTATTCTAAATACGCTTGAGTTAGACAAAATTTAGAGCTCCCAATGTAGAATGTTTATTGTATGCTAAAAATGTGGTATCAAAAAAGGCCAATTTTTAGCCTTTATATGTTCTCTCTTGGCTCATTGTTACAGCCACTGCAGCTTAACCTATCAAAGACTTTAGTTCTTTTCTAAAAGCTTTGAATGTCTCCAAGATATGCTTGACAGTTAGGACATCACCACAAAACTCTTGGTCCCATAAGATGATATTTAGATCTCCCCTTATTAGCTTTGTATGACCTATTCTTAATCCAGTATATTAATCTAGAATTTACAGCATCCCTTTTGCTTCCGTTGTTAATTTGCATATCCTAAATTTAAAAAAAAAACACTTAATCCATTAGTGTGTGAATTTAGAAACTTTTCATGAAGGACAAGTAATATCCTTGCATGTAGCCTTAATTAAATTCTCCTTAAACACTGTCCCTATAAATGAGCACCTGAGCAGTTTCAAGGCGCATTTTGACAGTCACTTCCTGTAGCCAACATCATGAGATCCCATACCTTTGTAAGTTGATACCTAACTTAACCATAACAGGTTTGCATAGTTAATATTATTTGCTCGTTAATCTTCAATGCCTGCACTTCAATGATTCACCTTCATTATTGTAAGGTCGAAAGTAGGTAGCTCTGCTTCTTGCGGCTTTCTGCCCATTCCCGCCCCACAGAAAAAGTTTTAATAATATAATGTAAAGTTAATAGTTAAGATCGTCTTAAAATAACCATATCAAATCGTTTTTTTTTTCTAATTTGTAACCGTGATATTGACTTGAAATAATATATTTTTATTTTTTTGAATATTTCACATAAAAATTTCAACTGTTTTTTTATTGGGAAATAGAACTAAAAACAGAATATATATTGAGGTGAATTGAGATGAGAATCTGATTTTGGATTAATCCGAATATCAACTTTATTGTCAACGTTTCCACTTTTTGATTACCTAATCACAGTAGTTCATTACGAATTGGTTTATTATGTATACTAGCATCATCTTTAGAGTGCTTGTACAAAGTAAAGTCATACTCAACATCTATATTATTTTTTTTTTAATTTCATATAATGTTTCATATTATATGCCACATAAACGTGAACCTCTAACACGTCTTTATGTTTAACTTTATTCATACACTGCACCAACATCGGCATAATTCATCGCAATCCTAGGCTAACATGTTTTCATACTCGTAAAAGTGTATTGATTGACGTTAGTTTACGTATTAATCTATATATTTATATGCTTGTACCTACGTGTCATGCTTATCTGATCGGAATGATTCATTCAAATGAAATATGTAACAATAATTATAACTAAAATTCATTGATTGTGGAACTGTTATAGTCCTGTTTTTACTCATATTACGGAATTTAAAAAAATTACGTCTCTACACAAAATGATATTGTCATGTTTTATTAAGGTTTAAGATTAATTAAGTCGTTTTTCATAATAATTCCCTTGTTAAAAATCCTAATAGTGCAAATCAAAATTCATATATTTTATTCAATTTCAAATAATTCACCCTGATGTTCTTAAAGCATACAAGTGTATATTACTTAGTTGTAAACCTGAAAAACAACACTAAGTGTTCGAAACGCGTTGTTAATTTTCATATTAAACTTTTTTTATGTGGAGACGTAATTTTTTGAAATTTTTCATTACAACTAAAAGTATTCAAAGTTATTAGCTTAATGAAATAAAGCATCAAGCATATTGATAATTTTAATTAATTTATTTTGACTTAATGAAATACCCCGAGGTTATTAGAATCTAGGGTAAATTTGAATATTTAGTAACCGATACAGTTGAGCAGGTTATTACTGATAATTAGTAATTACGATTACTCAGAGATTTAAGTTTCATTAAATTAAAGTAATTTCCTTCATTTTACAAATGTTGCTTTAGATTTCTACAACACATTGTATTCATACATAAAGCAACTACAATTTTCTATGTATTATAATTTTTACCTAAGTTTCCTAAGACAGGCCGTGCCATTTCTACGGGTTCTGCTGGTATGTATTCAAATGTTTTTGTCAATAGAATATATTTTACTTACCTATATCGCTAATTATTGCGATGTAATATGCATTACATAATATTTATTAATTAATATGCATCGATTATTGCGATGGTTATGAAAGAACTATAGTAAAACATCTTCAGTTCTTTAATAATAAAGCCTGAATTATTTTGTTTTGGCTATTAACTGATATAGAAAATAAACTTTACAAACTTTATTGTCTATAAATGTATTATTGTCAATTTAAATCATTTTATACTCTCATTGAAATGGTGTCTTATTTAAACAGCTTTGTCATTTGTAATTTTCAACTGGAATTTTTCAGATATTATTGACAGTGTTCATTACAGTTCTGTTCAACAATGTAAGAAGTCAAAATGAAAGAGGAAGAACATTTGGTCTTTTTGGATCTCTATTTCAGCAGCCATACCATTACAATAATTTTATAAATAGACCAATTTATTCGAATTTGTAAGTAATTGTAACATACTGACATCATTCAAGATGATGTAACTATGATTTTTTTATATTTAAAACTTTGCGACAAAAACAAAGAATTTATATCTCACTTGTTTTACTGATAATAGTTCTAGACTAGAGGGTCGACATTGTTGGTTATTACACAAATATAACTAGTATTAATGAAAAAAATCATAATTTTTTGGTTGCAGTAACAGTATGTTTATAAAAATATTGTCTTAAGATTGATAATACAATACAATAAATGAAAGATTGTGAATTCAATACCGCTCACATCGTTTGATGTTTGACATATTACTGTGGAATTGAACACGAAACAGCTCCTTATAGTAATTTCAACTGGGTAGTTTTTTGGTAAAATTGCCAAAATTCATATGAAAGGTTCACTGGAGAACTATTGTTAATTAAGAATTGTTTTTCACCAAACTACTGATTACTCAATATTGGAATGTTTAAAAAATTTTCCTTCTAAAATTATTACGTTATATGAAAATTGAAATAATGTATTAGACCACGTGAGAAAGAAGTGTGTCTCGAAAACCTTGAAACTCAAAATAATCTCTGCTTCTATTACTTATGGGATTCTTTTTACATTAACTAAAATCAATTGTTTTTGATTTCCAAACCAAACAGTTTGGACAAGTAGTAACTGTAGAAATTTCAGTATTCATATTGAAAAATTATAGTCACATTTTTTTTTCATTTCTTACCGTAGTTCAGACAATAGTATTTTTTTTCAGTGAATAATAGAGCTGTCAAACAATCAATTAAAATAAACTTTAAATTTGGGAACACAAAAAAAATGAGTCCCTCATGTTTCTTTATAAAGTCAATATTCGGTTTGCACCGGTCTGTGAAATCATTCACTTCTTCCCATTTGTTCTTTCTTTTATTTTACTGAATAAAAGGCTGCAAAATTTAGAGAGAAGCTTGAGTGCTTGTTTCTGTTATGTTCCTAGGTTTAAAGTTTAATTTATTTGTATGTTTCGTTTAATAAAATGCCATTATTTAGTCTTATTACTTTTAATAATAACTTTAAAAGTTGAAATATTAAGATTTTCTAAGCTTTCTGTGCAGAACTTTAGCAGCATTTAATACAAGTTCATATATTCTCGACTTATTTGATTTATTTCAGAATACAAACATGAAACACCATAAATTGACAAGTTGTTTTGACACTTCCACTCTATTCAGGCCAAACGTGTTCACGGTATTAAAATTTTTCGATAGCTTATAAACTGTATGAGTATTTTTTCTATTTTTCTAATGTTTAAGTAATAATGAAAGATTTATGCTAGGGAGGTTGCAAACATGCAGGTTGTTTAGATTGAGTTACATTTGGTTTACTCTTCTTGTGGTCTGTAGTCCCAGAGTGTAACTTCAATATGTTGTTCAAATCTGCTTATTGGCTATTTTGGGTAAAAAACTAATTCTAAAATTTGAAACCTCTTTTGCTTGTTCTACTTATAAATTATGTCGCAGACGTTATTTGTTGTATAACTTTATTTTGTGTACGTTGTGTTATGTTCTTAGGATGCACCTGTATCAAACTACATAGTAATTATTCTTGAGAGAGTCATACAGTAGTATATATTATAGTAGTATATATTATAGTATATAGTAGTATATAGTATATAACTATACAGTAGTATAGTTTTTTAAGTTCAGAGATTTCTTTTATGGTTCTTTCGGAATATTAAAGTTATCATTGTTTTGCTATAATAGGTTATTAGCTGAAATCTTTCTGACAGTTCATTTCGTGTATCTTTGCTATTATTTATTTGTCTAAAAGTTAGAATTTAAATGTTTTATGTAGTCTTTCATTTAAAGAAAGATACAATCAGAGCACTCATGAATTAAAATATAAAATGTCATCTTAGAATAACTTGGTAAGTTAATAGAAACATTCATAACAAACATTTATCAACAACAGATATTCTAAGAAGAAATTTTGTTACCTTCTAAAAAGTTATATACACCAAAAAAATATAAAAGAAAGACTAACAATAGTACTAAATAAAAGAATCAATAAAGATGTATATTGTATTGATAGCCATTTGTTATTTATTTACCTAACTCATGTTCAACTATTGCATCTAATAGTTAATCATTTTTTCTTAATTTAAATTATGTATATATTTCTTATTTTTGTTTGAACGTTGGCTTTTATTTCACGAATTTATTTTAAAATTTGATAAATTTATAATTTCAGTGAACAAAGAACGGTCTAAAACAGATACAAATAGTTCAATAAAATTATAGATACACAAATAAGAAAATACTCACACTTACATACTTGGATTTTGTCTTTTATATTTATTTTAATTTAATGTTTTTGTTGAAGTTGTAGGTTTGGTCTTTGTTTGTGTATCTTTACTCTTATTAAACTATATATACATTTTTATGGTGTCGTTCATCTTAATTCAAATATTAAATATCTAAATTGATATTTAGTAAGTTGGTAAATACGTTTAGTTATAATAAGATTGATTCTAGGTCTCTCCGGATTTTATAGTAGGATAAAGAACTATTTTGGACAGGTATCAAAACCTATTTAACCATCAAAGGTTTTACTCATTGGAATCCAGTTTCCAGTTTGGTTAAGTGTTTAATAGTCTCAAATAGTAAAGATATTTAAATGTATACATTTCTTACACACCAATAATCTCAGTTATAGGAAACTGAGTACATTCTGACTGAAAACTATTATTAATAGAAGAAATGTCACGAAAAACAACCATATGTTATAGTGTTTTTTTTAATTTTTCAGAAAACATGTAATTTTAATCTAATCTTAAAATAATCATTTACACCTTTGTTTAAGAAGTTTTCTTTTTTAAACATTTTTCAGGGATTTCCACAGACCATTCTATCATGGTAACAACTTTGGATTTAACCAACCAGGGTTTTCAGGTTTTGGCAATCGTTTCCCATACTTTTAACAATAATTCATTCCAAAGATTATGTTAAGATTAATTTTAATGATTACAAAATGATAATAATTAACATATGATTACCAATGTATTACAAATATTGTTTGTTATTTTCACTGGTCTAAAATAATAGTGATATTTATATTAACTACTCAACAGGAAAAACCCTATTTTAAATATTAAACGTTTGGAAAATTTGAAGGCTTCACTTCTGATATTTGTAAACTGATGGTATATATAATAGTGATAACTTCAAACTGATATATATCCTTAACAGTATGTATACAGTATGTATTATTACTGAGAAATGACAATTTTTTGTATAAGTAATAATTATTTTTAAAATGTTAATGTTATTAATTTAGATGTTCACACGCCGTCCGACGAATTGTAGTTTTAATTGTTCTATTGTGATAAATTTTCTCATTAAGTTTATATCAAAGAATATATACTTACTAAGAACAAATATTCAAGATTTATTTCCCAATTACATGCATTTCGCTTCTTTTAATGAAAGTGTGTTATAATTAATGTAATAAGTATTATTAGTGTTAAGAATCTACTGTTAAAACAAACCAAAATATCTGTAATTTATCTACCATAAATGGAAATTATTAAAAAGATTAAATTTGAGTTAATGAGAATTCAATCTCTAAATATGTAATGTTATACTGAAAGAAATATTTATTTCTTGTGTTTATTTTAAATTTTATTATTACACTTTGAATCATTTAACTTTTTGTTTTGTAAAGGCATATCAGCTAATTTGATTTTCACTAAAATTTAAAATCAGCTGTCCTAATGTTTACTTGCTTAAGTTAACTGAAGAAGAGGTCTCTTAACATTTTAGCTGACGCTGTACAGGTTTGGTACCAATAACTTAGTGCTTTTATGAGCACTAGCAGGGTGTACAAGATTTCAATGATTGTAGATCATTGTGATCTACTATTTTACACAGCATTACTTATCATTTATGGTTATTGACACTGATCAGAGTGGGTGCAATTGAAGGCACTCAGATATTTCAACCTCTGAGTTCGTTATGAAACCATCTCTGTTTCATACACAAAATCCTCTGAAACCCTACGCAGACAATTAAATGTCGTTCAGTTCCATACATGATAGGAATAAACTTAAGATTTCCTCGAAACGATCTAACTGTAAATCATTTGTATAAACCTCTTCATTAAATATTCATCAATGGGAACCACACTTGGTTCACATCTGAACGAAGCCATATCGATGGAGTTTCACGTGGCACACGACTAACTGGAGACTGTAATGAATTTAAATAAACGTAGTATTTATCATCAAACTTTTATCTAATAAGTTAAAAGAACCCATAATAATATTATAAAGGATTAATAATTTCATTAAATTTAATTGCCTTTAACCTCAAAAATGTTTATCTAACCAACACAATTATAACACTTGTATTAATGACTACGTATTTAAACTGATGTAACAACAATATTTTACGAAGCACTGAAATACAGTTCGAACATCACCTTAAAAACTGTTTCTATTTTTTATTTGAAAAAAGATAGTAATTGTAAATTACATTATTGATTGCATGAACAATTCATATATTATATCAAGAGTTATTGTTGATTATTAATTTTTATAAATATATATCTATAGTTTAATGACCACAGTGGTCCTTTTATTTGTTCAAATTTCCTCTTAAAACGGCGGATATTTTGAAAAATTACCTTACATAATTAATGTTTAAAAGGGAGTTTGTTTTGTTTTGGTGGAAAGAAGTGTTGAAGAGGTAATTTCACTTAAGCGAGCGATGGCAACTGTGCTGCATTGTATGGGCCCTCGTTGCTTTTTTGCTCCTGGAAAATTTCTGGGATTTTATTTTACTTCCCGGTGAATCCCGGCTTCATATTTTCTTAAATATGTGAAAAAATAATAATAATAATTCTTCATTTATTTATTAGTAGCTGTTGGCATAAGAGAACTGATCTATTACCTAACACTGTTCAAAATGTTATTTAATGATCTTCTCATAGACAATGAAATAATTCACAAGACCCATATTAACCTAGTCTCAAAAAAGGCCTGCAATAGTACTTGCCAGGGTTTTTTCCATCAAATGCATAGACATCGGTTTCTTTGATCTAGAAGTTCAGTTCCACGTATGAACTTGTAACGATGAACCATCGCAGTAACTTGAATACCCACTTCGACTATTTTTTTTTTGTCGGAGTTTGACAGAGAGTTAGTTGCAGCTCCTGAGTTTATCAGACATATAATATGATGATATAACTAGAATTGACACCAAACCACCTTTGGTGTCTTATTACAAACAGATATCCTTCTCAGAAAACTTCAAACAGGCTCGTAATGAGAATTCTATTCCTCTGTTCACCCTTTGAATTGATGGTGTGACTTTTCTAGATTATGAATAAAGTGACCTTTGAGTCCTTTTGGGTGGAATACTACCTAAAACTCAAATGAATCTGATTAAAAAACTAGTGTTTTTGGGCAAGCTATCTGTTTAAATGGCACACAAGAACATAAAAAAGATGTAAAATGGAATTCAAATATGTTTATAACAGATGTTATGATTGAGGAGACTTAGAAACAATTCTTTTGAAAAAATAATAACTTATGCAAATAATGGCGTGTAATTTTTTTTAAAGTTATAAAATATAAGGGTTAATATAAAAAAGAATTGCCAGAAATATCTCTTTCAGAAAATAGCTGCAGATTTTCAATATCTTTAACAGTACTTTAACTATATCAATTTTGTAATCATTGAATGCTTCCTTACTGCATTTTTATATTGCAGATATGTCTTTTCCAATTCTTTAAGAATATATAATTAATCACATGCTATGAATCTTTTGAAATGTTTCCTACAAAAATTAAAAATAAATTTTTTATACATTACAATGATTTCTCGGGATCCCGGGAAACCACTATTCTTTTCCAAAGCTCGGGGATCAAGAGTAGTGTCTCGATTGACAATTCCTACCCCATAACTCCCATGGTCACACAAGACCTCCTAAGCATCATGTATGACTTACGAGTAGATACCCTATACGTGTATGATATCCCCATATACATGGCTCTTACGTACATGGGATCTCATTTATATGTTGCCTGTACATGCCGTATATCCCATATATGTATGACCCTTGAGCAACGTGCAATGGGTCATTGCGGGGTCCGCTGTATCATTGGTCGCGCACCATGTAGATTTTTATAAAAAAACATGTGAATATTAATTTAGTGAAAACAATCACAGCAGATGCTCAATTTGTTCATCCTCTACATTGACACATGTATCAATTACAGGTGATGAACGAACCCCGTCTACTCGATGATATGTCATTGCGGTGGATGAATAGCCTCTCATATGTGTTGTTTTGTACACTCTATAACGTCTCATGTATGTGTGACCACTACATACTATGGCCTCCCATATATTTATTTCTCTTACATACCATACTACCATTTATACATAGTCATTACATTGATATAAGCTCCTCTGTAGGCACTGACACATAAAGCAATAACAAAATTAACCACTCATCAGTTAATTGGTACTGTTTCTTGATTATTTACCAGTTCCCTATCTCACTCCCTCTTAAGAATCACTGCTTTATAGCGTTGATGGAAGAAAAACTAAGACATTGACAGAATAAAATCGAACTGCAAAAATATTAGAAGATTTTCATCTAGATGATGGAAAAATTAAGCGGAAACATGTATCAGTTATAATGAAACTTTTCAAAAATCGGATAGCTAATTACAGAACTCCATTGAGATGATATTGGTGACCGCATTTTTATACAGATAAATTATTATTTTAGCTAAATATTAAATCAAAATAAATTTGAAGTTAAATTGTTCATTGCAAGTTTAAGCACAACCCAGAAATATTATTCACAGAAAATTCTATATGTTTCATTTAACGAGACAATCAGTGAAATTAATCTAGGATCATTGAATAATTTCCAGGAGAAATTAAACAATATCTGTCATACAACCCGGGTTGTGTAGTAATAGAACCCATACATCGACCTCAAGAATTTCTTGACTCACTAGAGTTGTCTAGATTGTTCCAATATAAGCTAGAACTTAAAAGTTCTATAAACTACTTAAAAGGAAGCTCCTTTCATGTGTATGTATGAGAAATATCTATCCACAGCGGTTATTTAATAACTGAGAGGCAAGATTAATAACTGAGAAGCTTTATGATAGTGCATCACGGTGACAAGGAGAAATAGTTTTAATTCCAAGATTGTAAAGTGTTTTTTCTGAAAAAGACAACATTCCTTTTTCAAAGATTTAATTTCCAATTCAGTTAGCATTTTCCATGAATCTTCATAAGTGCCAAGGAGACACTTTACAGAAAGTTTTAGTTCATTTATGTAAAACAACATTTCAACATGGCGAATTACATGTTGCTCTCAGTAGGGTCAAACAGAAAGAAACATTAAAGTTTTTTTTTTGAAAATTCAAATTGTACAAAAAAAGTAAATAATGAAAACTGTCTTAAAGATATGTTTCATTATCCTCTTTATTAGAAATGAATTAATTTAGAGTTTATCTGATAAAATAAAATGCATTTATGTGAACATGATTGCATTATAAAGGAATATCGGATGACCCAACGGGACACGGGTAGTGTAGTGTACTATAAAGGAATATTACTATATATACTATGTAAGAAATTAGTTACTATCTATTTATTTACATTAAACATTATTTACAACCACTCAACAAATTATTCTTAAATACACAATATATCATTCAACAATTGTAAGTTTATTTAGTTTGATATATGACACATTTTTTTTTAAATTGTAAGCTACTATAATTTAGGATAGATAAGTAATACATTTAATGCTTAAAGTAAATGAATGGGAATTACTTTTGAGTGTTTGACCAGACACTGCGACCAGAACGGTAAGAAGCACCTTATTGTAGAAGCGCGGAGAGCTAAGTGTGTGACTTCTCCTCGAGCCAAGGTCTGAAGAGAGGCAGGGTGGGCGGGTAGTGAGCTCCAGGCTTCTTTCTCAGGGAACCGTCGGCGCCTCTCAGGGGGTATGTTGCCAAAACTACAGGCATTTGGACTTTTATTTCCTTTTCAAAGCTCTTTGGGATGATTATAAACTGAAACAAATTAGTTTTTAATGTAAAAAGCATTTACTGTCATGGTCTTTATCTCATTATAGTTATCATATTCTGACCATTATCCCAGTCTATATTATATATTGCCTTACTGCATTCTTGTTAGATTCAATTCTATATAAGTTAGTATTGGTACAAGTGCTCAGAATAGAGAATCGGAAATATCTGAACTTTTTCATGCATTGGAATTGGAATCGGAGAATTTTAATCGAATTCCGATTCTAAAACGATTCTTTGCAATTTGTATGTATGAAACTTTATTTTTCATTCCAGGTAATAATAAAAAGCTCATATTTAATTTGACTATTTAAATATCAGTATAATCTATAGATCTTAATATCCAAAGTATCATATATCTAAAGAAGAAGTTGAGAACATTTACAGAAGAAAGTAATTGCAGCGGTAAATGTTTCTTTTTAGAGAGCTGATGGACAGACGAGGTCTGCCTCTGACGCTGATTCCTTGAGGAGATAATTTTTTTTTACGCTAAATAATTATGCGACAGAATAAATAGAGACAGGATGTAATTTATACTTATTTAGAAAAGAATTCAGTCTTATATACAGTGGTTGTTGTCCAGCTGGATTTTTTATTTATATTAATTCTTGGCTGATAAACCATGAAATTTTAACATTCACACACACACACACACACACACTACATATATATATATATATATATATATATATATATATATATATTCACTAGATAAAGGGAAATACGATCCAAACTGGACACAATACGAGATCAAAATTCAAGAATAATGACACAAAGAATAAAGAAACACACTTACAAAACTCAAATTTTCGGGCAATCTGTCTTCAGGAGAAAAGAGAAAGGGAGACCAAGGACGTTGTAGACGCAACGGGTGCAAGTAACCCGTTGCCGTAACCAGTAACCCATTGCAAGTAACGTTACTTGCCGTTGCGTCTACAATGTGCTTGGTCAACCTTTCTCTTTTCTCCTGAAGACGGATTGCCTGAAAATTTGAGTTTGTTGTAGGTGTGATTCCTTATTCTGTGTGTTACTGTTCTTGAATTTTGAACTCGTGTATATATATATATATATATATATATATAGTCACAATGAAAAGTTTTTTTCATTTAATGCCATAAGATAATTATTTTTTTCTTATAATAAAATTATTTCTACATACTCAAATACATGATTAATAAATGGACGTTGTGTATAAAGCATTTATTTTTTAAACCTGCTTCAGAGTCTGAAAATAAGGATAATTCATTGCAGGTATCGCAATCGCTACTCGTACCAGAATCGAAAGTATAATGTAGTATCAGGACTCGTATCGGAATCGTTAAAAATTTTGGTATCGTCCCATCACTAGTATTTAGTTTTATACTAAAAACATGTTTGTTTCTATTACCCCGCTCTGCAGGCTTTTACTTTTACTATTGTTGTAATGGTGGAAGAAGTGACTTTTTTAGTTATTTTACGACCATCTTCCTTATGGGTAAGAAATATTACCCCGTTGATTCTACATCTCGATTCCTAAATTTTAAGACATTACTAAAATTTGTTACAATAGGGATATTAATGAGTAACTGCCATTGCAAAGACCCGGGCCCGACATCTTTGCGTCTCCTCCGAGAGACGCTGTGAATATCATCTGGAAGGTAAAAATTCGAAACCTATTACATATATGTTAAATGCCTTGGCTTAATAAATATATTAATGAGGTATTATAATTTAATAAATATTATTAATCCCTTTTATCTTTATAAATAAAATAATGATTTTGTCTGTACATTGCTTAGAACTGACTCATTTCAACTTTTCTTTACGTTTCATACATTGGAGAAACCGAATCGACCGTTAGAAAAATTTCTGTCGGTTTGTCTGTTTGTCCGCAAAACTTTGTCTCAAGTAAACTCAGCTACCATAAGACATATAAAGCTGAAACTTTTACAGTATATTTGTGTAGGTCTAACTTAAAATATAGGCTCTGAATTGATTGGAAATTCAACGTAGAAGTGAAGTTATGGACGTTTAAAGCAAAAACGTTAGTCACAAGTAAACTCAGCCACCATAAGACATGGCGAGCTGAAACTTTGACACTGGATTTGTGTATGCCTAACTTAAAATATGAGCTCTAAATAGATTCATAATTAAGTACAGAAATGAAGTTATAGGGCTTTAAGCGTATTTTTTTAACTTCAGAGACAAGTTTGTTTTGAAAATACACAGGTGTGGCAAGTAGGTATTGTTAGAAGATTTTAATTTCATTGGAGCATATGAATATATTGCGTATTTGACATCTTTGAAAAGGTGTTTCCCAGGGTTGAGGATGTACTATCCATTACGAATAAATAGTTTTGTAAACGAGCAATTCTCAACTCTTAATATGAACAGGCAGGAAAAATCAACAAACAAGTTCTTACGCTATATCATACCGAGGAAAGAACTTACAAGTCAGTAAAGAAATTGGTTTAGTGATGAAGAAGCAGTTCATTATCTAATTGAATTTCTTGACTCTGAATTTATTTTTCCTGGACTGCCTGCTCATGAGTAAAAACTTAAAGTAGGAGCACCAATCATGCTGCAATTTAGTAGCAGTAACAAATTTCATGTTACGAAACATGAGTGCCCCAAAACTGTGCAACGGGACACGACTCTGAGTTCGTGCTCTACACAGATATGCCATAGAGGCGGACATAATGACTGGATGTGGTATTGGGGAGTCTGTGTGTATACCACGCATATCATTGATACCGAGCCACTGTCTGTTTCCATTGAAATGATTGCAATGTCCTGTGAGAGTCTATTTCGCAATGACGTTAACTAAGTCGCAAAGGGAGACTTTATCTAACGCAGGAATTCATGTTAGCGAGACCAAGTTTTTCTCACATGGTCAACTGTAGTTTACTTGCTCAAGAGTCAGTGGTTCCAACTGTTTGTTCTTCCGTAAACCTGACGGACAGACAGCTAATGTGGTGTATACAGAGGCATTTGTTTAAGACTGTACTAATAATGGTATTTTCTACTATTCTATAACTTCTAATTATGGTATTAGTATATATAATACTATAATTGATATTTTGGAATACCAAGTATAATAGAATTTTTGATTCCGTCAAAGACGGGTACATTTGCTAGTGTTTTATAAGTTTATTCATCCCTTTCTTACCATCAATATATCAAAATTTAATCAAAACCATATAGATTTGTTAAAAAAAAAATTGATTATTAATAAGAGTTCTAAATACCAGAAACGATAACTCTCTCTTGCCAAATTGAGGAAATAATTAAAAAAAGCTGCTCTGATTAAGTCACTCCAACATAATTCGGAAAAAATTTGCTATGTGTGATATTATAATGGTATTATTTGGTATTATAATCATAATATATATTATGATTATAATTAGATGCTTTTGATTTTCAAGTCTTCAATTGTTGAATTATGTTTCATATTCCAAGATACAATTATGAAGTTCAACAATTCTTCAATATTTATTATCTTAAATACTAAATCTTAAAGGTATGATTTATAAATTTTGTATGCAGTAAATTTGCTATTTAATTGATAATTTTCCAAGACCTAATTCCTTATTGATATTGTGTTTATGACATGTATTGTCACAATCTCATTTTTACTTTACTTATTGTATGATTATTTACCATTAATAGTATTATTGTGAAACCTACTCAAATAAAGCTATTTCAAACAAGCACACGCGTAATTTTGATAACAATGTTTTAAATCGTCATGTACCTATATAAAAATGTTTTCTGAAACCAATTTAATTCTCATAAACAGAAAAAGAATAATTAAATTTTCAGCTTCAAGTTGAATTAAACACCACCTAAGGTTAACTTGTATGCACAAGGAAATAATTGTTTTATATTTAAACATATAAATACTTAGCTCAGATGAAATGATAAAAATACAATGCTGAATTATTCATTGAAGCATTAATACTTACAAATACGTAATAATTGATGTTTATAATATGTGACCCTCTCAGGTTAGTCGGTGGTAATGCTGGGACATACATTTGGCTACTGTTCCATATATCTGTTTCTCCTGGTTTTATTTTACCTTTTTTGAGCGATGCCAATTCACGAGTTTCTGTTTGAACAACTTTGTTCTGCACAATGTATTGAACAGTCTGAAACATAAATATAAATGTCACTTTGCAACTTTGATTTATTATTATGGACTTTTTTAATATTAATGTTTATAAATATTTTAAATATTTATAATAATTATAAATATTTAAAATTATATCAATAATTTAATAATAATAAAGAAATTATATCAATAATACTGCTGCTATTTTAATGAAATGTTTGTTTTCAATCTTTTCAGATACAGTGTACGCCACTTAATGTAATCACTGATGATATTATCAATCGGTTAGTATAATCAGAATTGTTGATCACCGCCCCAACATACAATATGTTGAAGCGAAGTAAAACAGACAAAGCTGGACGATTTCCTAAATAAATAACTTATTGTATTGCTTATAGTTTAAATAGTATAACTATAACTTATAGTTGTACTATTTATTACATATTTCATTTATTTGAGTTTTTTTTTACTACAACTTCAGCCTTAGTTAGCCTCATGAACGGTATAATGGTAATTCCATTTCTTTGGTTAATGTTATCAGTATATTATTGTTATCACTTTTTTGTGTTTACGAAAGTGATTACATACATAGCGGCGTCCACTATAAATGAATTTTATAGAATAGCTATAATCATGAACAACTTTGTTCTGCACAATGTATTGAACAGCCTGAAACATAAATATAAATGTCACTTTGCAACTTTGATTTATTACGTACATGATTTGCCTTACATAAACGATGTCTCCAAAATAAAAAAAACACCTCATAGAAGTCGACGACCGCACCTAGTGAGACCAAGCAGCTATATCACAGGTTGCATTGGCTTTATTTTCCACGTGGTCTTTCGAACCGGGCGCCACAAGGGCCATTGACCTTACCTGCAGCTGAGCAGGTCCAGTAGGACTATTGGTCAAGAGTATGATCCAAAACTTAAATTAAGTCGGTACTACGGGCGGCGGGGTTGGACTCGTAGTGACTGTTGGTTCTCACCCAGGTTGGGTAGACCCTTGTGGTCACTGTGTGAGAAAGTCCCAAACCTTGACCAGTAGGAACAGACCACGATCTCAGCTAAGTGGGCTGGAATACTAGTAATGGCTTTAATAGACGCTTTGGCTTTTGGTAGGCGACTCAGAGTGGGGACGAATGGATATAACCCTACCTCGTGCCCTTTATATTCGTAAATAGAGACCTATGGATCTACTCTAATTGGAAAACGGAACTTACTGGTGGCTTTTAGTCAACGAGAGATCTCTCCATTATATGTCTTTCTATGTACCAAGACTCCCCACAATGGGGTCCTAATGGGCCAAATTAATTATCATTGCAACCCCTGATCCTGGAGAAACGGGAATTCCCTCCTCGGAGGGGAATGACCCAACTCCTAAAAGTCGTATGGTTGTCCATAAATTGTCAGCATAAGTAGTGTTGGTCATTATTATTATACAAGTCTACAGATCGCTATATACTAAGCTACTAACAGTGCATTCTTTACCAGCATTCTTCTATCTTACTTCAACATGATGCATGCCATACCAGTTAAACTATGAGGGACTATAACATTTAAAAAAGTATATATTACTATTTAGACTATAAAATAATAGTATGTTTTCATGAAATAGAGAAGGCTGCTAACATTAATCGAAGCTAAAGCTAGCAAATCCAAATAAAGAACTAATTTAATAGAGATTAACTCGCATTAATTATTTTTAAATGTCATTAATACTTCTCAGAAATTAAATAAATAATTCTTATAAATAATATGAGTTTACTATCAATATTTAATTGTATTATTAATATTAAAATACTATGAATATAGATTTACTGTTATCTAAAGTACCCCAGTTCCAATGGCTGTATGATGGCAACACTGCGAACCCGGCAACACTATTGGTATCAAGATATATATGTTTGCTCCATCAGTTAACAATGTATTTTAGTCAATTCTTCATAAAACTTTAATACTTTCCATTCAATAGTTTTAATAAAACTTTCAAACATGGTAGTAGAATATTATTTTTCAAAAAATAACTTCATTTGAATATTTTTCATTTGAAAAATAACTTCCTCGTATCCTCATGGACAAATATGTTTGACAGGACAGTTAAAGAGTGTAAATTAAAAGGGTCTAAGTATCAATTATTTTTTCTGTTTCAATAAGTTCTATCACTACAACTACATTACTACTAATACTACTACTACCATTATACAGGACTACTACTAAGCACCACCATTAACACAATCAAATAGGTCTATATACGTATATAAATAATCACTTTGACTGCTTTATACAAAGATTGTCAACTTCCTAAAAAAAGTTTTTAACACTTAGATCCTTTTGATTTTCAAGTCTTCAATTGTTGAATTATGTTTCATATTCCAAGATACAGTTATGAAGTTCAACAATTCTCAACCAAAGTAAGACGAATTTTTAATATGCCTATCATTATTTTGTAATACTAATTATCTAAATCATAAGAGTATTTATTTTAAAAAACAGCTTTTAAATATATGATTTATTATATATTATATTATAATATATTATAAAATATTATAATATAAATAATATAATATAATTTATAATATAAAATATATAATATATTATTATATATTATAATAAATATATTATATTTATTATTTTCACAATGAAGATTTACATTTTTTTTCTCAGGTTTAGAATGTTTCTATTTCTTATTCAAATCACAATTATGGTATTGTGGCTAGTAATTTTAAGCTTATCGAAGATGTCATAAACAAAGTGTTTGGAAAACAAGAGTTGTAAAATACAACTATTATACAAACTCGGTATTTTTTTTATTTTCCAACAAATTATTGTCAAATAAATAATATAGAGTGTTTATAATAGTAAGGTTAACCCAGTGGCAACGTTCTGTACTCTGGATTGGTACTTCCGGGGTTCAATACCCACTCTGGATCTCGATTTATTCACGCAGGAGGTGAATAAATATGAACACGTCGTCCCTCAGAGAGGACGTTTAAGTAGTGGGTTCCGAGCCTGTACGATAGGGTTCGTTAAAGAACCCTATTCTAAATACACTTCGTTAGGTAAGGTAAATACACTTCTTATTTTAGGACTCCCAATGTAGAATATTTATTGTATTATATCACAAAGTTCCAATCTTTGGCCTACCTTTGGTGATATCTCGTCGGACTGCCACTGCAACCTAACCTTATAATAGTAGGGTAAAAATTGAGGTCATTCAACAGTTTGTTTAAATGACCAGCGAAACATAAAGAAAAGATAAATGAAATTCATTGGCAAAATATATTTCAATATAATTGTGAACTATCCAAATTTTTATTGAATTAATTTTGAATTTCCTAAAAATTGAGACATAATGTGTAAGGAAAATTTACCCATATTTTCCTTCATGTCAGGCATTTTTTTCAGTGGCCCTTTCAAAATGAATAAACATTATAATCTATCTGTTTGATGAGAAATAATAATTTCAATAATATTATCTTTAAGCGAACTATATAAAAAAATTAAAATTAATCTTACACAAAACTTACCTCAGTTAAGCACGCTTTTGTCCCTTTAATGGTAGTTTTACTATAGTTTTGAATAACTGCAGAAATTTCTATGATTTCCCCTGGTACATAACCTCCTCTATCAAGAGTAACTTGACAAAATATATGTCCAGGAGCAAAGCATTTAACACCAATTTTATGTTCAATTTTGCATCGAAACGGTTCCTGAAAAGAAAGGAAAGAAACGTGATTATCAGTGAAATAATATAATGGAGTATATTAGTCGTTAGAGTAAACCTTCATACAAAGAGTATCTGGGTTAGTCTAGGGAGCCAGAATAGCCCAGTAGCTTGCGTGCCTGACTTTTCACCGGTAGAGATCTGGTCTGATATTCATTATGACTCTCAATTTATTAACGTGGCAAGTGAAAAAATCTGAGCACATCATTACTCAGAGTGAATCGTAAACCTTCGATTCCGAGCCTGTATCATGTAATATACTCGTTAAGGATCCCTATTCTAAATATGTTTAAAGTTAGGCAAATCTGAGGACTCTTCTTAAGGAATCAGTGTTCGAAGTGTAACTTTTTATCAGACCGTAAACCACACCCAAAAAAAAATAAGTAAAATAAATAAAAACTAGAATAAATGGTAAATTAACAAACAATGCGATAATATATAAATAGTTAAACCATAAACTATATTAATCTTCTATATATATAAAAATGAATGTATGTATGTGTGTTTTTACTCGATAGATTCAAAAACCATACATCCAATCGCCGTGAAAATTTAGGAAATTATTAGTTATATCCCCGGAAAGGTTTATGTAAAGTTTTTTTAAAAATCAGAGTTGTGGTTCAGGTAATATCCCAAAAATATTATAATAGGTAAGGTTTGCTGTATAACCTGTTTGTTTACATTTTGACTTTAATTGGTAATGGCAGCCGCAGGAAGGTTATTCTTTATGATAATATTTCCACATGCTTTGTTCAATTGGAAATAACCAGGTACCAGACATTTTATTATTGTTTTCAGATTGATATTAAAGACAATTATTGTAATTTTATATGGGTTTCTTATTAACTTTAACAAAGCTTTAGTTATTATCCTACTTTACAATTAACTTTTCATATCTAATTGGTTTAACTTGCTTTCAGCATTAAAGAAAGTTATGCGTTAAATAATAACTTATTAACTTTAAGTATGCATAATAGTATTACGAATAATAATGATAGTATTTGAACCATTAATTCTAATCTTAAAAGATAGTTAAAGTATTTTATTTAGGTTTAATGAATGTAAGGCTTCTTTATTTATTCCTGATTGATTAATTCGTTTGTTTAAAATATTTAATTATTAGTAATTAGTATCCGGATCTACTCCATATAGGCAAAATGATAAGTTATTATATATATAGATGATATCTAACTAGAAGATGTTCATGAATGTCTAAATCAGTAAAACTTATAAGGGAATATATACAGCATAAAAAATAGATGAAGAAATATTCAAATCAAATGTACATGTATAAAACTTAATCACTGTGTGTATTTGTGGGTATAAATACAGTTCTTAACATAATAACTCTTATCATTACATAATGAAAAATATATTTAGAATTTAACATTTGGAATTCAATTGACACTTTTCGATACAATCCTTCTTCATAAACAAATAATATTTGATCAAAATATTGTTATTCAAACTTTTAAGAGACAATTTTGTTTAGTGATATAATTTTAATTAAACATTTAACTGCGAGAAGTCTTCAAATTGAAATTATTGAATGAAATGTAATGTGATATGGTTTAGCCTCTTCAACTAACTGGTTCCTAATTGAAACGATTTGGAGGTTTAAAATTTTTATCATTATATTTAACAGATAAGACATATCACATTTAATGAGCTTAGACTTCTTTCAACATTTCTTGATGTATTGTTCGGCAAAAAATATTCTTTTTATTATTTGTTTAATCTAATCTATTAACTACCAATTGTATTAGACAATGTGTGCAATTTAATAAGTGTTAGATTATATCTTTTTTGCGTAATCTATAATTTTAATTCTGTATTAATTTCGTTTATCTCAAGAAAGTTAAGTGTAACGGACCTATAGAAAATGTAAATTGTTTTCGTTATATGTAATTTATTATTAGAGTTGGAATTAAATTGTTTCCTGGGTAAAGCCGGGTAGATCAGTTAGTAATATATATAATACCTATAAAGATAAACTATATTAATAGTTAAAATATTGACCAAACAACTTCAAAAGGTTTTAATATTTATAACACTTAAAATACTAACTTCTATATTATGATTGTTCAACCATTGAACAACAGAAGTTATTTACCAGACGTCAATGGGTCTGTATTTGTATTTTCTTATAATATATGTAACAGTGAATATTTTAATTTGTCTTTAAAACTATTATTTGAAATTTGTATTAAACTTTATTGTTATATTTTATTGAATGTATTTCTATTTTAATTATAAAATGAAAAAAAATAACAATGTTATAAATTAAATTGTGGACGGCGGTTTGTTGGCATGAAGTCTACAGACATTTTTATTCAAAGAGGAATTAATAAAATGCATCTATATATCTTTTTCTTGTCATATAAACTGTTTTAATCACATATATACTAATAAATAAAAAATATAATTTTATATCTTTCTTTAGCTGAAACTTATTGTTAACGGGGAAGAGGTGTCATATTATTCGAACTCCAAGAGGAACAGGGTCAAATGCCAAAATTTATTGGAAGGACATATTATAGAGATATGTAGACTGAGATACATACATAAATATATACCCATACGCACGCATGTACGCACACACACACATTATTGATGATGAAGTGATAGTAATATCACATATTTTCAACAAAAAAAAATAACCCAACGATTACCGAAATATTACTTTTACACTGCAAACTGATATTTTTAGCAATTGAGTGAATAATTTGAAATTGACATGAAATTATCCTTTATATGGTTATAGTCATTATCACCTTTGCACAAAAGGCAAAAGTAAAGATTCTGAGGTAAAATGGATAAACAAGCAAAAGTCTCCACACAAATGAAGTTTTATACAACAACAACGTTCGAACACTGTGTATCATCAGAGACAACAAAGATTGGTTCGAACACTTTCGAAACCGTGTGTTGTTGAATAAAACTTCATTTGTGTGGAGACTTTTGTTTGTTTATCCATTTTACCTCAGAATGAGTAAATACTACACAATTACTGATTGCATAACTAATGATTTAAAAGTAAAGATTATTTAGTTACAAAAGTTCAAAAGCGATAGCAGGAGGAGCTAACTAAATAAAGTTTTGAATTTCATAAAAACTCCTTGAAATGATTGTATTCTTAACTTTGTAAGCTTCATTAGCTTTGTTTTTCATTTATACTGAGTATTTTTTTGATAATTTTCTTATCAATTCTCAAAATAGAGAGAAATTTATTTCTTACTTTGCTCTCTGCAAAATATTAGAAAATATTTTTTTATCACAATTTTACAAGTCTTCTGAATTATTTTTATTCCTCATTCATAGTATCTAAAACAATGCAATTGTTACAGGTGGACGTGTGACAATTGCTCTACAGTCAGCATCAGGACATGTACGGGTAAGTAGTGCATTTATTTATTTGTCGGAAATCTGACCAAAACAACTGGTCTTCGTCAGTATCAGTGAGACTCTGACGACGACCATTTGTTTTGGTTGAAAGATTTTAGTCATATTTCTCTTCTTTTTTTCTTGTTTAGACTTTGACTATTCTTATTTTATGTAGTTTTAATGATTAATTTGTAAAAATAAATTCACATAAATACATACAAACAAACGCATAATCTTGCACATACACACACACACACACACACACACACACACTTAACTATACAATTATATATATATACAACTAAAAAATGATTGATCGGGATGCGGTCAGTTTCTTCCACTTTCAATTCAAACTCTCATTGCCGACGTTTCGACTGACCGCATCCCGATCAATCATTTTTTAGTTGTATATCTGTCACACGGTCGAGAATTTATTAGTGTTATATATATATATATATATATATATAATATATATATATATCATACTGTTTGTTTCTTGACCACTCTTTATTCACAAGTTTTGAGATTTTTTGAGGTTTTTGGTCTGGATATTAAAAAACGATTCTTCGCCAACGTTTCGACATATTTATGTCCTCCTCAGGTCTGGGAAGTCTGTTGTGTATCCTTGGTTTTTTTATTTGTGTAAACTTCTCTACATATTAAATAAATAATGGACAGTTGTTAGGACTCCACATTGTCTTGACAAGTGGTCAAATACAAACTGACTGAAGTTTATATAATGGAGTTTAAGAAAAAGGTTTTAAATAAAAACCAAAACGATGACAATGAGAGTTTAATTTTAACCTGAAGAACTGACCGACTCATGATAAACTTTTATTTTATTTTATAGTCGATACTTTTATCAATATATATATATATTTGACTCTGACGAAGATAGCTTGTTACGGTTGGAAAATCTTAGTCTTCTTTTCCCCCATTTCATATTGTGTAAAATAATTATATTTAGGAATGGCAGTGTTAATATAACTCCTCAGGTTGAACAAACACACCACATGTGTATGAGGTATGTGGTATGTGTCAAAATCCTTGGGATTTTCGTTTTGACGGCTATACCAAAACTTGGAGACTATATATTATGTATTGTTTATCTCTCTTTTGTTGCTTTGAACGGTTGTGGTAAATCGATTTTTCATCTTTTAAGATATAGTATATACAACTTGTTATAAGTAGCCATCGTGAAGTAGAAGTGAATTGAAATTACAGGATCTTATTAACCATAATGCTAACGCTTTGTTTCGAATTTAAAACTTTTTTCATAGACAATAGCATGTTATTTAAAACAGCAAAAATATGAACTAGACTATTTCAGGATAAAAACTGGATGAAATAAAAATGTATAAGGATGGAAATTTTATAAAGTCATTTTTTTATAATCAGAATTTTAAACATGACTAAACAGTTGTGTTTACATGTTTACTCTTATCATATTCATTTTGAAGCTGTGATTTAATAGTGCATAGTTAATTCTATTTCAAAATTTCGTAATTCTAACGATCCAAAATATAAATAAAACTTAATGTCAGAAAATAAATAAAGTAAAATATATATAAAACTTTATTTGAACAAGAGAAACTGCTCTTTTTCTAATAAAATTTGATTATGCAATCATATGAATAAATAAATTGGTTATTAGAAAGAAATATGCTTGAAGAAACTAAGAACTGACAGCAAGCTCTGGGGGTTCCAAGTTGAGATCAATAGGGTTAACTACGAGGAAGATTTGCTGGTTCTTATGGGTGAGTCCAGATGGTTCGCGAAGAGCAGCTTTACAAAAGTACTGAATCCATCCATGTTTTCCAAGGAAGGTTGAAGGCAGTCCAAGAGGAAGGCCTAACTTGAAAGGAAAGCTGTGAATTCCTGGAGACAGTACAACTGGGCCTTGACCTGTAATCAAAAACTTTCGCTTGTCATCACCAGTATGTAACTTATGAAATAAATCATAAAACAATCTTCGATAATGTATTCAAAAATTATATGATAACAAATTGTTTTTGATATAATGAACAAAAATAATAAAAAAATACAAGACCGTTGAGATTTCTTACACAGAAGCTTTTGCATACAGGCAAACACACACACTTCTAATGCCAAAAAATTACTATTCTTTTCAACATGAGATATTTTACACAAAACACACACGCCATACAAATGCAGACACATACACACAAAACATGAATATCCACATACATACCTTGCATACTCATACACACACACGCGTGCATTATATATTGGATCATCTTTCCGATTTTTAAGTAATATATATATATATATATATATATATATTTGTGTACAATGGCAGCAGGTCTTCCCTTAAGCATATGTTATTAAATTAAGCAGCAGCTTCTGCATTGACCAATTTCTTGTTGACACTCTCTAGTTTTCGTATCACTTTGCTGTGAGACTCTTTGGAAGCTACCAGAGTCTCACCGGAAAGTGATACGAAAACTAGAGAGTGTCAACAAGAAATTGGTCAATGCAGAAGCTGCTGCTTATTTTAATAACATATATATATATATATATATATACAGCACTTTTACGGCGACTGATACCAAGAAACTTCCAGTGTGGTTGGCTCCTTAAGCGAGTCACATCTTCACTTCTGATAACCTTTCGTCGAAATATCAAAGTCTGTTTTTTTAATGTTTTGTAAGTGACGTTTACGTTACGTTTTTGAGTATATATATATCATTGGACCTCAACCCTCAAAAAAATTATATCATATATATATATATAAAGATTTCAAATAAACACGTGAATTAACCATCAATATGATCAAACCACAATAAGAAAATGGGAAAGCAGGACTAAGATCTTTCAACCGTAACAAGCGGTCTTCGTCAGAGTCAAAACAAGTCAGTTGGGTTTCTGACTCTGACGAAGACCGCTTGTTACGGTTGAAAGATCTTAGTCTTGCTTTCCCATTTTCTTATTGTGGTTTGATCATTGATATATATATATATATATATATATATATATATATATATATATGTGTGTGTGTGTGTGTGTGTGTGTGTGTGTGAGTGGCTGTATAAGCATTTTATAGCAACTACTGGAAGGAAACATTAATTATTTTAAAAAATAAAAATAAATAGTTTAAACGATATAATTGTTTTAAGCTGCTTAATTAGGAATTATAACTAGACTTCCACTGCAACCTTACGTAAGATTAAATGACTGTTAATCATCCATAAAGATAAATAACAAAGGCATAGATGATATGATATGATTTTAATTATATATATTTGTTTCCTAAATGGTAAAGAGGAAAATAACTATTCCTACCGGAATAACGTGTGCAGTCCACTTTACTTCATTTAAATAGCCATGTTTTGAGAAATGATTAAAACTGTGAAGTACAATTAAATATTCTGATACAGTAAAAAACACAGCTTGCTTGTATAATTAGTAACAAAAGACCAACTGATTACAGAAACGAAACATCTAAAACCAATGAATTTAAAAAGAATCTAAAACACATAGTCGATTTCCAATTTTATTTTCTACTTATTTTTTTCCAATCATTTTCTCTTTAACGTCTTCTATGTTTTAAAATCTCAAAAAAAAAACTGTAAAATAGGAGTTCATCATTATTTTGTAAATTTTTCTGATCTTTTTATTTTAAGCCACAAATTTTCTTTTCATTGACACATTAAGAGAAGACACTGTAGGAACACTATTTCTAGTTCTGACAACCAACAGCTAACCTAACAACAATTAGCAAAATTTACGTAATATTTATTCCAAAAGATTAAGTTTCTATTATTTGACATCTATATATGTAGAATCGTGGTATTCGTTGCTATGACTTGAAAATAATATCAAATGGTTCTTTCTGAAATATCAACGAAAGCCTATTTATTGACCAAAACATATAGATAAAATAATATTTCTGTAAAAAGATCCATTTTAATTTCCTATTATTATATTTTTTCTGTCGATACTTCCAAATGTAAACTCTGACTTTGCAACAACGAAATAATCTTTCTAACAAACAATTTAATTGAAAAAATATTGGTCTATATATAAAAAATAAAATAGAAAATAATGTTACATTTCGTCAATGAGTATTTTAAAATCCTAGAAATCTTACCTGGCTCACCCAGAAGTCTCATACGAAAATCAATGTAGTTTTCCCGACTAGACACTCGTTGTTTTCCATCTGTTTTGATGATTCCTTCTCCCACGACGTAGAAATGTAAGCCTAGAACATTCACAGATTTGCTTGTAATTTCTCGTGATAAGTTTATTTAAGTACACATCTACATATTGGAAAAATAATTATTTAAACATATCGATAAATACAAATTCCCATTGCAATAGTAGCAAAAGGTATAAATGCTATGATTACATATAATAATATTGTACTTGAAATATTAATTAATACGTGCAATTATTCATTTCTAAATTATACATATATATATATATATATATATATATATATATATATATATATATATATATAAAATTCAAACGAAGGAAACACACAGAAAGACACAGACATAACTCACATCGATATTTCGACCATCGTCGTCATCAGGAGGTGTGAAGAGCGAAGAGCGAAGAGTCCCGCAGGAAGACAGGGCGGTACTCATATATATATATAACTTTTAAATAACGCCTCATACTTGGATTCTATCTGTTTCTTACACAATTTCTCCAGTTTCCGGAATTCCTTCCTCGTCTTTTCATTAAAACTATAAAGCTTATCACCAATATTGCTAATATTACCAATATATCACAAATATAATATATATATAATATATATAATATATATTATATATTATATAAAGTTATAAGATTTTTCAGGGTTTAGGTCTTAGGATTCTTTCGACAAAGTTTTGACATATATTAAGTCTTCCTCAGGGCTAAGAACATGATTTACAATCAGCACTATTACCATAACGATTGTGGTTATAGTTTATATTTATATTAAACATGTAAATTTATACTAATAATTTCATTAATATTCTGGAATTATTGTATTATTTTTAGAATACCAGCATTATAGTAATAATGCTAATTGCAAAAATACCATACTGTACTATAAAATATTAATTATATTTTATAATATGTTAGAATATGTACCATATTTTAAGCTACAAATTTTCTTTTCACTAACACATTAAGACAAGACACTGTAGGAATATTACATTATATTTACATTACATTACATTATATAATACATTAATATATTATATATATTAAGTAATACGGGTATATAATGTAAGACACTTATATTGTGTATAAGTAATATATGTAGTAATATATTACTACATATAATATATTACTGCCATAAGCATTTATATAAATTTAAAATTTGTATTATAAATAGATGTAATCAATAACCAAAATTATTGTAATAATAGTGCTAATTGTAAAAATATGTTTTTAGTACTGAGGAAGACATAAATATATGTAGAAAAGTTGGTGAATGAAATGGTTGAAATTTTAAGACCTTAATCCACAATAATCTTATAACTTATGAATAGAGGGTTAAGGAAAGGGAATATATAAACTTAATTCACTCAAAAAATACACAAAAAAGGGATCACAAAAATTGACTACTATATTTTTCAGTGCCTAGTTGACACGTAGAAATACGTGAATCTAAATGTAGATGTGAGCGTTTTTGGCGTCTTTTATGTGTATTCTTTCAGTGAATTTACTTTATGCAGCTCTAGGAATCATTTATTATATATATATATTATATATATATATATATATATATATATATATGAGGTGTGTTCTCTAATCGGGGTTCGGTCAATTTTCCAGGATAAAAAATCAAACTCTCGTTGCCAACGTTTCGGTTTTATTTAAAACCTTTTTCATAGGCAGAAGTAAGAATTTTTTAACTAAGAAAATGAAATTTACATTATTTAAAGGAACAACAATGTTAGCCGGACAAAACCTTCGACTAGACAGTCTAGTCGAAGGTTTTGTCCGGCTAACATTGTTGTTCCTTTAAATAATGTAAATTTCATTTCGTTAGTTAAAAAATTCTTACTTCTGCCTATGAAAAAGGTTTTAAATAAAACCGAAACGTTGGCAACGAGAGTTTTGATTTTTAATCCGGGAAAATAAACGAACCCCGATTAGAGAACACACCTATTCTATCAAACGGTCGATATATTATTGAATCTGTTATATATATATATATATATATATATATATATATATATGATAAACAAAATGAGATCCAAAAGGACTGATAACACTTAAACTGTGGCACATAGAAAAAAACTTAACAAAGAACTCAAAAGCATACTGATGCAAAACAATATTGCATTGAGGGTGTCGAACAATGACTCGATTTCTATATACAACAGTGTAAAACATATGGTAAGACTTAGTTACATTATAACATTTAAACTTATTTGACTTAAATTATTATTGATTATTTAAAGGCAGTATAGACACTTTGGTATTGCACAAAATATGATTGGGTTACTCATTTTTTTTATTTGACACCAAATTAAACCATGGTTACAGCGGTATTAACGCGGTTACCATGGTTAAATCCATATTGACAGTGGTGGGGGGACCATGTGGTGTCACCTGTTCAAAAGTGCTAAATTGTTTACCATGCCTTATGTTTGAAATATCCAAAAATATTTAATAAATATTCAACTTTATTATCCTTCAAATATTACGAAAAATATTTCCTTTTAAATGAGAACATGCTCGAGTCGATATTTGTTTAAATATAAATTAAGATAAATCAAAAGCAAGCCTTTTATTATTTAACAATATAGAAGAATATTGTTGGAGCAAAGACCTAACAGGTGGATGGGTATTGTGTTGAAGAGGTCATGAGAAGAGAGGCGGTGGTGCAGAGAAATGCAAACACAGAGATGAGTAAGAGCCCTCTCATACCCTGGCGGTCCCCCAGCGCTGGCCCTGGCACATCCCATTGCCTCATTCCTCGTGACCTCAACACCTGCGTTTCTTATTCATCCTTCGCGTGAGCTATTCACAGTTCTTCCTTCCTTCTTTTAATATCATATTTCCTTTAATTTAAGTGAACAATAATAGCCGATAAAAAATTTAGTATTAAACGGCTTTATTTTGCGTATTTTCGTTTTATTTCTGTGTATGAGTTATTCGATCATCAAAAATATGTTTCAAAACTTAATGAATTCTCAGTTTTATGCAAAAACAAACCAATTGCGATATATAAATCAATTCAGAAATTATTTTAATTCAAGGAAAGTTTTATATACATAAATATATATATAATATGGAGGCTTTGAAAACAGGAGATAAACTTGTTAATCTTGTTAAATGGTTAAGTTCAATTTACTGAAAATAAACGAAATTTAAGATTATACATTTCTTTTCAAACTTTGCCATAAAGGACACGGTTATACCTCGATTTAACAAGCCTAGCGGTCAGTGCATCAACTATTATTCCAGGAGGTTACCATTGATGGTCAAGGAGGTTACAATAATATTACACACATATATATATATATATTTGTGAATTTAGGGAACAGTTCCTCTTTAATACATACTTCATTAAAAAGGACACCATATCTTGCAGAAACATCCTTCTTCAAGTTTTTTTCATATTGAAGTAATTGCAGTTTTTCTTTGTGTTTCAAGGTGTATATTTATTGATATACACCTTGACTATACCAAAAGATTGTTGTAATTTGCAAAATATATTTGCAGGTTACCTAATCACCTTTTTATGGATATCCAATAAAACTCGTATATTATGATTGGATCATAATAAACATTAAATTTATGTAATACTCTTTTATTAGTCAAGTATATGTACCCTTGGACAAGCTTAATGAGTTGTATACTGTAAATATTTAGTATAAGTTCCGTCACTTTAAATAAGCTAGAAACACAAATAAGCAAAGTAGGAATGTGTTATATCAAAGTGATTCCAAAAAATAATACACTTTATTCCCTTGTCCAGGAGTTGAACTATAACAGTGGATATTGAAAAAAAAACTTCTCAAAAATATAGCAAAAGTCACTATTGAATGATTCCATATTGGAAATGGTTACAAATTACTCATAGAGTGAGTGTCCTTATATCCCAGTCGATAATGCCTGCTTGGCTCACCATCGGTGACACATTGTCCCTCCACCCGTATCACTTGAACCAATCTTGTTCAGTCCACTGGCATCATCAGAAAAGTAAAAAACACTTATCAAATATTCATGCCAACGCCCATGGCCATGTTGAATGGTCCTCCTTAGATCATCGAAGTTAAGCAACATAGGCCTAGGTTAGAAATATTTGTTCCAACGCCCATGGTCATGTTGAATGGTCTTCATTAGATCATCGAAGTTAAGCAACATAGGCCTAGGTTAGAAATATTTATTCCAACGCCCTTGGCCATGTTGAGTGGTCTTCATTAGATCATCGAAGTTAAGCAACATAGGCCTAGGTTAGAAATATTTATTCCAACGCCCTTGGCCATGTTGAGTGGTCTTCATTAGATCATCGAAGTTAAGAAACATTGGGCTAGGTTAGAAATATTTATTCCAACGCCCATGGCCATGTTGAATGGTTCCGAATAGATAATCGAAGTTAAGCAACATAGGCCTAGGTTAGAAATTCTGTGGGTGGTACTGCATGCTGTTGGTACCCATAGTAATGTAACATACCCATGTTTCAAATTGTCACTGAATCAGTAGTGGTCTCCACGTTCATCCCTTGTAAATAAAGTCCAGGCGTTAAACTATAACGGTGGATATTGAAAAAAAATCTTATCAGAAATTAATCTTAAGTGACTAATCATAAAAGAATATTCAAATAGAAAATGAATAGTGATCTTTAGATCATTTATTAGATCTACAAGATATTCTCGAAAAAAGGTCCAGAGGTCGTAATACTTACATTTCAGGGAAATTGATCTAAAGTGTTTTGACTGGAAAATGCTTTCCTCCAAATTTACATTCCATTATACTAAACACTATTTCAGCTAGTCAAAGTCAAATATTACATTTACTATGCTCAGTGAGATTGCATTGACCGCGATAAAACCAGAATGTCCTTGGCACGGTTGGGTGTTTTCACGCAGTCTGACTCTTAACACTTTCTAATTGCAGTTCTTGTACCATACATTTGTGTACACTAACAACTTCCTAGCCAACTTCATATTTCCTTGTTACTTACAACCTTTCTATGGCGTTTTACCGACACTTTCTTATAAAGAAAATCATATAAAAATTACAAAATACGGAATTGTCAATTATTTTTAAATCTTGGTTTACAAACCAATTCCCTGCTTTCAAAATTTATATGACTTATTTAAAACAGATTTCAACATAAACTCTATTCTAACATTCAAAATCATAAAATATTCCAAGGTATTAAAATTCTGAGTTGTTCTATATTATTAATTTTAAAAAAAATGTAATGAAAAGTCAATATTTTTATTCACCAAAAGAGTTTGTGAATAGCTGATTCAAAACATAAATTTCCGCTAAAAAGATATTTCTGATATGAGATAATTTGATAATTGTCGCTGGTTTATTGAAAATGAAACAATAAAACATGAGAAGACATATGAAATGGCTAAGTTATATGAATATATTCTGAAATATGCAATATGAAATTTGCTATTATCTTATATTATATACTTTTTCGTAATATACATATACTTTGAAAACAGACAGAAACGCAAATAAAACGTGGGGACTAGGACTCACTTTCAATATTTCGACCCTATTAAAGGTCGTCCTCTGTAAAGGAAGTGTTACTCAGGGAAAACAAAAGTCAACTAGACAGCCTTACAGAATATCTGGAGGTTGACCTTAAACCAGCTATTCAGAAAAAAATGAAGAAGAAATAACTGTGAAAAAAAAATCATAAAAAAAGGTTTGTTATAAAAAGTAAAATTTAATCCAGCAGAAAATTAATAAATTAATAAACAAAAAATAATTGACTTAAGAAACTAAATTTATATGATAATTAAGTTAATTAACAAATGAATACAAATAATGTCGAAATAATCTATTAATTTTTTTTTATTAATCTGAGAACACAACATAATGGTTCAGGTAGATGCCCCGATGTAAATGAGCTCCTGGAATTTATCTTCAGAAGATCTTAAAGTGACTAATCTATTGAGTCGAGGGACTGTCTTTAGTATTTGAACTCTGAAATATTAATTGAAACTGAGACTGTGGGTATTGGCATGAATAGCAACTGACAGTTTACAATCCTGACTGACTGAAGACATATGATTATTCATGCGTAGGCTGAACATAGTGGGTGTTAAACCCACACAGCATGCATCTCACTGAGTACTGTCCAAACGGTATACACATTATACAATCACTGCAAGTGCAGAAGGAAAAGGTGTGTTTGTGATAACTGTTAGGGTTAAAAGTAGAAGTAAAAGCTGTAGCTGGATTAATCATTTAACAGGTAAGACAACCACGTCGTTCACGTCGTTGCACATCTGTATATCTTACCCCTGTCGGACAGGACTTAGCAACTCTATAAGAGAATAAGTTAACAAGATTGGATGGTCTTCGGTAACAGTTTCGAAAGACTTTATTAAATTCTGAGGAAGTGAATGAGAAGGAAGACAGGATGGAATAGAGTTCCTTTAACAATTTACCAAACCTGGGAGCACCAGGGAAATAATCTGTCATGAGGTTTACTAAATCACCATGGCTCTATCTATTCGGAGACAATGGGAAATATGTGTTGGGCAATACGATTTTCTGTCATACTAGTAGGGAAACCACACACCTTGAATTCCTGTTTTAACTTGTCTCTTTTGATTTAGCGCTCAAATGGGGTATTTGGGAGTTAGTGGAACCGAAAAAACAGAGGTCGTAAAATAACTTTTTTTGTATGCAGTCGATGACAACTTTTGTAATTTAGATGAAGTAGTAAATTTAATTAATGAAAGGTAGAAACAAACATAAATCACTTCTATATTTTGACAATAATCGTCATCAGGAGGAGAAGTATCTCACAGGGAGGAAAGGCCTGAGTCACCTCCCTGACTCCCTGCAGTCTGTGTTTGAGTGTATTTTTGTGTTGCTTTCGTTATAACATCATATGTATTTAAGTAGTTGTATACCATATGTATACAAATTCCTTATTGAGTAATATCCAGGTCCATTATTATCTATATGATGTACTGTTATCTTATAGAAATAGTGCCGTGCCTCTATTGTATTCTGAGAACACATTATCAAGGGTCATCAGTTTGACTGTACAGCCATACACGTCAATCGAATACAAAAAGTACTATTCACCATAAATGGCAATGAAAATAAAACTGAAGTATCTTTAATAAGAAGAGCACAATGTAGCGTTTATTAAACTTCAGTTATGTGTAGGTATAAAATTAATCTTAACTGTGCTAATTATAGTAGTTTTGTTATTTTAATGGTACGTGTATTTGAAAATTCATGCAATCATAAAACATTCACAGATAGTACCTAATTTTTTTATTTTAAAATACACTGTCAATGTTTCTTTGTATTCCGGGTTATTCTCAAGGAATGATTTAATAGTGGAAGATCACCCCGAGGGATCTTGGTCAGAATACATGAAATCACCGCCTCTAAATTTTGTGAACCATTACCACAGTTTCGTCAGCTCAACGCATTCATTATGCATGTTATCCAGATTTTAAAAGTCAAATTAATCCTTTTGCAAATCAAATTCGCACTTGTAAAAATTAAATTTATCCGTATACATTTTTTGAAAAATTATTCACAAATTGTTTTTTCAAAAATATGAAAAGTCATGAATTAGACATGAAATGAATTTTTTTTTTGTTTAAAATGATAACATCTTTCAAAATTTATTTACAATAGAAGTTGGCCAAATAATATATTTCATAAAAATGGAAAAAATTAGTAATACCTACATATAAAATTATATAGGTTAAAGAGATCAAAGGTCATTCGTCTACTACTTATACAATACTAGTAGTAGTTGTATTAAAATGAAAATTCAAGAAAGGATTATCTTCAGTACGACAGAAAAGAGCAAAACAAATATTACAACAGAAGGTTGTAAAATGTATAAGATAATAAAAGGATATAATAGAATGGGAAAAAAAGCGTATAAGACAGGTTAAATGTGGCAATAAGACACCAGGGGAGAGTTAAATGAGGTATAAAAGAAACTACGGGGAGTTACATAATGTTTATGGCAATAGAATGGTTGAATAAGGTGCAAAGGCAATAGTGAAAAGTTCGAAAAGGTTATAAGAAAATATATAAAGTATATAATGATTTGGGGGTCATTCTTGTAAAGTTTGCTAGTGATAGCTATTTTGTTAAGTATTTTACAGTACTTTCAATAGAGAGTTAAAGTAATAGGTCTAAAATGCGGATTATTAAAAAAAAATCGCACTTATTACATAATTATCCTATACACAATTATAATCTATATAAATAAAAGAAAGGTTTTGATTGTGCATTGCTTAGAACTGACTCATTCCAAGCTATCTGTATGTTTTAGACATTAAAGAATCCCAATCCACCCTTAGATGAATTTCTGTCTGTTTGTTCGAAAATGTTACCACTAGCGAACACACCCACCATAAGTCATGTCGAGCTAAAACTTTGACAGTAGATTTGTGTATGTCTAACTTAAAAGCTAAGATTTCAATGGATTGAAAATTAAACGTAGAAGCGAAGTTATGGACTTTAAACTGTATTTGGCTATACAGGTATATTGCTAAAAATATACAAGTACTTTTATTGTGGCAAGTAGGGATTGTTAGTTGGATGCTAGTTGATTTCAATTTCGTTTCTGTCTATCATAATTTGATCGCTTTAAGAAAGTGAGTTCTATATTCTAGTATAAGTATCCATATAATATAAAAAAAATTGAGCTCAGTATCTAAATCAGCAAAACGTAAATTGAGATATAATGACAGCTATGGAAAAAACTAATAATCATATTGTCTACTACTCTATAATTTCTAATAATATTTTGGAATACTACGTATCATGTTTGTATTTTTTTTTTAAAATACCCGTCAAAGATGGGCACGTCTACTGGTATGCAAATGAATAATTCAGTATCCATGTAGCGTGATTCATGCAGTTCCATAATATATTTCTAGAACCAAGGGAGAAGTTTAAAAAACAAATAAATAAATAGACATTCACTTTATATAATAAACACCAGATGGAGGCTGGAACTCCATTCTAGTAGATGAATATACGGGTCTCAATTAACTACTTACTGAGGCGATAAACTTTAATTATTATATTGCCTTGGGTGTGGTAGTTACGAAAGAAGATAAAAAAAAGTGAAATATCGTAAAGTTGACGGTGCAGTTGCCAGATGTCGCTACCTGTAAGGAATAATCGTATTGGTAAGCAAGCAGTGAAAGTGGTTGTGTTCCAGTCAATTAAGCGTGCCAGACCTGGAGTTCTCCTAACGAGGCGGCATCTTGCACCACTGCTGCCTTTACGTAACACTCCTCCCAAATCGTCCTCCATTCAAATTTCTTCAAACTCTTGCTTCAAGTCTTTTTTCATCAAAATTAAACCCCAACTATTTTGGGGTTAAATTAAAGTTTATCAAAACTCGATCAGTTCTTCAGGTTCAAATGAAACTCTCATTCCCAACGTTTCGGTTGATATTTAAAATCTTTTTTATAGGCCCACAAAACAGAGGAAATATAAAAAATAATTCAATCATTCAAAAATCAAACATGTATAAAAAGCGCAATTAGTTACAAATAGGAAATTTTATTGTAATTTTTTATTTGTAAATTATTGTGCTTTTTATGTACGTATGTTTGATTTTTTGAATGATTGAATTATTTCCTATATATCCTCTGTTTTCTAGTCCTATAAAAAAGATTTTAAATAAAAACCGAAACGTTGGAAATGAGAGTTTAATTTGAACCTGAAGAACCAACCGAGTCTTGATAAACTTTAATTTTGTATATATATATATATATATATATATATATATAATATATATATATATATATATAAACTATAATCACAAAAAGAACTCACAGAAACACTGAGTCGTTGCCATTCTTTGGAGCGTTTCACACTTATCATCCTGATGACGATGTCATCGAAATACGAGTATATTTGTGACTTTCTGTTTCAATTCTGGGTGTTTTTTTTGGGAACATTATAATATTTGAAATTTGTTATAATTAATTATAATTAATATTAATATTATAATACTCTTAGTTTATTTAGTTCGCGGAACCGTTTCGTTTAATTGGTTATATATAAGTATATATATTCGTATATTTAGGAAGCAGGCTTTTGTTTATGCAAATTTTGTTAAAATTAATTCCAGTTCTGAGTTGCACACATTTTTTATTTAATTTTTCTATTTTTCTCACATAGGTTCTCCATATATTAGGGACAAGGTACAAAAGTTCAGGTAAGTAAAGAAAAATATATTATAAATTAAAAATTAATAAAAAATGAACTACAAACGAAAATGAATAAGGAACAAAACAGTTTTAAGGATAAATAACAATTAATGATCGAGGGAAAGACCAGGATCAGATCTACCTCACAAGAGACAATTAAGTGCTTCTTCTGAAGCTCCGGAAGTAACATTGGTAAAATGACAAAGTATCATTAAACTGCCTGAAAACCTGTACATGGAAACAGTCATCGAAACTTATTCCGCGAAAATGATGATGAATCTCGTCTTGTGAGAGATAGGGCAGGATAGAATTAAAGGAAGGAACAGGATTGATGATAAGAGAACTAATATACAGCCACAACCTCCACATTCAATCATACCACTAGCAGTAATGGGAGATAAGCAGCATAGATATATGAAAAAATAGATCTCAGATTAACAGGTTTACAGTAGAAAACGGAAGGTGCTTTTTTTTTAAGACAGAAGAAGTACAGGAGGATGAAGAAAGTATGGGGTCTCCTTGATAACTGTGCCCAGCATATGAGCAACAGAAACATAAGTGATTATGAGAAAAGTAGAGTCACTGCGATCCCTCCTCGGACCAGAAGCACATCAGTAGGGACTATACGACTTACATAAAGGTATGAGATAATCACGGTCAGAAAATTTCTTTTCCAATTGGTAAATTTGGAATTTATTATAATTTAAAGTACTATAAACTTTATGAAGTTCTTTGGACAATGTTCTGTGGATGAATTTTTTTTATAAGGAAGAGACGACAACTATTGAAATGGAGGTACAGTTGGGCATTAGTTGGTTTAATATATATAGAAGTAGAAAGGTATCCATTATCATAAATGACATTGACATAAAAAAGAAGTGAGGGTATGGGTACTTGGAAATATAGGGTATGGGTGAATAAAGGAAATGGATGAAGCAAATATTTGGAAGGAAGCAAGAATCAGATCTAACTCATATTTACCATCCCTCCAAATAGAAAGATATCATCTATGAATCGGATGTAAGGGATAGGAAGGAGATTGCGAGTGGCAAGGAAATCTGGTTCCAGTTTCGACATGAAATTGCGAATGGCGATAATATATATATATATATATATATATATATATATTATAAACTAGAATTGTCAAAAGAACACATAGAAAAGAAATCACTGAACTCAATACTATATTTCGATGTCCCTCGTCGTCAGGAATAGATGTGAATCGCTCCAAAGGATATATATATATATATATATATATATATATATATATATATATATATATATATTGTGTGTGTGTGTGTGTGTGTGTGTGTGTGTGTGTGTGTGTGTGTGTGCTTGTAAAATATTTGAGCAGTCCTTCATTTATACATATTTTTTTGACCATATTTCGCTAATATCATTTTCCTCATTAGTTTTTCTTGGTCTCTAAATAATTTCTTTTCTTCATCTATAAGTTGAAGAATATTTATTAGGGTATATCTGACAAGTTTGACTGGCTTCCTGTATCATATAATTAAAAAAAAATTATATTACATCAAAAGTTGCAACTGTTTTGTTTATTTTCCAGTAACGTGTCAGATAAGCCAGAACAATGATTTCAATTTTGTCCAAAGTGATAAAATGGATATAGTTACATTAAAACAAATGAAGTCTTGAAATGTATGGATAATACATTTTCCAAAAGTTTGATAATACGTCTACTCGATAGTGATATTAAAGTAAAACCATAAGTTAAACTGATTTGTCAATGAGTTTGATGTTATGTGTACTTATAGTGAAGTTGAATGTGAGCCAATAGAGGGCTTTTTCTTAAGAACTCTCTATTCACTTATTTTTTTAATTTTTTATTTTTTTCTTTTTACTTAGGATTTACTTACAAGTATCCCAAGAAAAAAAATGTAGAGCATAGGCGAATGTAGTGCGTGCGTAGATGCACTCAAGTGCGTGAGAACACGCAGACATGAGCATGGGCACACGCTCCCACGCACTCAATCTGAGAAATATGTAGTAAATTACAGTATCACATAACATTAATTACATATATTATAAATCTGAAGATTTTTCAATATGTTATTACGTATTCAATGTAACAGACAGAAATTCCTTAAAAAGAATGGAGTTCTTATTTAAAAGAATAAAAAAAGAAATTTGAAGATATTTTAAAGATTTAATGTGTCATAAATGATAATGATATAACATTATTATGTTAAAACATTATTGTTATATTTATGTATCAAATATAACATTAATCATGTTAGAGTTGGTGTTTAACATGAATAATCTCAAAATTCTGAATATAAATAACATATATCAAAATTCTTAAAATCACATAACATGAATAACCAATGATCAAACCACAATAAGAAATGGGAAAACAAGACTAAGATCTTTCAACCGTAACAAGCGGTCTTCGTCAGAGTCAAAAACCCAACTCCGTTGGGTCTCCGTTGTGTCTAGTCTTGTTTTCCCATTTCTTATTGTGGTTTGATCATTGATTGTTGTTTCACGTGTTTATGTGAAATCTTTTTAAACATGAATAACGTATATAAAAAATTTTAAAATCATAAACATGAATAACGATATTAAAATTTTGAAATCACATTACATGAATAACTTTCTCAAATTTTTGAAGACATCAAAAGTAATAATGATTATGTGCAGTAACATAGTAACATGAACTGAAATTTAAAACTATAAAAGTTTTTTTGATATTTAACTAATAGTTATTATTTTCTTAATATTTAATTTTAATATCTTAATTTTAATTATTGTCATCCAACACAACATAATGAACTATTTATTACTTAGTTTAAAACCAATATTGTGATAAATTTTCTTTGATTACAACCAAATCAGAATACATACCATTGACTCAGGAATATCATCAGTAGAATTTAAACACTTGTAATACTCATTTATAAAACTATATCATTGATCCGATAATTTATTTAGTTATCCGATAATTCCAATTTCACACTACAATCATTTAAAACTATATAGTCATTGATTATTTCTTGTTCACTGATTTCATTCAAAGTAATCAAATTCAATTATATATTTTCATTTTTGTTTCATCTAATTGTAGAATTTACAAAAACAAAATTTCACTTAAACTGTTTATGAATTTTAATCAGTACGTCTAATTACAAACCAAGTTTTTATTAAAGTATTTTAAAAGAATTGACTTAATAAATAATAGTACAATGAATGATATCTGATTGAAAAAAGTTAAAATTTATAATTTTTTTTAAAAAAAAGCTAAAGAAATGTTATACTGAGGAAAAACTATCATAAAAAAGTAGAGGCTAAAGTGAGATTTTATGAGGATAAACTGAAAGAGTGGGTTGTTTGTTAGAAATGTGAAGGCCGTTTATACTTAGGGTTGACGAGAGCCCTGAGGTAGTGCGTAGGATTAATGTTCAATCACTTGTTTAGTTAAATGACTCATTTCATTATAAATTACCCATATAAAATAGCGTCATTTTATGTTGAAACTGTATTGCTTTCTACGTCAGTGGACATTTAACAAGAAAAATACACATTTTAAACATGAAAATTTTGATAAATTGTGCTGTAACTGTATATATAAAGTTCTATACAAGTTTTAATACATAAAGTATTAGATAAATTAAAAACATACACTTACAGTCTATAATTTTCGGTTTTAATCATCTTCAGGAAAGATAAGAGGGGGAAACTAAGCGCACTGGGTATAGGGACGAATGAAGACCCTGTACCTGAAGAAAGTGGAAATGAAGAAGATGAGGAAATGTATGTAATAAAAACTTAAAAAATAATAAAGAAAATTAAGAGGAAAATAACTGAAACTAAAGAAAATCCAGGAATATAAATAATCAATACTGAAATAATAATAACAATGAGGATGATTAGAATAAAGTAAAATTGTAAAACTGATATTTTAAAATATAAGCCACACTCTTTACAAGCATCCGAGGAGGCACATATCTGGTTTTTGAATGCCCGTAGTAAACCAGGTCTCAACTTAAAAAGATAGGGCTGTTTCAGATGGTTAGAGATTTTATTTACATTATTTTTCTTTTTATTATTTCGTATTAATATATTTTTTATTTTTATTATTTTTATTTTCTTGTATTTTAAATTATTAGTTATATAATTGTACTTTATTCTAATCATCCTCATAATGATTATTATTTATGTATTGATTACTTATATTCCTGGATTTTCTTTAGTTTCATTTATTTTCCCCTTAATTTTCTTTATTATTTTTTACGTTTTTATTATTTATATTTCCTCATTCTCTTGATTTCCATTTTCTACTTCTTAGCTCTTCGCTTATTTCTAGTTAATTTTTTATACTTGACTTGAACTGTTACTACTTTACTGTTTCTACTTTCAATTTGAAACTAGGAAACTGATAGAAAATAAGAAGGAATAATTTTAAGAGATACAGAGAGAGATAGAGTGAGAGAGGGGTTATTGACAAATAATTTAAATCCCCAAGGAAAGGAGAAGAGAAAGTATTATCTATTGGTGTTTAAAGATTAAAGTAATTTACCTTCCTGTACAATATATCAAGTGCTGGAGACTTGACTCAGACTTGAAAACTACAAACTTCGTGATTCTAAAAGTAATGAAAATTATGCAGATTTTTAAAATATATATCAGTTATATAAATTTAATCTTTCGTTATCTTGGGGAGCACAAAAACGCCCGGGTGCACCGGTTGAGAAGGACTGATAGATAGGATAAATTAAAGCAAACTAATTTTTCATTAATTATGAATCTGTCCAAACCATTGATTGATTCTTTAGATAATCTGTCACCAAAGATTACTGAAATTGAATTGATCAATTTCTTTAACTATCACTATTATTGTTTGATTTTAGTTTAGTATAAACTAAAGTAAACTAATAAATAAAAAACTGTTTAGATAAATTTGAGGAATACGCTACAGTCCATTGACCTAGCTCATTTTGAGTTTATGGGAAATGTGTTTCATAGCCCCATTTATATTCATATATTCTACCGGAAGAAAACAGGCCTCTTTCGTTAGTCACGAAGTTAATCCAGTTAGTTTTTGTGGTTCCCACGTAAACTAGGTTCCCTTGAATGTATATTAATTTAAAACTTTCAGTATAATATCAAGTTATTTTAATTTAATTTTACTATAAATTAATTCATTTTCCGTAAAATATATTCTCAAATTCTCAAATATTACATGGCCAATAGTGATGGTTTTGCAATCACCTTGCATAGTAACATTAATATAATTATAACTGAACTCATACTCAGATAATGTACCTACTGTTTTTAGGTATAAAAAGTAGAGGTATGTACATAAAATGGAATATTTACTTGGTATGCTTTAATAAATGCTTCGGAATACATACGCATTCATTTCAGAATAAATTACAATGCTGCCTAATTAGGATGACTTTGATTTACAGCTGTATTTAATTAAAGCAATTAGATAGGCCCAATTATATCTCAATTATCACTTTATACTATTGTTTATGAAAAAGCGTGACACACGTAGGTAGGTAATTAGTGACCAGCGTATTAATATATAGGATAGGGGTCAGGTTAGCTCAGTGGTTAACGTACTCGCCTCTGAACTGATAGGACCGGGATTCGATTCCCACATGGATTTATTCATGCGGGAGGTGAATAAATCTGAGAACGTCGTCTCTCAGAGAAGGACGTTAAACCGTCGGTCCCGCATCTATACGATGTTAGGTACTCGTTAAAGACACTTGACCCTACTCTAAATACACTTGAATTAGGTAAAATTTAGGACTCCCACTGATTGATTGCAGAATCAATCTTCATTGTGTGGTATCTATCACAAAGAGCCAATGCTCGGCCTACGTGTTCCCTTGTGGGACTACCTCTGCAACCTAACTTAAACTAATATATAGGATTCCTTTTTACAAGTTCGATGTGGATAATAGTTAGACAAGTTGTGTACTTACGTTCTCCAGCTTTTGCAGTGGAGGGCAAATATGACCGACCATGACCTTAACAAGTGTGATTTAAACTTTACGATCATAGGAAAATAGGTTAGGTTAAGTTGCAGTGGCAGTCTCACAAGAGAACTCACATAGGCCGAACATTGGCCCTTTGCGATACCACACAATGAGAAAATTCTACACTGAAAGTACTAAATTTTTTCGAACTGAAGTCTATTTAAACTAGGTTAGATCTGATATCGTACAAGATCGGGACTGACAGCTTAACGCCCCATCCAAGAGACGACGTGCTCAGATTTAATCATCTCCCACGAGAATAAATCGAGGGTTTACGAGTGGGATCAACCTGTCCAGACACGTTACCACTAGGCTAACCTGGCTCCTATAAAAAAAAGTAAAAATAACTTCAAAATAAATTTTTACGATACAACATAAAACAAAACAACTTCACGGTTTGATCAATTTTTTTATGATTTGTGAATTCAATTTTAGCAATCACATAAAACTGCAATTCTCACTTTTTAATCATGGCAATAAATGTTCAGAAAGGTCATAAAAGCTATTGGATAAAATGGCATTACTTATAGCCAACTATTAGAGTTTCATTTCATTAATCCATGTTGTCAAAATCCTAGTGAAAAAGTCAAGGTTAGGAATTGTTGAGTAGAATTTTTAATAAGTTGTGAAATTGATAATGGTTATGTAGTGAAGGGGGAATGGTTTTATAGTGATGAGCTGGTTTTTCGAATGCGCATTCCATTAAAGACAAACATTACTGCTGAAGGCTAACGGGATTTCAATGTTTCAACACTTCTTTTTTAACTGTTGTTATGGACTGGTAGATCCTGGACTTGAATCTCCCTTAGGCCCACGATTTATCCATGCATGAGGTGAAAAAAATCTGAGCTCGTCATCCCTCGGAAAGGCAGTTAAGCCGTCAGTTTCAAGCCTGTACAATGTTAGGTACTCGTTAATGATTGAAACTCAAATACAATTGACTTAAGCAAAATCTTAGTACATTCTGTGTAGGATTGTTAGGGAGATGCTATATATCTTAGAGTAATCAGCGTGAGAGGTGTAGCTTTCTTCAGGCCTCCATCCTACAATAAAAATCTTATTACCAAAACGGATATTGTACATTGTGGAATTTAAGACGTAAAGGGCTTTTTATGACAAATTCGCTAATACACAGGTAATTCTGAAAAACAGTACCTATGAAGGTTCACGGGATATGAATGTTTTATTATATCGCTGTTCTCCTTTTTAACTCTAGTTCTGGACTCGGTTCCTATACTCACTCTAACCCTCGACTTTTTTACTGAAGAGGTAAAAAATCTGAACACACCGTCCTCAGAGAAGACGTTAAGTATTAGATCCCGAGCCCTACTCTTAATACATTTCCAGTTAGGCAAAATTTTGGACTTCTACTGTGAAAATACAATATTCCCTTGAGGAATCAGTGTCAGAGGTGTAACATTGTAGCAATTCCAACCAAAAAGAAAAAAAAACTCATATTTGAGAATTTCCAAAATTATGTCCCCACGCAAAAAAAAAATTCAATATGAAAACTAACAACGCGTTATGGACACTTAGTGTTCTTATTCAAGTAGAGATATAAAAAAAAATACATCTGTGAGCTTTAAGAACATATACTGTATTATTTGAAATGGAATACAATATATGAATGTTGAATTTCACTGTTAAATTAATTTTATTGAGTTTAAAAACCTTATAGTGCAATTCAACATTCATATATTGTATTCAATTTTAAATAATTCAGTCTGATATTCTTAAAGCTCACAGATATATATTGTTTTTTAGTTGTACACCTGAAGAAGATCACTAAGTATTCAAAACGCGTTGTTAGTTTTCATATTGAACCTTTTTGGTTTCGAGACGTAATTTTTACTCATCAAAATATGAGTAAATAGCACACTATAACAGATTGCACAAGTAAAGAAAAAAAACTGTTATAAACGAATATTGTTTATTCAGAAGTTTAAGAGGTAAAAGGGATTTTCAAAACATAAATTCACTAATTCATAGTTAATTCATTTACTTTTTCTCTTTAAAATTTTACTGTTTCTTTCAATAGATTTCAATTTTTAATGCAATATTAGTTAACTCACATTGATTATTAAATTGCAGTGCTTTTTAAAAGAATTTATTCCATGGATATTTGTTTTCAATTGCTTACAAATTTCTTTGATAGAAGAAATGTGATTTTTTTATTTTAAACTGATATATAAACACTTCTTGTCAATTTAATAATATTTGAAGTTTTCAATAAAGAGTTTGTTTATAATTTGATTCATTTCAGTTTGAATAATATTATATTTTTTTTTGTCATATTGGTTTTAATTTAATTTGAAGTGTTTGATCCTTGTGTGTTATCTATTATCTATAGTGAGAGGAAAAGGTTTATTGGTTGTTATTCCCTCGTGTGAGATATCATCAATAAGCTTGCGGAAGTTGGTTGGTTCACTAGGGATAGGATTAACTGCCCCATACTCTCCCACATCCGGCTCGCCACAATACTTGTTTTCCTCTAACGATTTCTTTAGTCGGCTCTCTATCAAGTGGGATTCTCTTGAAGCCTCGTAGCCTTCCGGTCTCCTGCGATATTTTCCGATAACTCTTACCTAACAAGTATTCTTCCTAATTAAGCCTCAATATCTTCACCATCTCAGCTATATCAAAGTTTTTATCACATGCATGCTTAATTACTGGCTAATTAATTAAAACCCTCAAAAAAACACAACAATATAACTTACTTGTCTACATAACTGTTAACTCATCGGTAGAATAAGGTTTCTACTGAGGATTTAGCAAACATTTTTGAAACACACTGACATATCTCACTCTGCTCATTAGCATGTTACTGAGCATGACTTGGTCGACATCCAACCCAATATGTTTTATTGTTTCTCTATTTGCTATTTACAACCAAGTACTATTTTCTAAGTGATGATTCCCTTTAAAGTAACCTTTAACTGACATTTATGTAACTGTTTAAAGTTCAAGGAACCGTCTTTCATAACTGATTTCTACAATGCGTTTACGCTCACTCCATGTTTTTTTCTCTACTTAACCATGAGTAAAGTACAGTAATGATTAAAGAAACATTCCAACTTCTGTTAACTTTTCATCTTCTAGATAGACCTTCATATGTTTATCATATTGTGGAGACGATGATGGAGATAGTGTATGTATCTGTGTCATTGTGTGTAGCTGTCTGCTCAAGTGTTGTGTGTGGTTGGGTGGTGAGTGCTATATTGTATATGTGTGTGTGTGTGTGTGTGTGTGTTCGTTTACTGATGTAACTGAGTGTTGCTGGTTGAATGTGTACCAATGGTACTTACTAGTATACTAGTAATATTAATGGCATACTAGGTATGTCATACAACTGTGTGTGTGTGTGTGTGTGTGTGTGTGTGTGTGTGTGTGTGTGTGTGTGTGTGTGTGTGTGTGTGTGTGAGTGTTTGTATGTATGCATGCGATAGTTCACTAATGTGCTGTGTCTAGCATGATATTTATGTGAGTGGTTTTTGTGATTATGCGTAATTTGGTGGATTTATATGTGTTTCTGTTTGTTTCAGTGGTGTTTAACTACCATCGGAACAACTCTGGTTATCCATGTTGTGGGTAACCAAATGTTTTTTGGCCTCAAAACATCCTTTTGCAGGCTGAAGTTCAATATATTCAAAGAATTTATTATTTTTCACAAATACTATACTCCAATGGTAAGTCCGTGCCAACTATTTCAAAAATCAAAACTATTTATTCAATTGATTTTCATTAATTTATACATTATTCAAAGACTGCACAGCGGTTTTAATCAATAACATATAGACAAAAAATTACATAATAACCACGGCTTCAGTGAAACTTTGCTGCCGAGTTTGATATTCCGTCCCACACCAACAGTAACTCAAATATAAAATCTGTTTATTATAACTCGTTGGTTTTTTGAAAATGTGCCCACAATCCAATGACCCACACCGTATCCTATGTGACAGACCATTCAGCGATACCTATTTTAGGATACCAAAGAAACTTTGCAACTTGTATTTCTGTTATGAAAATTTTGACCCTAAAACAATAATCTAGATGGTAAGTGAAAATAAATTTGACTGCCTTCAATAATTTAATATTTATAAATAATACTAGCATAAAATATAACATAATTGATGTTTTTTGACAATTAATAATTGATATATCACCACCATATAAGATAAGAGACAAGTTGAGTTCGATGCACTTGTTCCTTTGAAGGTTCAAGGACTATGATGTAATTCTTATCACCTCGTTTAATGGATCCCACTCTTTGAAGGACGCCATTAGGATTCGATCAAGCCGTAATTACGAAGGAAATGAAACAATGTCTGGATCCTGAATATAATAATAGCTCGTTTCCTCTTCGGTTTAAAAGTATTGGAACAACTGGATATTTAATCACCACTCACAATTATAAAAAATAAATAACAAATAAAATAAGAAATAATCCATTAACATAACTCTGCACAATGGCTTTAAAAATCATATTCTCAACATTCTTCAATAAATCAAAGAACATTGGTCCAATTTGTTCTTATTTAAAATTGATTAATCAGAATCAAATTAAATTACATTAAATTAATGTAATTTAATTAATGTTACAATTTATTAATGTAAACATATTAATGATCAAACCACAATATGAAAATGGGAAAACAAGGCTAAGATCTGTGAAACGCAACAAGCAGTCTTCGTCAGAGTCAAAAACCCAACTAAGTCAGTTGGATTTTTGACCCTGACGAAGACCGCATGTTGCGGTTCAAAGATCTTAGTCTTGTTTTCCCATTTTCATATTGTGGTTTCATCATTGATTGTTATTTCACGTGTTTATGTGAAATCTTTTTATGTAAACATATATATATACACGAGCTCAAAATTTTGAACTCGTATTATGTCCAGTTTGGATCGTGTTTCGTTTTATTTAGTGAAATATATATATATATATATATATATATATATATATATTATATATATAATATATATATATATATATTTCGGTCGGTGGACTTTTCACGTCTCCGCTCTTGTGTTCCTATTCCTTTTCCTACCTCTCCTGAAGACTGAAAGATAGCCGAAATGATCGAGAATAGTAAATGTTAGTCTCTCTTTAATGTTTTCTAGTGATAACTTTAATATATATATATATATATATATATATAGTTTTCTATGAGTTGTCCGGGGAAAGGAATATGATTTGTTGCAAATACCACCACCAGGTCAGCAGTGCAGAACTTTTCATCACCTACCAGCCACCCATCAATAGCAGCAATAACATTCAACTGAAGAAAAAACATGAACATAAGAAACCGAAGAGGAAAGTAAACAAAACCTACAACTTGAAGATGTTTCTACGAGAAGAAGTTGGAATCCAGTGTCAACATCTCTTAATAACCAAGAGGGACTGTGCAACCTCTACCCCTGTTGGCATGAAGATGAAGGCGGCTTTTCGCAGTAAACAACCGAGAGTATCAATTAAAAATCTAGCAATATCCGTAACAGAAAATAGTAAACAACAACAACACCCAACCACCACAAAAATCAAAAATAGAAAGGGAACAGGAGTTCACTGTAAAGTGAGGCTAATGTTTTCTGCCAAACATCATTTAACACAGAGGGACTGTGCAACCTCTATACCTATTGGCAGAACGCAAAGGCTTTTTGCTGAGCAGCGGGCAACTGGGACCTTACGCATGGACCTGTAACTCTACTCCCATTGGTCAACATCGCAACAAATCATATATATATATATAATATGTATGTATAATACATACATATAATATATACATACATACATATGTATGTATAATATGTATGTGTATATATATGTATGTTTCATTCGCGCTCCGTTCTTCGACGTGGGGAGATCTCTCTCACTTCGTCCTTTCTTCTAGTCTACTCCTGATGACGAACAACAGTTCGAAATATTGAATTCTGTAAGTGTTCTCTTTATTCTTTTTTCTGTGTCGTGCATTGTGTAATTTAAAAGTATATATGTATATATACATATATAAACGAAGGTAGCATACAGATAGACAAAGGGATAGCTCACTTCTATATTTCGACCATCGTCGCCATCAGAGTCGCCTTTGTCTATCTGTGTGCTACCTTTGATTTAATTCGTTTTATTTAAAAGTCCGCTAGACGGTTTCATAAACAGATGCAAGCCAAATATGGAGTGTTAATTAACAATATATCTTCAAATGAAAAACTACTACCAACTTTTACAAATATATATTTGTAATATATAGATGTATATATATTTTAAACTGATATATAACTTTTTCTAGCAAATAATTATTTCTTTAATTTATTTACTTTTGAATTTGAAATGAAATTCTTATTTAGCTCAAAACTGACCTATAGTATTTTAAAAATAGTAGTTAGTGTTAAGAGTTTGTGTAACTAGTTTTCATTTTAAAGTGTAGTCCTAAAATTCATTTCTTGTTAATTGAATTCACATGATTAACTGTTCTTTTAACTCAATGGTTATTTGATTGCAGAAATTGAATGTCCAGGAATAGCACGCTGATTCCCAGTGTTCAAGGTGTGAGAAAGAAGGTAATGTTTAGTTTGATGATTTGAAATCAAAATAACTTCTTTTTTTTATTTTGTCCGTGACTTATATTTAGGTATATACCCTTTGTTCCTAATTTTCAGATTTGAGGGAAAAAATCATGATCTCCATACACGTTTCAGATTTAATAAGATCCCCAATCAAAACTGATTTAATATAGAAACACAGGTTTAATTGTAAAGGCAAAGAATAAATGTTTACAGAAAATGTATGTTAAAAATTGGAATGTTTTCAAAAAGAAATTGAAGAAGTATCCGGTTTTTTTTTAATTTAAAAATAAATGTTTGAACTGCACCTTCATTAGTATTACAGTTACATGAGTAAATGATACCGTCACATCTCCTATACAGGAGTAAGAGTAGCTCGACTGGTTTCGGAGTTCTCCACCTTCAAGCAGAACTTATCAAAGTCACAGTGTCATGAGGTTATTCAGATTACGTTGCTCATAAGGGATCATACATAGGCCGAACAGTAGCCTTTGCGATACCTCACAATGAACATTCTACTACATTGGAAGTCCTAAATTTTTCCCAACTCAAGTGTATTTATAGTAGACATTTTAAAGGGTAATCGTACTGGCTCGTCGCCAACAGCTTGTTGTTTCATTTGAAACAACCAACAACCCATTTCATATTGTTGTTTCATCATATATATATATATATATATATATATATATATATATATATATATAATATATAGATCAAACCACAATAAGAAATGGGAAAACAAGACTAAGATCTTTCAACCGTAACAAGCGGTCTTCGTCAGAGTCAAAAACCCAACTGAGTTGGGTTTTTGACTCTGACGAAGACCGCTTGTTACGGTTGAAAGATCTTAGTCTTGTTTTGCCATTTCTTATTGTGGTTTGAACATTGATTGTTGTTTCACGTGTTTATGTGAAATCTTTTTATATATATATATATATATATATATATATATATATATATATATATATATAGAAATGTAATGAAGCGGTCCATAGGACTTTAGATTAAAATTCTGAGGAGAGCAACACATCATGGATACTGGAATTACTCAAATCTATATTTCGACAAACGTCGTCATCAGAATGCGAAGTATCTTGCAGTCACCCTTAGCGGGTGGTGACTGCGAGACACCTCACCTCCTGATGATAAAGATTCAGTAGAAGTGAGCTATACCAATATTTAGCTTTGTATTGCTTTCGTTATAACTTTTACATATATATACAGCTAAGGCTGATATGTAAGTACATTATGATAAAATTAATTCAGTGATATTAGTAATCATGTTAATAATAGTTATTTTATTTATTACATTTTAATAAAAAACCTTTATATATATATATATATATATATATATATATATATATATATATATTATTTTCATTTTTCTTCATAGATTCGAATTCCAATTATTTTCAATTTATTAAAACTACAAGATATTTCTACATGAAATAAAAATTTAAAGAAATGATCTGTCGACATCCTTAAAAAAGTTTAACTTTAAATTGAGATTGTATAATCATCCTAAAAAATCTATAATGATGGTATAGTACGATTAAAGGTTAGTGCGTTTGACTATACTAGTATAATTATATATATTACGTCACAATGATGGCACTTAAGTCATTTGCATTCCAATTGCACAGTATATTTCCGCCCATTCACAAGGGCGTCGTTCTTCAGCACAGGCTCAAATGCGGATATACCTATGTGACCCATTGTCATAGGAGTTCAATTTCGGGACTTCCATACAAATGTACTTCCTAACAGTCGTCACCGGTCACAATTCAAAAATATCCCTCGGTGGTTATTCTAGACAAGTAGTTTTCCATTTTTACCCTTACTGATATATGTTTCTCTTAAAATATCATCTTCACTCTATAGCCTCAAGAGTCTAAAAACTCATCTTAAAAACTAACCTCAAATTCTATGAGACTAGAATTCTGTGTAGGTAAGTACACAGTCGCCTCCTAGTTCTTCAGGAGCATTTAGTCGTAGTTCCTTTAGTTCAAGGAATTATTTCCTCTTCTTTCTTGAAGGTTGGTTGAACGCCAACAACTTAACATAAAATCTCTGTTTAAGCTTACATATCGTATTTGAATACTTTTATTTCAAGAAAATATTTTCTTCCTACCAAATATCAAATTCAACCAGTCTTAACAAAATTAGAAAAAAATATTGTTTTCGATGGAATGAGTGAAATTAATATTTATTCATTATTCAAAAAATCAATATACAAATACAATATGTATTTGTATAATATATAAATTACATGTTATTGTTTTATTTTATATATTAATACATCATATAATTACACATTATACGAAAATAATATATAAAGTTAGAAAAAACTAGGAATAACTGAAAAGCTTTTGTTTTACTTTTTCCAGTACATATTATTAACTTTTATCTTCCACGAACTTTATAATGTGAACAGATTAACTCTTAGAGAACTTTATATAACTCTGAAAATATTAATTTTAATCTGGGAATTCAAAATTACATAATATTGGAATAATTACTTAATATATAATTAATAAAATTAATTTATTACTCTGAACTTATTAATAAGTTTAAATATTGTAAAGTTTAATATAAGAGTACACTGTTTTCATTATTTATTTCATTATTTTGTTGTTGGACGTTAATTATACTTTATTATCCATATATATAATTATTAATTTAAATAAATTATACTTTTTGTGTGTTAAAGCTAAGGTAAATGAAATATTTAGTTAAATGAAAATTAATAAATAAAGTTAACATAAAAATTATAAAGTAAAAAAAAATTAAGAACTCAAAATACATTTCGTAAAATATAATTTGCGTTTAAATGTTTGCCAAGAACTACCTCGTAGATACAAGTATCAACTGCTCAAAACTATTTTTTTCTTCTGCATTTTTCTCTATACGAGGTGTAATCAAAAAGTAAAGGCACTTTTTGAATTTCGAGCGCTCTTTACACTGTAATTTCAAATTTTGTTGTTGTTGTGTTGTCACACTCGTCACGTCGTGTGTTCACAGTTTTGACTATGTAGCATATGTTGTTTTTATGTGAGAGGCTAAACAAGGTTAACGAGCTTAGACGCGTATTATCGTTTTGGGCGATTTTTTGTCGTTGACCTAGTGTTTGCGTACTTGGTGATTTTTTGCTGTTGCAAATAATGGAGCAGAAAGTTATTTAAAAATTTTATTCAGTGATAAAAACTCTTGAAGTGTTGAAAGTGGGGTAGGGTGAGTCAACTTGAACCAAAAAATTCTTTGTCAGTGATATAAGTTATTTCACAGGTAATTATTTTTGCAAAAGCAAAAAATCGCTGAACATTCAAAAACGAGTCTAACCTTCATGGCTTTCATATAAAAGGAACGCATGCTATATAGTCAAAATTGTAAACATATAAACGGGACGAATGTACCAAAACAACAACACAATTTTAAAATTAGAGTGTACAGAGCGCACGAAATTCAGAAAGTGTCCTTACTTTTTCATCACACCTTATATAAAAGACGTAGTAAGAGGTTTTTAGTTTTTAGAAAACTGCAACATTGGTTTCTAGCTTGCTGTTCCCTCTTAGCCTTATAGATTTTGAGATATGCTACTGAGGCATATACTAAACATACACACATACACAAACAAACAACACCAATGCAAGCACACGCCCACACAAAAACCACCCATGCAAACACACACATATAAGCACTACCTAACCATACACAAACACATAAGACACACACCGACTAATTTGCTAATTCTATTTCATTGGATTTAGAACACCTCGAAATTTGTACTTAGATGAAAACTAGATATCTAATAGTTAAATACAAGGAAAATGATAGTAAAACTGCATTATCGTTGCATATAGTACATGTTGTTTATTCGTCTTTAATGTTAGATTTTTTAACGATTAGATTAGATTATAAAGATTCATCATTTGGTAATGTTATGCTTCAACGCACAATAATTAAATGTTTAAATTAATAGTAATTATTAGTTTTAAGGTTCATTTATAACGTCTTTCAGAGGAAAAAATATAAAGGATTCAATTACAATGAAAAGAACATAGCTCTGATAAGTAGGTGGTTTGTTTTTGAGCACGAATTGAATGACTCATGTTTGTCCTTGATAGAACCAGCTTCCTTTGAAAACACTTCAAACAAAAAAAACTGCATTATCTGTTAATTTAAACCTCAAATTAGTCAGTCATTCTTCAAATTGGCTAACAGTGAAATTTCCAATTGTTTGTTCTTTATGAGAAAGAAGAATCGTGGGTAGATTTCGTTATTACAATGAGTTCGTGATTTTTTTTTATTTTCATCTTGTTTATCACATCTTAATAACGAAGAGAAAGTAGATTATATTGCCTTTAGTCCACAGAGATATCAGAGATATTATTTCATCTCTGAATAAGAATGCAAATAATTGTATGAAAACTTTGTGTGAATTAGTACTTTAACGAGTAGCTTTTTTGTTTCGAATCACTCTGCGTGTGTAAACAACATCTATGTGAAAAAGAATTTAGTCCCCGTTTCCGTTGTAGAAGATTTGAGAATTACATAATTGTAAATTAACTTTATATAACATGCCAATAACTTTAGATTGTCAACGACAGTCCCATCATCAAAATCTCAATATTCTGGATTCCAGTTCTATATGTAAGGATATACATATACATATCAAAGTCCAAACCACAGTTAGAAATCAGAAAAAAAGACTAAAATATTTCAACAAAAAAAGGCGGTCTTTGTCAGAGTCAAATCTCAACTGATTATTCAGTTCTTAATGTGCACAACATTGTTATTCTCAAAGTTTGCATATAGCTATTTGCATTGGTATTGATAAATGAAATAATATCTCCAATTTCTCTGTTGACTAAAGGCAATATAATCTACTTTTTCTTCGTTTTCAAGTTGTAATAAACAAGATGAAAATAAAAAAGAAAATCACGAAACCTCAACAAATCTGCCTCAGAAGAGATTTGACTCTGAAGAAGACCGCTAGTTACGATTGAAACATTTTAGTAATTTTTCTGATTTCTTGCTGTGCTTTAGAAGTTGATATATATTTATACGAGTATATTAATATAGATAGGTAGCAGATTTTCCTTAAGGCATGTTTCATTAAAGTATACCGCAGTCTTGACATTCACGATCTTCTGACAGAGATTCAATTTTACGATCCAATTTCCTGCTATCCCGGAATAATTGAAATAGGAATTGGCCAAGTGACAAGCTAATTAAACTTTTTTTTTATTTAGGTACAAGACACGTATAGATCATAAAAGCAGTATTATTGGTGATTGTGTAATATTCTTTAAATGCTTCTTATAAATATTCATATAAATCTTTAGTCTTTACTCGTCAGAATAACTTCGTCAAAACATCATTTTGGATGTTTTGTCAACTGTTCTTGACAAATAAAGACAGGAAGCCGTTCTTAATAATTCTTAACACAGGAAAACTTCTCTTCTGGAGCTATCAGTGCCAGTAAAGAAAAATAACTGTTTACATTTGAAAAGTCCCAATTATATATAATTCAAAATAACATATTGATTCATCTCAAGTTTTACAAGATATTGTAATGATATCAGTTCTTTACAGACAGTTCTACCAATCCCTGTCTTCAGAATTTTCTCGCTAATGGCTAAACATTTTATATTAGAAAGTATATATATAGTTCACAAAGGAAAGAGAAAGACAGATAAAAACACACACAAATAAAGACTCACAATAATATTTCGACATTCGTCGTCATCGGGCAGAAGTAGTCCCTTTATATATTATTACTTTACTATATTACAACAATATAACTATATTTACTATATTACTACTTTACTTTATATACTTTATTATACTAAAGTATATATATATATATATATATATATATCGTTGAATAATTTGCCATATTTTGCTGAAGTTATTTTTCTCATAAGTTTGTCAATGTCTCCCAATATTTTCTTCCTTTCTTCATCGAAACGTTGAAGAATATTTTTTAGGCTGGATACATGTTTTCTACAACGTTTTGATGAAGAAAAGAAAAAAAATATTTAAAGACCTTGAAAAAAGTATGAAGAAAATAACTTCAGCAAAATATGGTCCATTATTCAACGAAATATGTTGAAATGAAGGACTGCTCCAACGTTTTACAAATATATTTATATATAAAAAATTACAGAAATAATATATAAAAGAAATTACAAAAATTCTTTACGATATTTACCAGAAAGAAATCATCATTTATCAGAAAGATCTACCTGATGACGAGGCAGTCGAAATGTTATAGTGAGTTTTATTATCTGTTTTATGTGTCCTCTCTATTCATGTTTTCATTTCGAAGTTTCTCTTATCTTCATAAATACCTATGGTTCTAATCGTTTTCCATACTTCATTTATATTTAATTGTTGGTAAGGGAAATCGTTGCAAATTATACCTTAATAAGTATTCAAATTTGAGTATTTTTTATAATGTTCTTAAAAAAAATTCTACAAAAATTAATTTCGAGAGTAAATGAAAGTGATGAAACATTATCAATTAATATAAATAGAAATAACAAACTTTTTTTTGTTGTTCATTCTTATCTCATCATTATTTGTTAATTTTCATCTGACTGACTGTTTTATGTCACCTTATCATTAACACATAAAAAGGATATAAATTATCTTCTTGAATGAAACACTAGTATGATATTACTGTACACCCCCCTTATAGCTCTGATTATAATCCTCACAATAAACAATTACAACAAAGTATGACTACCGAGGATGAACATGATTCTAATCAACTGGTCTAAGGAATTACTAGACAAATCTTTTTTCTATATTATTATAAACTCTCTTATTAAATTATTTACGATAATTGCTCGCAGATGGTAGCACTATCAAAAATAAGAAAGAGACTTGATTTTATGTTATTATCTGTTAATTCCAGTTTATATCAAATTATTCAAATAAATATTATACAAAATGTTCATCATAAATAATCACATTAAAAAGGAAGAAGAATGAAAAAGAAATTCTCTCAGAATAAGTTAAAAAAAAATCCCTCAACATAAAACGAAAATATATACAGATAATGTTTTCTGTTTCACGTGTCTACGGTTAAATATTGTTATAGATATTTATTTTATTTAACTATATTTATCAGTAATCTGTTAGATTTTCAAGTTCAAATCAAGCTTTTAAATCCAATGTTTTGATTTAAAATTCACAATTGAAACCTTCTTATTAAAGAGAAGTATGACATTTTTGAAGTATACTGCCATAAACTAATGCATTGGAGGTTTAAAAGTAATAGTTATAGGAATATATACAGCGTGAAAGAACAGCGTGACCTTGTATAACTAACTGTATTTAGTGTTATGTGTATTATTGAATAGCTAAAATGCACTCAAGGGTGGTTGCACACTGTAGTGTTCTGGTTAAACTTGACAGTTGTGATGAACCTTCTGTTCCTAAAACTATTATTTTAAACTTCTACTATAATAGTTTATTAGAGTGACCTAATGGGTCACAGTTTGCCTAGTTACTTAATAAAACCGACTATTATACTTAATATAAATATGATTTAGCCACTTTTCCGCAGACTAGGAGGCTACTTATCAAATTGATTATCTCTCTCAAAATGAAAAGTAACCACTTTCTTTTACTAGCTTCAATTACAGATTAGTCATAGAGTTTTTTCTGCAACCTCTTTCACGCTCTGACTTGAAATGTTCTCGCCAAACAATTGGGACAGTATTTTCAACGCGCCAACAATAAGTAATGCTCTTCAGCTCTTTATAACTGAAAGAAAATTACATTGAAATATATCTCAGTTTTAATTTCTAAATTTTAAAGAAAATTAATAACAAAAATCAAAGAATTACTCCAATTTTTGTTTAGAGTTGTTATATAACAGTACACGACCCCGTGACCCCTTGTGTCACTCAGTGTTAAGAAATTATAGCAACAGTTAATAACATAAATTTATTGAATGTTATTAACAGGAATAACTGTTATTGCTGTTTCTTGTTATTGAGTCATGAAGACAAAGATTCTTACGTGGTCCAAGCTTTTGATACAGTATTCTTAACATGATTCAAGTTATATACACAGAACGTATATTTAATAAAACAAAAATTATTTAAAAGTGAAAAAAGCATTTACATTAACTTGTATAAATAAAAAATTACTTCAAGTTATATACATACTTAATAATATTTAAAACGAACAAAATCTGTAAATTGAAATATTCAAATTATTTCACCCAACATAAAATAACATTAATGAAAGATATGTCTTTTTATAATTGCCTTAGAACATTCGTAGTTGTGCTGACATTTGCGTTCCTAAATTATTCATTTTAAACCTCTAATGTAATAGTTTATTATACACAGATTTGGAATTTCATACATCTGGTTAATATGAGTTCCAACTTCGAATTTTAAATAAAAACTTTGGCTTTCACAGTTTGATTTGAACCTAGAAAACTGATTCCTGAAAAAAAAAATTCGTTTTATATATATATGTATAACAAAAATTAACAGTAAATGCGTGGAATAAAAAACTATCGTCTAAACAACAATAAGATTTCCAAAAATGGAACTAAGCTATAAGCTAAAATAATATATAGCTAACCTATAATTTACTTTATGGGAAACATTAGGTTAACCCTTGAATGTTTCGTAGAAAATAACTTCTATTATTTCTAACTTACATAGAAAATATTCTTAAATATGTTTATCCCATATCGGTTATAGATGTTACATCTGGAGTCATTAATTTAACTGAGAATTTATTTTTGATTTTTCTTTTTTTTAATGTCGTTATTTGTAAACTAATATATTACTGACTGTGTTCTTTAATATTTATTTAAATAATTCGGCATAAAGTGGAATGAACAGGTATTCCAAGTTTCCACTTTGCGCAAACAAATAAGTAACAAACAATCAAGAAAACAGTTTTATAACTATACAAGACATTATTTATATCAGGTTTTATAAGGGAGTTGTAAAAAAGTTACTTTGGCAGAGAGCGTAGCGCGCCGGACTTTCAATGCTAAGGTCGTGGGTTCGATTCCCACAAAATTTAGACGTATATTTTATTATTTATTAACACAATGCACGGAGGCATGAAAACAAACAATATCGGTTATCAGAGTTTTATAAGTATATAGATATATTGCAGAGTAGTAGTATACTCCTAAGACGAAATGCTAAGCTTTGCCAACAAGATTGAATATTTTCTGAAGGCACTTTAATGAAAATTTTTTTTTTAAACCTTTCCACAATATTGCATTTAAAATTCTTGATTTTGAATTGTGATTAAAAATTAATTATATGTAATGCATATAAATTGTCTTTTAAGCTCAAAAGTTTAAAAAAGCTGCCCTCTAATGATGATAAATAAACTTTTAAGAGGTTTGTTTGCATTCATAGGAATATTAAACAAAAGAAAGTAATATATACATATTAATATGTAATTAAACCCAAATTGTTTAAAATGAGTGAAGGAAAACAGCATTACTTTGATAAACAATTGATAACAAAATCATTAACTATGACTACCGTGACACAACTAGCGCTACTCTAAGAAATCAACTACCGTTTATAATTAGCTCAATGAAAGTCGTATAGTTTCTGACACAAGATTTCTTAAGCATATTATCTTTCTTTTTAAATCATAAAATTAAAAAATAATACTGACAAAAAATATGTTAAATTCATGCATTTCGTTATTACCACAGAGGTTAGTATTATTAATATTAGAAGTATAATACACCGTCTTACCTCGTGCAATGCTGCTGTAGTTCTCTGACCGGTTTCGGGTGTCACCCAAGATCTATTCTTGTTGAAGATGTGTGACTCCCAAAACCGGTCAGAGAGCTACAGCAGCAAAAGTACGAGGTAAGACGGTGTATTATACTTCTAATATTAATAAAAAATATGTTTACTACAAATATTTTTAAGTCGCTACAGTTAAATTATAGATAGATATCGAAAAATAAATTAAACACCAAAAAACTTAATCTTTTGTGCGATGAATTTCCAGTAACACATTCCTTTAAGATTGTAGATGTAATGCTATAAAATGAATATTTTTTTTATTATGCATTTTAAACAATAGTGATTTGTTGTCATGGTTTTTCAAATCATTAATACATTGATGAATCAGCAGACTAAAAACATAGATAATTTAAATTAAAAACATCTATTGTTAAAATATTGTAATATTAAATAGAAAGATATAACAATGTATAACAATGTCTTAATATGTGGTGATATGTTGGCAGCAGGCATGGCCGATGATAAGACCCGCTAGCTACCTGCAGCTGGGAAGTCTATATTATTATATATAAACAACCAATTAAATGAAACTCTTCCACGAACTAACTTCACAAAAAGAATACAAAGCAATGGAACGAACAGCACTCACTACTATATTTTGATGGCCTCGTCATCAGGAAGATAGATGTGAGTTTCTATTATATAAATTTAAATATTACTTGCCATTGTCAAAATTATTATGATAATTTTGATATATATTTATATATGCATATATTTTTATATGGAATATAAAAATTGAATGGAAGGCAAGACGAGAGAAGGAGGTTAAGGTAATATTGGGTAACCACGTGGGCGTCTTGTGAAGACGCGTAGGAGGGCTGCAAGCCTGCATCGTCTTCTTATTTTAAACACTTATCCACTTCATATTATTATTTTATTCGGTCCTTGTGTTTACCAGGGTATCTATTAAGAATTTACATAATAGAGAAGAACACATTAGTATACTGCTCATCAGATATAACAGATTGAAGAGTCTAGATGGTCACATTGTCAAGTATTCTGGGTCATGATTCAGAAGTTTTATATTTAGGGGGGGTGCTGTCTCTAAAACAATAGGAATAGTTTCATAACAAAAAAGACAAAGAAACAGAAAGATGAGTATATGTTTATCTCTATATGTGTGTGTATGAGTGTGTGTGTGTTTGTGTATGCACGAGTGGGTGTTTGAGTGTGTGTGTTTGTGTGCGTGTGAAATTGTGTTTGTGTGTATTCGTTTTCTGCAATGTGTTGCAGGTGGGAAGTAAATATATATATATCCAACCATCGCTTCCCAAGTGCGCTTGATGTCTCTATCTCTTCTCTCCTCATGACGGTTAAAAATTACAGACTGTAAGTCTGTCTTCTGTTTACTGTGAATCTATAGTTTACCATGAAAGGAATCTATCTATATATATATATATATATATATATATAATATATATATAAAACTTTAAAATTCAGAAGACTAACACACAGAGCAAAGAAACACACTAACAAATGCAAATTTTCGGACAAATCCGTCTTCAGGATAAAAGAGAAAGTACGTTATAGACGCTACGGCAAGTAACTCTAAAATTACTTAACAAAAAAGTAATATTTTCTTATTATTTCAAGATTTTCTTATTTAAAAATTCTTACCTCTGACTATGGAAGCGGACTTCGTCAGATTCGGGTTTTTGACTCAGACGAAGACTGCTTGTTACGTTTTAAGGGATCTTGGTCTTTTTTCCCTTTTCTTATTGTAGTTTTATTATATGTGTTATATAAATAATATATAACATATATATAATATGTGTGTGTGTGTGTGTGAGTGTGTGTGTGTGTGTGTGTGTGTACTTATTCGTGGGGCTTTGTAGCTATAAGTTTGTCTGATTATTATCACCGTATAATACATTATACATTATAATACCATTATGTCATTGTGTAGAGATGCCATAGCGTACCTGTCCACTATGACACTACGCTAATAAAAACACTACTATTGTACTCAGTTGTAATTTTACACCTATTCAGAAAATGACAACTTTATGTCCCTGAATAGATTTACTAAGCTCAATTTCTAGTTTTTTTCTGGACTATCTACCCGCATGTTTTCTGTTGGCGAAATAACTGGTATGCTATGGTGACTCTCCTAACAGGTTTATCTACGTTCTGCACTGCTGCATTCGGATCCCGTTAATAAGGATTAAGCCAAAGTAAATAAAGAAACGGTGTTTTATACTACTCATATATCTTTTGTTAAAAAAATTAAAAATAACTGAGATATAATTAAAATTTAATAAGAATTTAAATTGAGTTTTAATCTCTGAATTATGAATAAAAAGGAAATAAAAGTGATTGAAAGGAACTTTACAAATGAACACTTGAATAAAAAAGTTCTTATCTTATTTATTTCAGAAAATGTTTATCTTACTAAAACAAATAAATATATTGCTATAACTGATTGATAATGTTCCTTGAAGTGCTGATTAAGGGAAAAAAGTTAGACATATTCCTTAATAGAAATAGTGTATTTTATAAACCCTCCATATATTTGCTTGTTTTTTCTAGAACGTAGCAGTATGGACTGTAACACCTGAAGACTGAATTCGTAGTTATTTTTACTGATGAGTGCTTTTTGCTTACATGTTAAGCAACATACATTTTAAGAGTTGATTTTAAATGTAATATATAGTTAATTAGAATCAATATTCCTATTTTTTGAAGGGTTTATATTTTTCAGGTTACCACAATCCATATGTATGTTATTTTCATAATGATACTCTCTCTCTTTCTCACTTCGTTGCACTCAATTTTATGTACGACTATATTGAAGTGTGCATATTTTTGTATATATATAGAAACGGGATCGGTTACTTACAGTTGAGTCTACAACATGCTTGGTCTCCCTTTCTCATTTCTCCTGAAGACGGGTTGCCAAAAAATTTATTTGAGTTTGTAAGTGTTTCTTCACTTTGTTTGTTACTCTTCTTGAATTTTGAACTCGTGTATATATATATAATCAAACCACAATAAGAAATGGGAAAACAAGACTAAGATCCCTCAACCGTAACAAGCGGTCCTCGTCAGAGTCAAAAACTGAGTCAGTTAGGTTTTTGATTTTGACTCTGACGAGGACTGCTTGTTACGATTGCTATATATATATATATATATATACTCCACGAGTTACTCTGGAGGCCAGTAGCAGTTTGCTTCTCAACGCGAGTACTTTGCACTTCTTCCCGATGACGACGGATGTCGAAATATCGAAGTGAGTTCTGTAGTGTCTTTCTGTGTTCTTTTCTATTTGTTAAAGTGTATATATATATATAAAGTTAACCACAGTCTCGGCATTCATGATCTTCAGACTGAGAGATTCAATTCTACGAACTAACTTCCTGCTAACAGGACTTAAGTGCAAAAGCAGTTGGCCAAGTGACATGCTATACAAAATAAATGAGATAGTAAAAAAATGGATATTTTTAATATATATAAATTAATTAATAAAGGACAAGGAAAGTTAAATTAATTTGGAAAGAATCATAAAGAAATATACAAAGCAGTTAACGTAAAAGAAAATTTTTGAAAGAAAGTAAGAATTAATAATGATTGTACAGTTAGAAATAAAGAAGGTAATATACTTTCATTATAAATTCTTAATTTCTTTTATTTTACGTTAAACTGCTTTAAGTTAACTTTTTAAGTTAATTTTTTATTTTAACTTGTCTGATTAGTTAGAAATTTAATCTTTATACTATCCAATGGGAGTTTGGATATTCTATCCTTAAATACCCATATAAACTTAACATGGAGCAGTAACCGAATGTATTGAATCTTCAAAGTGCTGGTAGACCATCAGTTATCCTCTGTGGGGTCCATGAAGACCATGCCGAGAACCACTATGATAGATGAAAAGAAATGAGCTATGGATGCTATATATGTGTAGGGAAAGAGAGAAGTGGGAAGAAAAAACAATGAAGGCTGTGTTAAAAAAGTAAATATGTAGTGTTAGCTACGCCGATTAGACCACCTAAACTGAGCCTAAAACTGCATATGTAAAGTAATAAAATATTAATCAAGGACCTGAACTTTACAGATTTATAAAAAAACTAGTTGAATAAATTTAGGGAAACTAGATTTTGTTCATTGACTCAGAAGAGTACATTTTGGTCAAGATAACAGTAACAGATGTTTGTTATTGTTAATAAACATCTGTTATTCTATCATTTGTTACTGTTGTATTTGACCATCTGCATCAATAGTTCCCGATCTTTTTTTACCCTGTGCTCTTTAAGAAATTTCACTTGGACTTCACAACCCATGTAGGCTCAAGAATAACAATAACAAAGAAGAAACCAAAACATGAAGTACATAACAAAGAATGTATATTTGACAAAAACTGATAATTTCCATAATATATGAGTAAGATAATAATGTCTTGATTCATACATCCAAAAATTGTTAACAATGTTTATTTAATGACTTCTACTATTTTTGACTACAAGTTTTTTAAAAAGTGTAACAATTTCACTTGTACTTAAAGATCACAATTATGCCTCTATGTTGTAAAGATAATTATATAACAGATTAAATTAAAATTAACATTTAACTTAAGAATAAATGCGTTAAAAATGCGATTGCAGACAACGATCTTAACACATCTGATTGAAAGTAAACAGAGAGTTTAAACTATATCACAGGCTATTCTCTTAACATTTAGTATGTGATCTCCGCATATCAAAACACGTTTGATAACAAATAAAGATGTGAAACATTGTATTATTGAATATGAAAACAAATGTCTAACAAGCTAAATGAACATCTTGGTCATGAGAAATAAAAATATGCAAAATATTTTAATTATTATATTATTTACTAGACTTTCCCACATGGGGAATCGAAGGTTGGGAGCTCTAAAGATTAACAGTTCCATTTCTCATTTTATTTTCTTGGCGTATTATCCCGATATACCTTTCCATTTAAATATACGTGAATAATATTAGCAAATAAGATGGTTTTTTTTAGAAAAAAAACAGCTAATTTCATTATATACATACAATTTTTCGATGAAAATACGATCCGAAATGGACAAATACAGTTCAGTGTACATAAAGAAACATGGAGAAATTAAAAGCACACACTTACAGTCTCTAATTTTCGGTTGAACCGTCTTCAGGAGAGATAAGAGAGGGAAACCAAGCGCACTGGTACACAGACGGTTGGAGACATCTAACCATTAATAAAGCTCATTAATAGAGCATATATATATAAGCTTATATGATTATATGATATGATTATATGATTCGTTACCATCGTGAGCTATAGTAGAGTAGTTTGTAGGTCCATGAGTGCGGTTCTTAGAAAGAGTATCGTCTTTCCTTTGTCGATCGTGAAAGGATTGTTGGTCCTTTAAATAATGTAAATTTCATTTTCTTAGTTAAAAAATTCTTACTTCTGTCTATGAAAAAGGTTTTAAATAAAACCGAAAAATTGGCAACGAGAGTTTGATTTTTTATCCTGGAAAATTGACCGAACCCCGATTAGAGAACACACCTATTCTATCAAACGGTTGATATATTATTGAATCTGTTATATATATGCACAACATTTCATTTTAGTGACACCTGTTTCAAAGAAGATCTGCTGGCTATATATACCAATATATATATATATATATATATATAGCCAGCAGATCTTCTTTGAAACAGGTGTCACTAAAATGAACTGCAGTCGCGGCATTCAAGATCTTCACACTGAGAGATTCGATCCTACGAACTAACATCCTGCGAACAGGATTCAACTGGAAAAGGAGTTGGCCAAGTGATATGTTAAACAAAATCAATGAGGTAGTCAATAGTATTAATAGATTAAATAGATTAATAAAGATTAAAATAAGTGAAGGATAAAAGATTAATAAAGAACAATACATGGCATTAAAATAATAGAGTTTACATAAAGTAACAATTAATAGAGAAGGTATAGTTAGAAATAAAGAAAGTAAGTATTGAAGCTAAGAAAAGAATGCGTATTGGATATTGGATATACTCGTATTTACCTTCAACCAAAACTACAGATCTTTGTTAGTTTCAATTTACACGTTCTGCATATATATATATAATATATATATATATATATATATATATATAGAGTACCGCCCTGTCTTCCTGCGGGACTCTTCGCTCTTCGCACCTCCTGATGACGACGATTGTCGAAATATCGATGTGAGTTATGTCTGTGTCTTTATGTGTTTTCCTTCGTTTTTTATTTTATTGTAAAAATCCGCTGGACCGTTTCTTTAATTGTAATATATATATATTAGATATTATATATTTAAAAAGAATGACAAAACTGAGTAGCAAATTGAACTGTTCTATGGCCTTTAAAATAGCTTATTAACAAAGAATATTTTTTTTATTTAATTTTTGAATTTCGTTTGTATTTTGTGGCATTTTAGTATTTAAGTATACATGAAATACTTTTTGAGATATGCATTCTGGGTAGATAGTTTATTTTATACGGAGGTGTAGAGGTGTGTGAGGCTGAGCATAGTGTGACATGGCTGGGGAAGATAAAAAAGGAGTGGCACGTGGGCAGGAGGCGAGGACGCATGTCGCTTCCTGCCAGAACAGGCAAAGCAAGGCTTGCATGGACAATGTCTTCTACTTACCAAGCACATGGGTGTCATCGCTCAGCTCGACAAGTACCCTACCGGTGAGAAACTGTCCCGGAAAGTAGAACAAGTCGGCGTTGTCGAACAGTATTAAGAACTTGACTAACTTCCTCTCCATGGGGACAGGCCGCCAAGACTGTCTTCCTTTCACTTTCCTCCTGATCCGCCCCCACCAGTCTCCCTCTGCCCCCTTCCACTCCACCTCCAACCATTTATGGTCCTTCAGCCGCACTCCTACCACCTACTCATCACCTATCCAGTACAACAACCCAGCCTACCAACCGTTATTTAATACAACCGTCATTATTCCTAATTCTTTACTTGTTTTTGACTTTCAATTTCTATCCTAGTTTTTTATCAATTTTTCCTTTTGTCGTCTTTTTGAATATAAATTCAAGGGCGCAAGTAAAACCCTTAGATTTTATTTTTTTTAAATTATGCAAACTGCTTTTTTACAAAAGGCTTAATAAAGTTTAATCACTTTATTTCATAAATAGAAAAACTATTGTTATATGTTAATCCACTTATGAAATTGCTATATTCCAGTAATAGTAAAATTACCGTTGGTATGTTAACAAGCTATACAACCTTACAAGTATATATACATACAGATATAATTAAAAGTATGCGGACTAATAATATGTTGATGATATGTTTTAAAATATGTTGATATTTTATTATACGTATATATTTATTAAATAACAAGATTTCACATAAACACGTAAATTAACAATCAATGATCAAACCACAAAATGAAATGGAAAAAAAAAGACTAAGATTTTTCAACCACAAGCGTTCTTCGTCAGATTCAAAAACCCAACTGACGAAGTTGCATTTTTGACTCTCACGAAGACCACTTGTTGTGGTTGAAAGATCTTAGTCTTTTTTTTTCATTTCATATTGGGGTTTGGTCATTCATATATTTATTAAAATAACTTTTATTAAAGTATATATATATAAAAGTATGTTGATGATATGTAAGCAAACCATCAACATTCTATAAGACTTTAAGAATAAAATAAATTACTAAATATTGAAATTTCACTCCATCCTACCTAGAAAAGTTATTTACATATTTTGTCACATTTATGTACTATATGCTAAATTAAAAATAGTATCTTTAAATTAAAAGATTTTTAATTATATTATTAAAAGTTTTGCATACATTATGCAACTATAATGACCTTCATAAAATTTTATGGTTGTGAAAGATATTTTATAAAATTTTAAACATTCTTTAGTTTGAAACAAATATAATTTAGACATGATTCAAAGCTGATTCTTCATCTCGATAGGAAAAGGATTAGCTAATGAATGCTTCGGATCACTGATTCAAATGCCAGGCTTGAGAGGCTGTGACAGATTCACCACTGAGATCAACATTAAGATATTCTAAAGCACTAAACTGTAAGATGTTTGGGTATGTCATATGGCTCACATAACAGGTTAAAATATTTTAAAATAGTCTTTGAACAATTGTTTTGTATGTAACAATGTTAAATCAAATAGATAAACACAAAGTTACTTCATTTTAAAGCAAACTTGCCATATCAGTTACAAACCCACTGTTTGATTTATTTGATTAAGTTATATCTCAACTTAAATACAGATCCATGGTTTAAGTTAAACTCAAATTTTGCATACTTTTCAGAAATACACCTGGGACTATTATCGAGACTCCTTAAACAGATTTAACGCGAAGAATATCTTTTAACTGGCATAACATAAGTCACCAGAAATAACGGTCATGCTAACCACATACGACAGCGGCCAGGTTAGATGAGTGGCGGGGGGTCAGTTTAGCTCAGTGGTTAACATACTCGCCTCTGAACGAACTGGGGTTCATTCCCCACCTGGCCCTCGATTTATTCACGCGGGAGGTGAATAAATCTGAGAACGTCGTTAAACCGTTGGCCCCGAGCATGTACGATGTCAGGTACTCGATAAAGATCCCTACTCTAAACACACTTGACTTAGGCAAAATTTATGGCTCCCACTGCAGAATCAATCTTCATTGTGTGCTATCACAAAGGGCCAATGCTCGGCCTGCGTGTGTTCCCTTGTGCGACTACCGACTACCACTGCAACCTAACCTAACCTAGCTCAGTGGCCACGTTCTCGTCTTTGGGACTAGTAAATCCTCGCTTCATTACCGTCTGTGGTCCTCCAAATTTCACGTGGAAGTTGAAAAAATTTGAGTACGTCGTCCCTCGGAGACGACGTGAAGCCACCTGTCCCTTAGGCTGTACAATACAATGCCAGGTACCCATTAAAGATCTCTACTCTAAATATATTTGAGTTAGGCAAATTTTAGGACTGTTCGTTCTGCGGTATCAGAAAAAATTAATCTTTGACCTATATGTGTTCTCTCATTGGACAGACACTGCAACCTAACCTAAGCGCGTACCACCATCTCTTGACAAGACTAAACTGCACAACCTGGTTTAAAAAGTATATGAGCTTAGCCCTTTAAAAACAAAGTAACACCTTTAATTCTAAAAATCTTTTATTTTGCACTACTGACAATTCAAGACTTATTTTAAGTTATATAGCACTTGATAATATTTTAATGAAAAAATATAATATAATAATAATGAAAAAATAAAATATTTCATATAGTTTAGTACCTTATAATTGCAGAAAAAATTAATTTATTCAGTATATGATAATTCTACAAATATTTTCATTATTTAGTACCTAATAATAATGAAAAAGTAATATAATATAATTAATGTGATATTATATTTGTAAATACCTGGTCTAGGTGTTTATATTTTTCCACCTGTTCTATTTGTTTCGGTGTATTCAGAGCTTGACACTTTATTTAATTAGTTCCTTTTGCATTATTGAGAAGAATTTAACCTTCAATCTTTGTTTAATAGCGTGAAATGATTTATTCTTTCAGGTAGGTCATTAATATTATAACCCATATTATGTATTGTGTTACAGGTTTAACTTGCTATTTGTTTCTGCTATTATTATTTTCTAATGATTTGTAATTATTTTTTCAGAATAATAATATCGACTATTAACAAACGTAATGATTATTTATACTGTTTTTTTATATAAATATTATTTAATATATTATTAATTATAATTTAACACAATACTATAATAGAAAAGTTATGTACCTGATAATTAGAGGCAGATTTTTACGTCTAAGTTAATTTAAGTAAGTTATATATATAAAAGCGTAGCTTTCTGTTTCCTTCCTACAAGAGAGAGTTCTTTTTAAAAAATAATATTTTTTTTAGTTATGGGTTATTTTTTTTATGTAATTAGTTTCAAAGCATATTGCATTTACTGTAACTTACATACAGTTATTTAGTTAATGAAACAGTCAAGTAAAATTCAATAATAGCGCTAACACTTCAAAATCGAAGTGAAAAATAAATCAGAAATAAGATATTTCAATCTTTTGAGAAGAGAAAGAAAGCTCTTCCTTGATCGGTCTTCTACAACATTGTACCGTTAAATAGCCAAAGATAAGCAAATCATCGACTCTCTCCTTCCTTTTATTATAAATAATCTACAACATAAGAATGGTCTTTTTTGTTATATTTATTCAAGGTTGTTTAATTAAGATTCATTCGACTGTGTCTCATAAAATTTATCAGTTACGTATTACTTGATAATTGTATAAATAGTTTACATAATATACGATCAGATAATTTAAAAAGTATTTTAAATAAGATAGTACCTGATAATATAAACTATATTTTATTTGTGTAGTACCTGATAATTCTAGAAATGTTTTAAGGAATTTACTGCCTGATAGTTTAAGCAACAATGTATGTATATAGTGCTTGATAATTGTAGAAATACTTTAATAATTTACAACTCAAATAATTCTGGAAATATTTTAAGTAGTTTAGTATCTGATAATGTCAGCAAAATTTTATTTATATAATACCTGATAATTCTATAAATATTTAAAATTATTCAGTACCTGATGATTTAAACAATAGTTTAAGTAATTTAGTACCTGAAATTTTCAGTAATTTTTATTTATATAGTACCTGATAATTCTAAAAATATTTTAATCATTGCAGGACCTCATAATTTTCGAAATATTTAGGTAATGTAGAACCTGATATTACAGGTTCTAAAACCTGTAAATAAAGGTTTATCTTTAAACCTGATATTAAAATATTCAGCAATATTTTATTTGTCTGCCTATTATCTGACAGTTCTAGAAATATTTGAAGTATTGTATGACCTTATGAATGTAGAAGTATTTGAAGGACTTGATCGGGTGGACTATCTATGTAAATAAAAAAGAGAGGTTTTGGCTGTACATTGCTTAGAACTGACTCATTTCAAGTTTTCTTTACGTTTCATACATTCGAGAAACCGAATGAACCCTTAGAAAAATTTCTGTTTGTCGGTGTGTCAGCAAAGTTTTGTCACAAGTAAACTCAGCCACCATAAGACATATAGCAAGCTGAAAATTGACAGTAGATTTGTTTATGTCTAACTTAAAATATCAGGTCTGAATGAATTGGAAATTTAACGTAAAAAGCAAAGTTATAGAGCTTTAAAGCACAAAATTTTGACACAGGTAAACTCAGCTACCATGAGACATAGTGAACTGGAACTTTGACAGTAAATTTTTTTATGTCTAACTTAAAATCTAAGCTTTGAATGGATTAAGCACGTATATTCGCTTTGATTGCACGTAGAAGCAAAGCTATGGACTTTTAAGCTGTGTTTGGCTAACTACACAGACATGTTTATTCTGAAAATATACAGGTGTAGCAAGTAGGCATTGTTAGTCGATTTTAATTTCATTTGTATATCTATGTATATATAAAAAGATTTCACATAAACACGTGAAATAACAATCAATGATCAAACCACAATAAGAAAATGGGAAAATAAGACTAAGATCTTTCAACCGTAACAAGCGGTCTTCGACAGAGTCAAAAACCCAACAGTTTGGTTTTAGACTCTGACGAAGACAGCTTGTTACGCTAGAAAGATCTTAGTCTTGTTTTCCCATTTTCTTATTGTGGTTTGATCATTGATCGTCTATGTATATATATAAAGTTCGTGAGTTCGTTTGTTTGTTTGTTCACCAGTATTCTGTGAAGATAGAGATCTGAAATTATAATATATATTATTTATTACCTGAATAATGTTAAATAATAGGAAATTATTATTTCATTCCAAAAATTGGAGCCAGGGTAGCCAGTGGATTACGTGCTCGCCGAGGGCAATAATTTTAACGTATTATATATAAAGTAACAAAAAATATTTTTTAATTTAATATTTGCGTAATAAACACTGATAATAAAGTAAAGATATGGAGCAAGGGTAGCTCAGTGGCTTGCGTGCTCGCCGATGTCAGTAGTGCAACTGTATTATAAGTAAAAAAAAAAACAAAAAAAATTTTAAAGTCATGTATCAAACCAGAATATGTTTCATGTTACGAAACTTGAGTGCCCCAATGAGACACGACTCTGAGTTTGCACTCTGGACAGATACGCTATAGAGGGAGACATCATGACTGGGTGTGGTACTGTGGAGTCTGTGTATATACTACTCATACCATTGATCCCTAGCCACTATCCGTTTCCATTCAAAGGACTGCAATGTCCCGTCACCGTCTGTTTTGCAATGACGGTAACTAAGTTGCAAGAGGAAACTCTATGTACTGCAAGAATTGAAGTGGGTGAGACCAACCTTTCCTCACATGGTCAACCTGTAGTTTGCTTGCCTAAGAGACAAAGATTCCAACTCTTTGTTTTACCATGAACCTGAAGGACAGACAGCAAATATGGCGTAAACAGAGACATTTACTTAAAACTGTACTAATAATGCCATTTTCTACTATTCTATAATTTCTAATGATTTCTTGGAAAACCATCTATCATCACCGAATTTTTGAAAAAGCACGGGCTTTGAATTTTTCAAAGACGAGCACGTTTGCTAGTACTGTATAAAAGATGTTTGACGACGTGTATGAAGTGGTTGGCGAGGGCAGTGGAGTGGACTGGAGCGCAGTCGACAGCCCCCAGAGTCGTGCGACGTCAGCAGGTCCATCAGTTCCACATCACGCATCAACACGTCTCTTCCTCCTATTGTTTCTCTCTGTATTGTCAAACCTTATTATCATCATACTCACCTCCCTACCCCTTCTTATAATACTTCCGTATTCTTTTTACTGCTCTTTAAATATTTCTCTCCAATTGTTCCATAATATATGAATGTTTACAAAACACAATCCATTCATATTAACCCCTATTTCAGTGACATCTGCAGACTTTATTTCAACTTTAACTGATTATAATTGCAGTTTTTACTTCGTTACTTTAAAAAACAAAGTAAAAGAAGTAAATGTATTACCCTAAATTTACTTGTATACATATGAGATAGGTAGATAGATAGCATATAAAATGTGGATGGATATAGAGATGGATAAATAATAGAAAGGGAAGAGTGTGAGAGAGATAGCAATGAGAGATAGATACATATGAGATAGGCAGATAGATATCATATATTATTTGGTATAGATATATAAGTGAATAAATAATAAAAGGAAAGAGTGTGAGAGATAGATACTTATGAGATAGGTGAATAGATAATATATATCATATGGCACAGATATATAGGCAGATAAATTGAAAGAGGGAGAATGTGAGAGAGATAGCAAGAGAGAGAAATTAACTAAGTTGATGTAAAAACTTACCCTGTAACATCGGATATTCTACTAGGATATTTATTAAAGTTTTTTCATGATATATTCATAGGTAACTCGCAAAGGTTAAATATCTTCACGACATATTGTCAATATGTATCCGTTTTTTAAAATAATGTCGCAATTTATCTAAGGCAACCTTTTATGTTAACATCATTCATATGTTTCATTTTTATCTAAAATTTGAAAAAAAAAAATATAAAAATTTCATCATTTTTTTTTCTTGTAATTTTGTGGTGATTAACGTGTAGAAGAGGCTTAGCCACGATTCTTGATGATTGGAAAAGTGTAACGCACTAACTTACTTCATAGCATTGTATTCCTTACTCTTCACAGAATCGCCCACATTCACTTCTAATGTTTTTCATTGTGAATCTGTTTCACTCCACGACTATTGTAGCTATCATGTGGGTTGAGAATATCAATTTATTTTTCCAATTTTTGAATCCCGTTTGTATTCTCAGACTTTTTTTAAGTATACACATGCATATTATTATTACCACTGAGGTTAGTATGATTTATATTATTAATATGGCAAACCGTCATACCTCGTACGATGATGTTGGAGTCGTTGGAGCGCTTTCGGACGTTGTCCATCTTCAATCACAACTAACTAACTAACCTACTGAGATATTATAAAGAGGGTTGGTTTTTTGTCAAGTCCACTGCTATCCTGACATTATTACTTTGATTTTATTTAGTTATTTTTGATTTTTAGTTTTTAGCTATTATCTAGTTCTTTTTTATATTTTCTAACTTCGTCATACTGTCTCTCTAGTCGTCTTTTTATTTGTATGGTTTACATAAAATATCGGTTTGGTGGATTATTTGTTCATTTATTAATTTACCCCCATTTTTATGTTTATATGTTTTTATCTGTTCAGTTATATTAAATTTTCAAGTATCTCAAAGTTAAATAAAGTTTATAACAAAATTTATAAAATTTACTACAAGTATTAGTGTTTCATGAATTAAGGGGAAAATAATACATTATGGAATATTAAACAGTTTAATAATTTGAATATTTTTGTCAGCAGTAAAAAGTACTTGTTTGGCACAGATTCAGTGGCCCTTCGCTTTTGTGGGATTGACCTCCTGAATAATGACATAGGGCGGTAAACTGTCGTCTGTGTCTCGACTCCCATAGGTAAAACTAGTAAGGTATCTGGCATATCACAAAAAATCACATATTAAATATGAGATACACTCCGTACATAAAGGACGATTATTACTACTCTCATGGTTTTGACCTCATTGTCATCACGGTTCCATGAACATGGTTGGGTAGGCGATGTTAGGTTCCGTGTCGACTCAGGATTCTCTCGTTATTCTGTGAACGAGGAACGCCCACTTTCTGCAGTTCCCCAGTGAGCAATATGTGGAGAGCTTGATGTACTGCTGTATCTACCACTAAGTATGGACTAGTTTCTACGAACTTTCATCGACAACTGATACAGCCCTGGATTCGTATAACCAATATGTAAAGACAAAGAAGAGAATTTCCTTATATAGTAGTCTGATAACTGTAGAATGGATTAAATCTGTCACCATAATTATTACAAATACCACAAAGTTATAGACAAAAAAAACTGCAAAAAAATTATCATTATACAAAAGTAATTATCATGCGGATGTTTTACCCTTAAATATTATATAAACTTCTGTAGTAAGTGAACATAATTAAACTTACATTGTACTTGGAATATAGCAGAAATGCGCGTATTACATGTGGGAATTAGTACATCGGGGGCAAATTGTTCCCACTCATTAGTATGTATGACCGATTATGTTTGAAGTTGATTTTTACACAAACGTTTTAATAAATAAATGAACAGGAAATTGAAAAAAAAAGAAACGATTTTTTTTAAATAATTATACTAGCGTTTTCAAAGAACAACTGTTTAAACTCAAGTTTGTTTCGGCTTATTGCATTTATATCTTTTTTCACAAGAACCATATCTATTTCCAAAACTGATGGCATCCTGGATGTCTAGAAGGAGGCTTTCGTACTTCGGGTCAACTGACATGTATCTGCAACAGAACATCGAGAACATGAAGCCCATTAACCTCTTAATCCATTATAACAACTACAGCTAATATTATTGCTATAAATAAATATCATATTACTTAAACTTAAGTAATGCTAATTTGATATGTTTTTTGTTACCTAAGTATTCTCTTTTTTCCTGGATGTAATGAGTAGTCGAGAAGCTATATCAATCATAAGTATATATATTATATATATATATATATATATAATATATATATAATAATATAATAATATATATAATATAATATATATAATATATAATATAATATATATTATTGTACCCACTCATTAGTATGTATGACCGATGCATGGATACATGTTATAAATAAACAATAATATAAATTTAATTGGAGAGGATTTGATAATTTTTTTTTTCATAATATAATTTGAAATTTGAATGTTTGGAGATAGTTGATCTCTTGATTTTTTGATATAATATGTATAAAAATCAGCAATGCCATAGGTTTAAAGAAATGATATAGTTAGTATAAGATAATAAAATGTGGGAAGTGTGATGTGGGCTTCAACAGAGGCGTCAAACTTCCATAACTTATATATCAACGGTGGCCAAATGGTGGCTTCAAGCTGAATTTTGTGGCTCTCGGTATATTTGGGTCAAAAATATGCAAATGAATTTTGTTCATTCATTCAAACAACATTAATTTTCGTCTTTTAGAAGGGAAGTTGGCCAGGAGTTCACTTAAATGAACAACTGGAGTATAGATATGCTCAGTGCCTTCTGATTTGTAATTGTGTATTTAATTTAAAATAATATGTATGTATATATGTAATTGTTATAGTGGCATTGATAGGTATAATGATAATGTTAACATTGCATGACATAAAACTGATTGATTAAATTGATTTCTCTTTAAATGATGCAACGCTTTGTCATTTTCATGAAAAAGTATAATGCAGTTTCTAGTGTTTCTAATATGTATATATGTAATTATTTGGAATTGAAGATCAAAGAATATGTTTACTTAATTTTTTATATTACAGAATTACTGGGATACGCACATTTAATATTCATGGTAAAAAATGCAATTAATGCTAAATTCAATATTGCAGTCTATGTACAGGACAGGATAGCTCAAAGGCTTGCGTATTCGCCTCTGGTCTGGTAGAAACGAGGTTTGATTCCCACTCTGGGTTCAATTTCTTCATGTGGAAGGTGAAAAAATCTCAGTTGTCTTTCCTCGAAGAGAACATTGAGGACGATCCCGAGCTGAACGATGTCTGGTAATCGTTAAAGATCCCTACTCTAAATACACTTGAGTTAGACAAAATTTATGGCTCCCAATGTAGAATCAAGGTGGTAATGTAATTCAGTCATTACTAAAATGGGTGCCAAATGATAGATGAGCCACACTTTTATATACATTTTCCGCCCCTTAAACAACTCTAAAAGGGGAAAGCTATATAATTGTGGGCATTGGAAAAAAAACCACTACATGAGTTTTAGCGAAATTTTCCTAAACCTAAGTATTGCAACTGATGGAAAACCGATATTGAGCATTTACAGTTCTTCAATAAATAAAATCTGACAACCGCTGATTATAAGAAAGGCTATCAAAATAAATAAACTGCTGACCAGAACTCCGAGGGAAGCCATTATTGTGGTCACCACACAACTCTTGCGGCTCGCATGACCTTATCAGGTCAACCCCAAACCTTATGGCCTTGATACGAGGAAACACGAATACAACTATATTGCCATATAATTGACCAAAAAAAATTGCAGATAAACTGACTGCTTAAGATAAAAATAAATAAGTTCCTAAATATGAATGGCCTTCAAGCAGATTATAATTTGATTCCATCATATTTCCCTTCGGATGACCTCATCACACTCATTGAAGTGAAAATAATCAGTATTCTTAACATGTGCGATATAAACATTTAGATTGAAATATTGTTTGAAGAAAATTATTACATTTCATAACAGGATTAAAGAGCATATTGAATGTTGTATTTTTCACAGTATAGAGATTGACACTTTTCAAAATGTACAGAGAACTATTTTTCATTAAGCAGCCTTTTAAACCGGTAATCTATATTACCCACAGAGCCAATAATGTGTGGTGTCACCCATCCATGACTATACAACACTCAATATTGTTCACTTCGGTCATCTACGGTCGTTGTATTCACTGACCGGTGAACATTTTCCTTCATTTCAATGAAGCTGGAAAATCTTGAAATAATCATGGCTTACTCAATACCAGTCCTAGATTAATCAGTGAACACAGCGATTTGAACAGGTTGACCAGTGATTTGACATGTAACATTTGGTTATATGTCAAACATGGTGTCCAAAGACAAATTGTTAACCACAAAAGATATTCGCAACCCCATCCCTCACATACACAAATGCTGAATCACTATAACACTTTCAAAATTTCCATTGTTGTATATAGGTTGCGTTCATATCTATCAATTTACCTATAATTAAAGTATGTTATTACGTAGACAGTTAATGACTTAATAAAGTAATCTATTAATTTATTATGCAAATATAGAAAACGATTTTCATAAAACCTAGCTCGAAAAATGTTTAGCCTAAGTTTAGCAGTTTTTTTTACTTTGATAAACTTATACCTTCTTTTAGTAAACAAAAGAGTTAAAGATAATAAAATGTTTATTGGCCAAGTAATATTTGTTCAACTTATATATAAACTGTTTTTTTTTGTGATATTAATATAACTATTTTAATTCTTAATATATATATATATAGACGTTTATGAATCTATATACCATCATGGAAAGTAACTAACTGAGATCAGTTAGTTAAATTGATTCTGATTATATCATTGATCCGAATCAATACCAATGAATATGATAAATTAAGATCAATGGGTTGAGTTGATTCTGATCAGCTCATTGATCACAATTAATGCCAAGAATATGAGGCATTGACTCTGGTCAACGCTTTGAGAACTGTCTCGTTTCAGAGGACCACTCCTGCCCACTACAAACAAGGGAGTGGACATACCGACAGCATTCATATTCCTCCATCCAATAGAGAATTTCACAACCGTATTTTTAGTTAATGGTTCTTTTTTTTCTGTGCCACATTAAATTATTCAAGAATGGAGCATCTCTTCGAAAATATATTGTCCTTTTTTAAACTGTGTACAAAGACTTTGATGTAGAAAACTGTGTTTCAGAACTAACTTTTATAAACATTAAACTTCTGACTTAAGGAATTTCTCCTTATAAGGAATGAAATAGATTGACTTTAGGATTTCCTTTGAGATAAAGTAGACTACATATATTCTCTACCAAACAAAAAAAACTTTCAGTTTTAAACAAACATTTTCTAAAATTTTAATAGTTTTGATGAATGTTTAGAGTTGAAAATATAATTTTTTTTTGAAATTTGTGTTCAAGTGTACAAAAATATATTGTTGCTCTTTCACAGTCACAGAAGGAACATTCTTTGTGACATATCCAAAATTTGCTATATCCTATTTCGGTCATGTGGTTAAAATGTTTTGAAACCATGATTAAAATGTTTTGACTACTTAAAAAGGCCTTTCAAATATCAGACCGTTAATAAAAAAAGAGAAATCTATTATCTTGAGAAATTGTGAATACATTCCACGGACTCGAAACTTACATGCATAATTTTTTTTTATAGATATAATAATTCTTTTTTTATGGATTTGGTTAAAACAAACTTGCAATATGATCCATAAACAATGAAAGATATTTTTGACCTGAAAAATACTGTAGAAGTCAATGACAACTGAATAATACTCAAGTTCAACTTTTGAGAATGGTAAAGTAGCAATATTGTAATTAACATTAGTGCCCACTAATGTTATCATCTCTTATGCTAGAAAGTTAAGATACTTTCTTAGTTTTCTAGGTATTCTCTTTTGAATAGGCATTTGTCTTTGATAGGTAGATATCTTTGATTGATTACCTTTGAAATATGTCATTTTGACTTCACTTCAAGTCATCTCATTTAATGTTTCTTTGAGAATTAAGCCTTTGTTAGTTCAGGCTTAACATATTCTCTTAGGCGATGATTTCTTCACCTCTTTTGTGAAAAAATCAAAGGCCTGATTGAGAATTGAACCCAGATCTACCAGTCTATGCGATTACGCAACCCACTGGACTACCTTGGTTTTCAACTATTAAGGTTATGATGCTAATTAATCTTAAAGAATGACAATTGAATTGGCAATAATGTTCTGAAAAATGAAATAATAATATGTTGAATGATTAATGAAGATACTTACTCATCGAACTGCTTGACAGTCTTGAGAAGGAGGCTGGCTGCCGCGTGGTACTGCTTCGCCTTGCTGGGCTCCTCACAAACGACCTGCAGGAAGCACCCGTAATCCTTTTCTGTGTCTCCCATCAGATACGTAGAGAGTAGGAGGACCTCTGGTTCAGTGACCAACTCTTCAGAGCTCGCAGACCTGCCGTGCTTTTGGCCCAGCAATGTTGCTCCATACAATAATCCTTTCAATACTACCAGGATTATCAAATTCGTGAGGTTTAAACTGAGCACCTGCAACCAATAGAATTAAATCATTCTTCATATCTGTTTGAGGAAAATGTCTCATTCATGCCAATATAAAAATGAAAAAAAAAACACTTTGGTTTAATGGCCAAATTATGGTTATTATGAATTTGAACTTTCAACTGTTTAAATTTGTATAGTTTTGTACAATATGCCCTAAGGCATTGGTATCTTTTTAAAATTTTGACATTATCCTTTTAATAACCATGGAATAGAACAATCGGTTTGATTTATTAAAAGTTTTTATGAATTCAAAATAGTGATTGTAATTACATTTTATACTTATTAAGTAAATCTGTTATTACTATGACATTTGGATTTACTTTTACATAGGTTTTAAGTCAAAAATATTTAACTTCGGAATTTTCCGTCAAAGGCTAGTAATAACAGAGAACGTAGTAATAACAACGAAATGAAATAGTAGTTAAGTGGTCATTATTATTATTATTATTTATATAATTGTTTAATACCTATTACACAATCTCTTTTCTCTCATTAGTTGTGCAATCCATAGTTACGGTATGTGGTATTTACTCATGCTGGGGTAAACGGCTAAATCAAAGTCTCCACATATAAAAAAAAAATCCGTTTTATTCTTGCCTTGTCACATAATCTGTTAACTGCCCCTCCCCACTATCTCATAAGACCTAAATTCCTCTGGTCGGTCCTCTACTCCTACCTTTGGGTATGAGATTCTCTTTCATTTTATTCCATACAATTCCGTATATTTTTGTAACTTTTCATTTGTAATTTGTATTGTAGATATTTACCTCACAGAGAACACGCATAGAATAAAAAGGATTCATTTTGTGTATGGAGACTTCGATTTATCCATTTATACCAGTAAGAATCTCTTTTCTACAAATAATAATTCATTTAAATGAAATTTTTAATTTGTAATAATCGTAAATCAGTTAGTTAATCAGATATTCTGTATATGAATTTAATCATATTTTATTTACTCACATTTAATTTGCAGTTGTCTTTGCAAGACGAGGGGGGGGGGTTAGCTCAGAGGTTACTCGCCTTTGAACTGATAGGACCGGGGTTCGATCCCCACCTAGCCCTCGATTTATTCACGCCGGAGGTGAATAAATCTGAGAACGTCGTCCCTTGGAGGAGGACATTAAAACCATTGATCCCGATCCTTTAAGATGCCAGATACTCGTTAAAAATCCCTACTATAAATAGACTCGAGTTAGGCAAAATTTAGGACTTCCACTGTAGAATCAATATTTACTGTGTTGTCTCACAAAGGGCCAATGCTCGACCTATGTGTGTTCCCTTGTGGGACTGCCACTGCAACCTATTCTAACCTTGCGTCCAAGGAAGATAGGACTAAAGTCGTGAAGACCACTGTATATATGAACACATTGTATTTACAGTCTTATAGCATATTCCAAGGTGAGACTCATTACCTGACTACTCGTGGTAGACCTGCTGAGGAGATGCCCTGCAACGTCAGCTACACTCAAGCGCGCCGTTTTCTCAACTGCTCCACCATCGTCAGCTACTACTACTGACATTAGTAGTCCAAACTGAACGAGCCTGAAACACATTATCACCAATATTAGATAAATTTTCTTCAGGTTCAGGTTGCAGGAAAAAAATGTTATATAGAATAACGCACCTCTTATTAAAAAAAAAAGAAAAAAAAAGTAGAATGGTCTCGGCTCACGTAATCATTCCCTATATAACTTTATGGAAAAATTTAGTCATATGGGGTTTCATTTTTCGAATACAAAAAAAATATACAAATAATGAAACCCCTTATCAACATTCAATTAGAAAACAGCCATAGGAACCTTAAGCTATTTGGAATGCAAGGCCAAATAGACGCGGCCCAGGTAATAACAGCGACTCCTTAGGTCACTCACCCCCCAGCTTTGAACAAACAGCCTTAATCCCTCTAATTGACTCTACTTTGCTTATATAAAGGGAAAAGCTATTGACAACCATTCTCGTCCTGAAGATGGCTCTATGAAAGGGTTGAAACATGTTGATGTTGACTGTGTAGGAAGTTTGTTATATATTTTAGATACAACAACGAAATCCTTATTTAGGAATTTAGAGAAACTTATAAAGAAGCAAGTTTCTGCCAACTATGGTTATGTTTTTAATAACATATATATAAAGGCCACTTATTTTAGTTGAAAAGTTAGGTAAATGTCATCTCCTACTGATGACATTTCTCAGTTTTTTATTTTGGTTTAAACGTTGATATTTATTTCACGTGTTTATTGTAAAATCTTGTTATACATATATTTCAATACCACAATATGATCAAAACTAACTTATCAATAACTGAAAGTAACACAGGATTCATACGGATGACACACTACTCTAGTCAATATTTTGAACTTTTTTTTTTTGTAATCAGAAGGACACTACGAGAGATGAGACAGTGAGTCATGATTTCTATATGGCTTGGCAGAGGTCAATGGCAGTTGATCAGTCACAAACCGTAGCACACTCACGCTATATGCACCTTGACCGTTAGAGCCAGAAGGCAGTAGGTGAAACCAAACAAAAATGGATTAAAGGAAATTGTAGAGTCCTAGAAAAATTAAAACTATGTAAACAATGTATATAAAAATTATCATATAGTAACAGTCAGTGATGGGATTCACCGGGATTCAGCCTGTTCATGCGAACCGGTGCTTAAAATATTATGAGTTCGGTGAACCGGTTGTTAAAATTACGTAAACCCCTATTCAGACCTGTATTAATTAGCCCACTATCAAACTCCACAAGTGTTGCGTGACTCACGTAACTTGTGTTAAGTATGACAACGTAATTTGCGCATGCATATAGCCTATATATAACTAAACTATTTAGTTTCCGAATTCATAATATTTTAAGCAGCGGTTCGCACGAACCGGTTCTTAAAAAATTTGAATCCCACACCACTGGTTACAATTCAATTAGGATTACAATAAAAACGATAAAATGCACGTTGTTTAGATTTATGAGAGTCGAAGTTAATTGTCTTAACACCTTTCTTCGTTTTAGCAGTCAAAATGTAGGTCGTCAACTCTTTCTTTGATGTATACTTGAACTTTTTCTTACCTATGTTGAGCTACGTTATATACATCGATGTCTTCATACTCTGGTACTTGTCTGTTGACGAACAATACTTTGAAATATATAATGTAGTAATAACCTCTAAATCACCGTAAGAAATCAGAAAAATGACTAAACTCTTTCAACCAAAGAAGTGGTCTTCATTAGGTTACGTTTCGATACATGTATTAAATAATGATTGTCGTTCTATTATCTATCAGTTTAATAGTTAGTCAAGCTCAAAAATTGTCTGTAGTCCTCTGTGAAAAATACGTAAAGAACAGCTCAATTTAACCCTGTGAAAAATAGGTAAAGAACAGTTCCATGTGAAGAATACTTAAAGAATAGTTTCATATAACTCTGTGAGAAATAAGTAACGAACAGCTCCTATATTTTTTTAAAAAGAGAGTGTATGTTCATAGTCATAAAAAGAGTTCGGCATTGGACTAATTTTTAGGCGTTGTAAAGTTCGATTTGCAAGTATTAAAATTATACTGCTATTATAATTATAAGGAATACAAGTTTTTGAAGAGCTTTTGAACCAGTATGTGATTTTGTTATTTAAGAAAACTAAAAATTGTTATTTAAGAAAAGAAGGCTACGAAGTTAAGCAGTTATCACCAAAAGAAATATTTAAATTTGAATTATGTAGTATATTAAGTTATGTGTTCCTTAAGAATTTACCTTAAAAAATTTCCAAACATTTCTTAGCAAGAGTTGAACTGTATCACTTACACGAGAAGACTGAAAGTAAAAGTGGTGGCCTAAGGACTATATAGGCGTCACAGGGAGTAAGCGCACAGTGCTTCATTTCTCTCAACAAGAAAAAAGACAATAGACGAGGGTTGTTTCTCCTTGCACAGCCGACTGGGCTGGAGGACAGTGCCTTTGTCTCTCATCTCATCTCGCTGCAGGTGAAAACAGTGAGGAAGATGTGGTGTAACGACAATTATTGACTGCTAACGGACAGGAATGGAATGTGCTACGGCCTGACAGTCGTCGATTTGCTGCTTCTCAACCGAACCAACCCCATTGTGTGCTGTCAAAACCATATCTGTCGCAGGCAACTTACATTCCACTTACGCATATAACAAACAGGAAATATCTTTTGTTAGAATATAGATTTCATTTCTAATGAAAATGAACATTCCTTAAATGAAAGTTTGTTTAAATTAGTTAAAAGTTGAAGGAAATTCCGTCCAATATAAAATATTATACCCATTTCACGATTATATAATGTGGAGTTTTTGCTACTGAAGTCAACAGTGAATACCTTTAAAAAGAAATGTTAAAACTATTTATAATATTGTTAACATAGAGGTTAATGTTGTTCAACAGGTAGCGTGCTCGCCTTTAGTACTGAGATTGCGGTTCAAATCTTGATTTCAAGACCTTGTATTTTTCTTGTGAACTGTCTTGTAAACTTTGTCTCTCGCAGAAGACTTAAAGATGTCAGAGCAGAGAGTGTACGTTCTCATACATTTATTACAGATTTAATGTCTAATAAACTTGAGTGAGGTAAAATTTAAGACTCATAATGTAATATCCTCCTTATGGTACTTATCACTCATAATTCAAATAAGTTTTAAAGAGCAAATGAACCACACATTCCACCCATAGAATATGCACTCAATGTGCAATAAATGTAAAAGTAATAGCATATTGGAAGACAGATATGACAAAGACGAGGTGATAATATTTGCAACCTATTACAAGTTTGTTGAGTTGTATATTCTCTCTTACTCAAAGTCGAAATATATGTAATTTGAATCAAAGAAACAATTATTGTGATTTCTTAAATTCGAAATTTCATTTCTTCCAAATCTAAACCTTCTTCAAGAAATTTCGATTTCATTTCGGTTTACCAGTTAGTGTAATATGTAGCGCGTTCACAAAAATTAACTGAATTCGCACACACATGCACACCCACCAACACACACACAGAACACACACAGACACACACACACACATGCACAGAACACACAAACATTCGTGAAAATTTGCATAAAGCTACAAAGCTGAAATCGTCTCTGAAAAACTGAAATCATGAGAAAAAATCCTGTGATTACATGAAGATAAGTAATCCTTCAGGTTCCCTTTAGAAGTACGCTAGTGCACTTCAAAAATCAAGCAAGTTAAGTTGCATTAAATTAATCTTTTAAAAAAAGTTATTGAAACTTTTAATTTCAATATAAAGGAAACTCTCAAGCCATCAATTAATAAATACATTCCAGCTGACTTCCATACTGACACTGCCTTCAGTTATATTGACCAATGGCAAACAAACCAAACACTGAAGATGACTTTTCTTTCACTTATGATGAATCAGCATTATTATGGGCTAATGAAGACTTTACAAGGCTGCACCTTATGAATCCCCAGTAAAACATGATATCAAGAACCTCTTATTCAATAAACTACTCCTTTTTCCTTTCTGTTATTACGAGTACAACTTTATTCAGTGAATTCCTTACACTTATATATTTTCAAGCAGTTAAAGACTTTTAAACTGAATGAATAACTCTAATCATGAGAATGTTAAGACCAGTTTTGGGGAATATTTATGTTGCTCACATAGAATAAGTTTCTCAAACGTCTGTTGTTTGACAAAATTATATGGGATATAGAAAAGAACCATCAGTATCAGGTTCTTTAGACCCTGACATTCTACTAGAGATATAATAATGGAGTCACTCATGTGTTAAAAACACTGTTTTTATCGCCATGCACATTAGTTTTTCCTAATGGAATGCATTAGAAAATGTATGTTTGATTGAGATTAACTTTTTACATTTAACTATTTTATTCTTCTAATATATTATATTTACTCGTTAGAAAAATGTTCCTAAGAAATTTCTAAATAACAATTTTATTTTACTATTGGTAATTGATCGGTATTGGGGGCCCCACTCAGTTGAACTAAGACCACTCTCGGGTTACTTGATGGTAACACTTACTCGAGTAAACATCGGTCACACTCGGGTGCGACGCCATAGACAGTTACTACCTTATTAATAAATAGGATAATTGGAAAGTGTGTTCTAGATGACTTAAAGACTGGTAGATACCAGTTTAGGTATTGAAATAGAGTCATAATGGTTTTTGGTTGAATAGTTTTTTTAGTCTCCGATAGGAATCTCGTAAGTTTAATACATGTTAAAAACTAGCGATGAATTTTAACATGATTGCTACATTTACTCTACTCAGGCTTAAATAATACAGGTGTGAAGGGGATAAGGTCAATAGTGTTATCAAATCAAATTATAAAATCATTCATGATTTGAGAGGAAATAAAACACTAAGTCTTCACACACAAAGGATTTTGTCATACAACACATTTCTAACACTTACATTTCATCTCCTTACTCAGAAAGTGTAACTTTACGATGAACACCAAGTGTTCGAAGTGCGTTTTATGACAAGATCTTTTGTTTGTGGAATACTTAATTTTTCTTTTCCTCTCTAATCATGAATGAATACCACACAAAAACTGCTTGCATAGCTCGTGAGTTACAAAATCATTATTTTGAATTAAAGAAATAAATTGTATACCTGAAAAACAGTCAATTCCAATTCAAATAGAAAACAAATTATAAAAAAAATATATTGCCTTAATAAGACTGCTAAGGTGGCGAGAGTAAAGTCAAGTCTATTGACTTGAATAAAGTAGTCAAAAGAAGTAGGTGATAATATTTCTAAATTTGAAGTTGATTGACAAGGCACGAGTCTGACTGAAGTAGTGGAGAAATGGTGAAATTTTCTTTCTTTGAGAAATAAGGCCTCTGAATATTATACATGCACATTTTTAGTACCACAGAGATTGCAAAATATCATATTATTATGCAAATCCGTTATTACTCGAGAATAGTTGTTGTGGATGTCCTACCGGTTTTGCAGTGGGTCTTTAAGTAGGAAACCAGTTGGCCGTCCACAACATTCCAGGAGGTATGACGGATTTCTATAATAATATTATGAATACTTTATTCAAACTAAAGACAAATAGATGTAACCCTGACTACTTCAAAATGACACTCTAAACAAGGTTGCCGGTCCCAGACGACTTTAGTCGGTTAAATCAAGACTGGGTAAACTGTCACTGGTGAGACAACTTTGAGTTTCTTGATTCCTCAAGTCTACTTTACATAAATGGATACTTTAGACTATCAACACTGTAAATTTATCATGGCCCATTCATTAAACATTTATAAAGAACAGTATTTTTATTATTATGTAATATATATATATATATATATAATATAAAAGCTTTCACATAAACACGTGAAATAACAATCAATGATCAAACCACAGTAAGAAATGGGAAAACAAGACTAAGATCTTTCAACCATAACAAGCGGTCTTCGTCAGAGTCAAAAACCCAACTGAACACTAGATGCAGAAAACATCCAGTGACCAGATGTTTTCTGCATCTAGTGTTCAGTTGGGTTTTTGACTCTGACGAAGACCGCTTGTTACGGTTGAAAGATCTTAGTCTTGTTTTCCCATTTCTTACTGTGGTTTGATCATTGATATATATATATATAGTTCAATATAGACAAAGAAACATAGAGAAATCAAAAGAACACACTTACAGTCTCTCCTGAAGACGATTCAAACCGAAAATTAGAGACTGTAAGTGTGTTCTTTTGATTTCTCTATTATTCTTTGTCTATATTGAACTATATTTGTCCGTTTTGGATCGTATTTCCAACGAAAAAGTGTATATATATATATATATCTGAGGAAGCCTTCATTTGGTTATTGGGTGCAAGAAATTCCCCTGGTCTAAATTTAATCAGATGATTTTTTTCTCGTTTTTTTTTTTCGTTTATTTGTTTAATTTTAGTTTTATGTTTTCTGTTTTTACTTTTCTTCTCCCTTTTACTTAAACATCACTTGTCTGACCAGCACCTACACGCTGACAGTTTAAGGACTACCCTTATCCTTGTGGATTTGGTCGTCCCCCTCCAAGGAGGGAATTACCCGTTCCCCCGGGCCAGGGCTCATTAAGAATGAGTACCAGTTTAGGAGCATTTTGCCAATAAATGCTCCCACCCACTGGTGAGGGCCGGAGGTCTAGCTCCTCCTTGGTGTTATGCAGACACCCACCCGAGAAGATACTGCTTCTCACACAGCGACACATCACATAAGATCATTTGTGTCTACTCTACCTGAGTAAGGAACCACAGCCACCACGAGTCCGACCGCATGACGAGGCATGAGTGACAAACTGAAAGTGAGAGATAGATAATTGAAAATTATAAAATAATTGAAATAAAATTTGAAAATCACTCATGGGCTTCGAGCCTCGTCCCCGTGGTACCGACAGTATTTTAAGAGCTCTCGGGTAGAACTCCGGACCTAAGTCCTACTGAACAGCTATTGGCGGCTGTATGGGTCAGTAGCCCTTGAAGAAGAAAAGAAGAAGTAAATAAGAAGAAATAAATAATAGAGTTAAAAAAAAAAACCCTGATGCCCAGAAATCCACCAGGATGACCGGGGGTGGAGGGAGAGGTCATTCCCATACCTGCGCCCCCGGCCCTCCCCACCAGTGTGATCTCCAACAGCCAAGGCAGCTTGGAGAGACCCTGCCGCCTCAAGATCCAAGAATTAATGCAGAAGAATTGTGTCCCAATCCTCTGCCATCTCCCTGATCAAGAAGCACCAGGGACTCCCCGCATCAAGGTACCCTAAAGATTGATGATGATTAACCTTCATGTGGATCCTTTCCTTGATTGTCATGTTCTTGTCGAAATGATGAATGACAGAAGTCAATGATAGGAATTTAAAAGTGTCTCAAGATAACCTCCTTTCTTTATTAATCTGAAGAATTACTAGAGTCTTGTTGGACGATGAAGGGCATATTCTTCATATACTGTCTCCCACTTCCATAATCATTTTTTAATCTAGCCAAAATTAGTTCTGTTATATATTTTTTGAAAATTGTGAATGTATTTTTATTTCTGATTAGGCTGGAGACATTTGGGGGCCATCTCATCCCCTGCGATACTATTTTAAACATAAAATTAAGTCTTTTACTGGTGTAATTCTTACAATAGAAAACCAGGTGAGCAGGGGTGTCTTTTTCTTTTTGTTTGCAATCTCTGCAAAATGGATTTTTTGTTTTTTTGATCTTAAATAGAAAATCCCTAAATGGACCATGACCTGTTAATGTCTGTGCCAGAGCAAAATTTAATTTAAAATGTTTTAGTTTCATAAATGACTGAATCGCCAATACTATTTAAAACATGATTATTTCTATCATCTTTCTTAGCCTTTTTTATCCAAATTCTAATTATGTAAGATCTAATAATTCTCCTGATTTCATTAAAACTTGTGTTATCAGGCAAAGGGATGAATTTTTGTAGATATTTAATCGAGCAGGGGATGCGATTTTTAAAATCTTCAATTAAATTAATTTCTAACAGACGATAGACTGGTGGAAGGACTTGGTTAATGATGCATAGCACATCAGTTGACACAGTTTTGTATGCATGAGAAATCATAATTAGGCTTGAACGTGAAATTCTATTCAACACACCATGATAACATGGAGGAACTCTTCTAAACTAGGCTGTCGAACCGTACATCATGATACCTTCCGATATTGCTCCGTACGCAATTTTAAGTTGATTATATCGTACACCCCATCTATAACCTGTACATGTTTTGAAAATTTTAAATTAAAATTTTAATTTTAAATTAAAAACGATAATATCACTTTTATAATTTTATTTACTCACAGCCTAAACTGGTACACGTCGGTAAGGTGGCTGCACTGCGTGTCATTGTATCGTTGTTTATATCGGCCAGTGGACGCATTTACGTCTCCGTTCCTTCATTCCTTCTCCTTTTTATTTTCTTTTTTTCCTTCTCTCTTGAAGATGGCAAGACGCCGAAACTATCGTTTCGGCAAGAGTACCCGAAAATTTGAGTCTGCAAGTGTGTTTCCTTACTCTGTGTGTTACTCTTCTTCTATTTTGAACTCGTCTATATATATATATAATATAAAGTCCAACCTACATGTAGTTATTTCATCATATCAGTGATAATAATTTATGTTAAAATTATAAATTAATATAAATATTGTATTGTATTTATTAAAATATTATACCTATAAAATTGTTATACCTACAATACGATATATTTTGTAAAAAGATCATACTATAATAATTTTCAATGGAATATAAAGTAAAATATAATTACAAAGTAAATAAAATTTATTTAATGATAAATTACAACCTACATTCAATGGGAATTTGAGGTTGGTGTTTTTTGACAATTTCATTTATATTCGGGCGTAAAAACGATAGCACTGCTCTCAATTCCTGATCTAGAATCCAGTTCTGTATTTCGTTCTCCTGTCTATATTTTTTCTAGTTGCATACCCAGGCAGCAAAATGCATTCTCCAAAAGTCTACTCGGCTATTTTACTGTATCCATTCATAAAATTTGGCGGCACACTTCAAGATTCACGCGGCCCAGTGGTTGAGCATCACTGGTATAGAGTAATGCATTGTCCTATTAGACCGCAAAATTAATATAAATACCAAAAAGTTTATTGAAACATTATTTTTGCATTAAAGATTTAATAATAACTAGGTTTTGCGTATTTTTTTAAAAAAAAAATACTTATAAGAAAAATGAATAATGCGTACATGGGATAATTGTTTTTAGATGTTTATCAAGGTATGTTGTCTGATAACAGGAGTTTTATCTAAATGGTAACTCCAGAAATCAATTACATCATTTCAGCTGACGAAAAAATGTATGATTTAGCCGATGTTATGTGGGATGCCAGATGGGAGCGGCTGGTATGTTTGTCAAACGCCTACAAAGCTATCACCACATGGACTCACCTCCAGTAAACACAAACCCCTTCTTACTGCTATGTCATTCTTTAAGGAAAAAAAATTACAATGTTAAGAAAAATGTTTAAACATTGTATATGTTAAATGAAGTTGAATTGACGAAGACTGTTTGTTACGGTTGAAAGATCTTAGGTTTTCTTTCTTATTTCTTACAGTTTTTTTGACGTTGAGTATTACGTGTATATTGTGAAATCTTGTTTTATATATAATTTATATATTAATAGTTGCTACGTCACTGAACGTACAGGATAAAGGTCTACGTGTTCTATGAGTCTACAGAGGTTTAGCGAAGACGAAGTTAGTTCTGATAATGTTGAAGTAGGTTGAACCCATAATGATGGGTTCCAGTAAACATTAGTATCTAGCAATCAGAAGATGTAGTCTATCTTTTAAAATAGACTTATAATAACATAACATATGATGTTTTAATTGATAATTGATGTTTGCATTATTTAGAATACATCATGACCAGTAGGTGCTAGAGAATTGTATAACATTACGAGATAGTTACAGTACTGTACCTGTACAACAAAGATGTTCAGCGAGAAGTAAGGAAAATAGAAACTAAGGAGAGGAAAACAAAGCAATATCCGGCAAATTACTCCGGTGGCTGGTACAAAAAAAAAATTCCGGCAAACAAAAATTTTGCCCTATGAAGGAATATCGGATTAAGGATGTTCAACCTGTACCTACTTACGAGAACGCTTTATCTAAGATGAATAAGTCCATTTTTGATATTTTTTATGACGTATTTAAATGATTGTGTGTGCGTGTTATTATCGAGCGATGTTTTTATCACTCAGGAAATAGAATCAAATAATAAAATAAATTTTCTAGACCTAACTATTGAAAAAACTGAAAATAAACTTAAATCTAAAATATATAGAAAACCAACCCCGACCGATATAACCACACATAATTCTTCAATTCATCCAAAGTAACAAAAAATTTCTGCCTTTCCGCATATCGATTAATAAGAATTCCGATGAATCAATACAGCTATAATAAGGAATTAAATATAATTAAAAAAATAACAACGAATAACGGTTATAAAGCAAGCTTATTTGAAAAAATATTAAAAAATAGAAAGAATCAAATTAATAACAAATACGAAAGCCCTAGCAATAATAAATACGCGTCTATAACATACCTAGGAAATATTAGTCAAAAAGTAGCGAACTTAATAAAACGATACAAAATAAAGGTAGGATTTAAAACTAATAATTCTGTAAGCCAAATATTAACTTGCTCAACCGAAAATGTAATTAATAAATATGAAAAAAGCGGGGTATATAAATTAAAGTGTAGTGATTGTAACCAAATATATATTGAACAGACGGGAAGAACCCTAAAAATATGATTTAAAGAACATCTTAAGGACTATTTAAATAATACAAATAAATCAAATGTTGCAAACCACCTGACTGAACACAGACATACACCTGACAGCTTAGAAATCGTCATCTTACGAGGTATGACGGTTTTACCTATTTCTAATATAAATCATAATATTATAATCACCCAACATGTCAATTAACAAATTGTAACGATATTTTTCAGATATATGATATTTGTATGGGAATTTGTACTACTATTACTCGAATCAATGGGAAATGTACAAGATTCCATCGAACCTTGTACTAACTAAGTATGTAATACTTTTTTCCTGAGATTTAAAATTTCCAGTAGAGAAGCCCATAGGAATGTCAAACCTGCCATATGAGGAAATATTACAATATATAGAGAATTAAGGTTGCTTTATATATGAATTATGTTGTTTAAATCTAAATCTCATTTTTAGAAAGGAGATAATTACTTTAATTAAAGGAAACTTGCATCCAGGACTATTCTTGGTAACGACTATTAATGGTAATTATCAATAATGAACTGCCTAACTGTATGGGTTACTGAATATTCTAACTTTAATGCAGATTCTAATTACCCGTAGATAATTCACCGAGCCAAAATAAATTAGTTAAAATTATCAGCATGTTTAAAATTCTATTTTGTTGGGCAAAGAACTAAGAATAATTAGTAGTTATGAATTAGTCATGCTCATTTATTAATAAATCATTCATCTCAGATAATGCGTGACTCGTAAGTAGGTACAGGTTGAACATCCTTAATCCGATATTCTTTCAATGTAATTTAAAATACATTTTTCTATAAAATTTCTGATTTTTTGCAATCTTATTATGTTATTTTTTTTTCTATTTTTACCCCCGTAAAAAACCGCCCCCTGGTATTGAAAATACCGGCCACCCCCCTCCTTGCTACATCATATATACTATGAGTATTTATATAATAGTCTTGTAGGACTAGATAAAGTCCATTAGGACGGATGTCATGCTGAAAGTAACAAATATTGCGTGATCAAAACATATTGAGTTTCCCTGGTCTAGTTGAATCAGTATAATGACACTTCCGCTGCTCAATTAAGTTGTTACGGCGTATGGGTGTGTACAATAAGTTTTTAAAGCTGTTTGGAAAAGTTCGGTTTCTTTCTATGAACAACCAAGAAGTTGGGTGATTAAGCCAGTGAAATATCTTGGTAATAGAAATATATTATTTATATTCAAGTTTGGGGTAGTAATGGAGTGATTAAGCGCCTCTAACACTCAACTCCGACTTTCGGCCTTCACAAGGCTACCCTCTTGTTTGTTGAGGGACAAACAAAAGAGGAGGAGAAGGTGATCAGGGGCTGTGCTTGACCACCTTCGTTTCCCATCCTTCCTAATCCTCAAATCCCCTCCTTTTATCCCAGCCCCAATCTAAGAGGTTATGCGATCCGTGCCGAAGGATGGATGATCAGGGGTTTCTGTATTATGAACGGAGCCTCAAGGACACCAGGCGACCCTCTTGAGTAAATAGCCTTACTCCGGTATGCAGTGCTCTGCCGGAGCGGACAAAATACGACTGATAGAGCTTCAGGGATTTTCACCTGTAAGGAGAAGGAAGTTTGGAGACTATCCTCCGGAAGTGCAGAGGGTCCAAAGCGCTAACTAGTGGGAACCTCCCACAAGTGCACCTGAGGACCCGAAGAAGACCATCCCGAAGAAGGAGAAAGGAAGTACTTTCTCCCGAAACATAGGAAGCCTGAATGGACATTATCAATAATGGTTTGTGCAGATTCTGCAAAGAGGAAGAAACACCGTTGCACCTGCTGATAACTTGTAAGGCAACTTTACTGCAGAGAGGCAGGTGCTTCGGGACACTCAACAAACCATAGAAAAAACTTTTACCGCTGGAACCAGCAAAAGTGCTGAGCTCCTTTGAGGCGTTGAAGCTAACTGCTGGGGTACTTTAGTACAGTAGAGGGGAGTACAATAGTTTTTTTTTTAAGACTCAGTGCTATAGTCACCCTCAAATAATAAAAAAAAAAGTAAAAAAAAAATAAAAATAATCAAGTTTTCAGGTTGAGATCAAAACTATTGAATTCAGATTTTTTTTTTCGAATACAGATCTCACTCAATAACTTGGCAAATATGGATTACCGATTGTTGTTATCAATAATAATTCACATGGGATCGGATTTCGCATAAATGCCAGTAAACCAAAGCAAATTAATAATAACTATAACTTTTAGGGTAAAGGAATGGAAAGAAACAGTCAACAACTCCTTTATTTTTGTTCTTACCAAATATTACTAAAAAAAATTACTAAAAAATATTACTAAATATTATAATTTAAAATTTACAAAATGAATAATGAGCATAACAAATAAATAATGTAAGAGATATAAAATAAAAACATTGGATAGCTTTAAATGGCACTGAATCAATGATGGCAAGAGTCAATAATACCGATATAAATACATGAATATGAATCAAAATCATTGCTTGAATATATACACACTGACTCGAGGGCATTCATTGTAAATGTGGTTAAACAATCATTACCAACAGAGAATGCAAATAATACAACCTATATACATTCAATCTAAAATTAACAAATAAGTTTTTAACGACTTTAAATTTGTCTTGATTTTTAATAAAAATGTATCGTGAAGTTATAAATTAATATATAAACATAATATTGGAATATAAAGCTAATGGCCAGATTTCTGATCATTATTGGAATAATATCCCTATTCTGTTAAATTCATAAAAAGTTGAATTAATATGTCAGTCTGCAAGACATTTGCAAAAGAAACAAGAAAATGTAACCATATATTCTGAATTTCTAAGTCATTTTATTACATTAAAAATATATGATTCGAACTCTTATTTAAAAAAAAAAAAAAAAAAAATAACACCCATATGTAGTGACAGAGACTGCTAAATTTTAACTTAAAATCACAATTTGCGTGATTGTTTTACAATACCATGTTGTACAAATAAATATGATGAAATAAGGAGTAACTGAATAGGTAACCTGATTTTGTCAGTAACAAATTACCTATTTTCGATATAATCAACTTAAAATAAAGATTAAAAGAATTTTGTTTAAAAACTATATTTGATTTAATGTATATTACATTTAATTTAAAACTATACAATATCTAATTTGTAAGGAAATAAACTAAACCCATGGTTAAATAATTTAATAATTAATGATACCAGTCATCAATGAAATGGAATTGATGTTTTAGTAGTAATGAGCATTTCAACGACATGTACAAATTAATTCACATGAAATTAAAAAGATGAAAGTAACTTGGTCAAATTGTATATAATATTACTGCCTTTATTATTGGTATACTCAAACACCCATACACGTTAAGACAATTTTTTTTCCATTTCATGTACAAAAGAAATTTATGTCTAATGATATATACAAATATACAAAGTACACTTATGTTTATCATGACACTGTACAATTGAACTAGTACACTATACTTTAGTAGGTGCCTGCACTAATACACACAGTTAAAACTTTGTATTGTATAAACAATGTTCATATAATTATTTAAAAAAATATAATCATTGACTAGCCTTAGAAGTTATGGATGTGGTCTTAGTACATAAAACATACAGCAGGATAACATTACCTCCTGAAGGTTGAAGCTATGCCTTTCAATTCACATACACTATCCAATTAATTTAAAACAATCCCTATGAAAGATTAATCTAAAATATTTATTTATATGCCATATCCACAGAAATTACAATTTTACAATATGTACTTGTAAATATGTTTCATGCATTTTACATAACAATACATCTGAACAAAGAGAAAAAATATACCTGTACTATGAACAATTATTTATACAAATGTAAATTGAAATGTTTATTTTTACGTTTTCAGCACAAGATGTTCTTTGGTTTTAAAAGTCTTTTGTCTATAAGCCCTATTTTATGATGGTATAAGTAATTAAAAATAAACTTTTAAATATTTGAAGAATTATGACTTTAAGGAAATATTATCAACGGAATGATATTTAATTTGAATTAGAAAATTAAAACCTGAACAAATATTCAATTATGCGTAATTTATGTTTGTGGTTTATTGGAAATAAAATTCGTGTTATGAGTTTTTTATTTTTAAAAAATATATATATGGTTGAACAATTCATTCTGAGACGTTTAGGTCAACTTCAAAATGATAAATGTAATTATGCTTTTTAAAGGTCAATTATAACCTACAAAATGTAACTCAGACTCAAAGAAGCGTGGGTAAAAGCTTTACTCAGGTAATAGCTTGGGTTGCAGCACATGCAACTGGTTTACACTTATTTTTTTCTTTTTAAGGCTGAAATAATAGTACCTAGTTTCACTATTTTTTGATATTTTGTTTTAATTTAATTATGTTAAAAGAAAGTGTTTTTCAATGATGTTTCATTTTTTTTGAAATACGTATTTCACTCTTTCTACGCCACTGTAATATACACGACTATCATTTTGTCATTAGATTTGCATTATATCTAATTGTTTAGACCTCTTAAAGGTCAACTATATAACTGCTTCTTCAAAGTAATGTTTTGATAGAATGGCCATCACTGTTTGATTTCAACTTGCATATTCAAAATATTAGATATAATGTACCCTAAAAGGTTATGCAGTTTATATACTTCACTTTTTTGATACAATTTCTACTGCATACACAAATTTATACAAAAAAAAAAATTAACCTTATATTTCCATTTTCTAACTTCAACAATATTTCAAAGTTATAATTAGGATTTTAATTTAATTTATTATTAAAAAAAGTCAATAAAAACTGATCAAATGTTGGTAGAGTAGTTTTGAAATAAGAGACCGATTAAATGTCTCATGTTTCAAGACTTTCCATAACTGATAATTGAATAACTGATAATGTGAAGCTCATATTCACATATTTACTCTATATTATATATTGATTTTTAATATGGAGTAACATATAATATTGTTATAATATATTACTCTATATTATAACAACAATATAGAATAATATAAAGTATTTACCAACATCTTATGAAATTATTACATAAAAATATTAAAACTCGAAATAAATCTGAAAATTACAAAAACAGCTAAAATTTATTCCTGAGAAAAATCGTTTGTTTTAAAACGGCTATAAAAAAAATTTGTTTATTTAAAAAATTTATGTTCTATTCTTAAAGTAGTTGTTCCTGAATGAGGATAACTCATTCACTGGGGCTTCATAAATGTTATTTTATTAGAATTTTATGTCTGTTATTGAATAATTTTTAAAACACGTGACTACGTGTTTGCCCATTAGAGAATGGGCAAAGTGGAATAGATTTCACAGCACAAACTTTATTTCATTGTATACTTAGATTTGAACTAAAATGATCTGGTTAGTAATAATAACTTATGGTTATTTTCATCATTATTGCAAAACAAGATTACAAAGCTTTTATTTAACACTTCTTTGTTTTTCTTTCTTTTTAAGTAAATAATACCTAAGGAAGACAAATATTCTAAAAAAAATGCATTCTTCATATTTAAAAGTATAATTTAATTTACTTAATAATATAAAAAGATTGGTATCTATTACGTGACTAATAGATTACAAGTTAAAGAAAAAAATAAATAATATAAAATAAATTCTAAAAGCGTGATAGAAATACACTTGTTTCTAATAAAGAAATATGAAAAATACATCAACAGAGGAATGGAAAACATTGATAGGGTATATTCCCTCTATGAATATTCTGTACAATATATCAAGTTTTTAATCGCATCAACATAAAAGTCAGCGAAAAGCTCAAAACACTACCCATACAAGAACAACAACTACTACTATAACATAGAGTATTGTCAATGTAAAACTCCAGAGTGTCTTATCTAGATAAGAGAAGAGAGTTGAGGCACGCACATCTGGAGGTAGATTTTAAAATTGAACTAAATAAAGGCACAGATTAAGGGTGATATTATTATGGTACTAAGTAGAAGATGGGTAACACTTTGTTTAAAATGCCATTAAAACTGAATTATACAGCTAACGCTTTTTAAGAATAAATACCGTCATAGTTTAATTCAGGTTTGTCGTAAGATTAAACATTGAAAGTGGACTTCGGTATGCACCTGAAAGAGACTAAAATAAATTATAGAGAATATAAAAGGAAGTATATACAAATGACAAGTTATGCAAAGAAGAGCTTGTAGAGATAGAAGGCAGTGGTTAGATATTGAGGGGATCAAGTGGGTAACGTTTCACTAAGGTCTTCTTTCAACCACTGAGGTATTGTACGGCTTCCTAGCCTCTTGAGCAACTTAACCAAAGCAGTGTTATGCGACAAGTAATACCTCTGAAAAAAAAAGTTATGTTTTAAGATAGAGAAGTCAATATTTATGTTGTTATATCAATAAAATATAATTAAACTGCATTTTTGTTCTCACAAGGTAATAAAAAACTTGGCCAAGCAAATTATTGACACATTTAAAAGGTAGATAACATGCTCTACAGGGTAGTATGTAACCTTCTGGTAGGAGGAAACAAAAATAACATTTGGTTTTTCAGAAAAGTTTATCCCAATGCCACATTGCTGAAACAATTAAGAAATTATAAGACCTTTAATATTTCGTGTGAAATCACGAATGTCTCAAACCACTTGCAATCTTGAAGGATATGATCGAGGAGCAATTCAAAAGAGATTAGTATCAAACACAAGTTCTTCCAACACTTCTTGCAGATGTCCCATAAGCTTGCCTTTTCCATAGCGATCAGCATCGACTTCTTGAAAAATTTGAACTTCCACTTTGTCTTTCAGAATTCCTCCTATGTGATCAGCAGGGATTAAATCTGGTGATTTTCCAGGCCACTCAGTTCAAACAAAGGAATATGTCGCAGAGCTTTTCATAAGCTTTTGCGTCTCATTTCCTCGAAAGCCTCAAGCACTCTCGTAGTGGCAAAAACACACTTCAGCAGGGGTCCAACACATTTTCAGAGTCTGTCAAAAACGGGATTCCATCTTCTTCCAAAATTTTGTTGCGAAAGTAAGCTCCTGTCCAAGACTGTCTCTGTCCTTAATTATTTACAGTGAAGCACAAAAAAATCCCACAATATACACAAATATAAGCAAAAAAGTGAGCAAAATATATTTGGAAGAAAATAAAAAAAATGTTATCAAATAGAAAAAAGTATGGAATTCATATTTTTCTTACTTCCTCCCCAGCAAAAGGTTTATGTACCACCCTGTAAAAAATAAAACTAACTTCCTATAATACAGACTCATTTATAAAATCATCAAAACAGTTAAGCAGACTGCGTTGATGGAGATTTATAAAACCATCAACTCATATAAAAAGCAGGATTAGTTCGAACATGTAACAAATAAAACGAAGTACTGATTTAACTAAATTTCTATATTATAAAAACTTATTCATAAAATCATCTAAACCAGACATTCTCAAGGGGGGCAATATTACCTCCAGGGGGCAATTCCTTAGCAAGAGAGGGCAATTTCTTAACTCAAGGCAGAAAATTTCTAAATCATTTAATTGACATATGGATATTGAGGGTAAATGAAAATAAAACTATGCTATATCAGCTATATCAAAAAGTATGGGTCACAATGGAACCAATATTTTTTATATTTTCCAACTCTTATTTGTTTGAATGGGGATTCAGTACTGTCAAAAAAAAAAAACACGACAAAAGAGAGAAACAAAATGGATACATGCATTCGAAGAGATATAAAACTTCAACTAATAAATTTAAAGCTAAATATAAAAGGGTTGACAGCGAAGCACCATGATCAATATCTCATTAAACAGCCATGAATAAAACATTTTGAAAAAGTTTAGTATTTTTTTGCAATAATTGATGTTTTTTTATTAAGGGGGTTAATTAATTTGTTTTAGTAAGTATAGGGGACAAATGGCCAAAAAGGTTGAGAAGCCCTGATCTGAACAGCCACTTGGAATGAATATTTATTTGTTTAATATGAAAACAAAAAATATTATTATTAATACATTTAACTAAAACAAATGTAAAGAAATACTACCACAAGTATAAAATGAACTGTAAAATAGATTTGATTTCTACCTGTAAGAACTTGTATGCCCTAGGTTCCATCGTAGGATAATGTCTTCCTTTGCTTTTCCCCAGACATTTGGTTGTGTTATGGCCATTAATAACTTGACAGAAAAAACCTTTGCGGGGGTCATACCTGAAAGAATCCAATTTGTATAAAAATCACATGTTTTCTCAATAATTTAGTTGGAAATAAACCAGTATATATATCACTTTCTATCAGTCGGTGGAACTATTCGCGTCTCCGCTCCTGTGTTCCTTTTCCTTTTTCCCTTTGCATCTCCTGAAGACGCCAATACAACCGAAATTATCGAGAATCGTGAGTGTTAGTTTTTCGTATTTGTTTTCGTTTTATTGCTTTAATTATATATATATATATATATATATATAAAAGATTTCACATAAACACGTGAAATAACAATCAATGATCAAACCACAGTATGAAATGGGAAACAAAACTAAGATCTTTCAACCGTAAGAAGCAGTCTTTATCAGAGTCAAAAACCCAACAGTTGGGTATATATATATATATATATGGTATCTATGGGTATATATAAATATATTTATAATATGTTTATAAAATAAATATATTTATATAAATATAAATATATAAATATGTTCAATGTACAAAAAGAAACAAAAAAATTACAAGCACACACTTACAGTCTCTAACTTTCAGTTTGAATCGTCTTCAGGAGATATAAGAGAGAGAAACCAAGCGCACTAGGTTCATCTCTCTTGAAGACGGTTCAAACCGAAAATTAGAGACTGTAAGTGTATGCTTTTAATTTCTCTATGTTTTTTTTGTACGTTGAAATATATATATTAGAAGTAAGATCGGGTCTAAAAAATCCAGTCCAACCAGACCCAGGCCCAAGGGTTCAATTATCTTATCTTGAATGGAATAATTTTTAAATAAGATCAAAAAATTATCTTATTCAAAAACTTCTTACTTCTGTAAGTTATATTATTTTATTTATCTCTGAAAGACCTCTACTTGTAATATTCATAAGTTGTAACAATCCATTTTCATATTGTTTATATGTTGTATGTGGATATGTAATTTCTTATTATCCTTTGTTTGTAAGCCTATGAAAAAGGTTTTAAAATAAAACCGAAATATCGGCAACGAGAGTTTGATTTTTTAATCTAGAAAATTGGGCGAATCATGATTAAATATACAGGCATTCTATCAAACGGTTAATAAATTAAATACATGCATATTGTTAATACCACTGAGGTTAGTATGATTTATATTAGAAATAGGTAAAACTGTCATACCTCGTAAGATGATCCTGGAGTTGGAGCGCTTTCGGACGTTATCCATCTTCGATCGCAACAAACCTACTGAGCTGTTATATAGTGAAGTTAACAGATAACCAACCCCTATATAACAGCTCAGTAGGTTTGTTGCGATCGAAGGTGGATAACATCCGAAAGCGCTCCAACTCCAGGTTAATAAATTATTTGGATTTTTTTTATAATAATACTAATATATATGCATATATATATATTATTACTGTGTCCAGGTATATACATTTTATTTTTTAAATAGTACTTTCATAATGAATTAACAATGTCATTGCTAGCTTCTCCTATATATCGGATAAATATTAATTTATTAATTAATAAATTGCTAACAATATACACAATATATAAAAAAAATATCATGCAAACAAAATAAGTATCATATTGTGGACCCAAAGTAATCGTTACAAAGATGCAGATTTCCTTGATTACATATTTAATGTTTTTATACAATAATGACTGCGCGATTAAAAGGTATACTACCTGAGATGAGACGAGTAGTTAAAGTAAGGGGTGATCTTGAGGTATTTCTGCAGTTGATCCATTATTTCTACAGGGTTAGAACGGAGTTGCTCACCATCTATGATATAGAGCTGGGGTGATGGGTAGTATAACAACCAGCGTTCTAAGTGTTGCGCGTACTTCCCAGGTTGTAGACATCTGTGTAACAAGTCCTCTCTTAATTAATTATTTACTATCTCAGGATTTATCAATAACAACAAATTTGATCAAATGCAAAAAAAAATTCAAATGATTACAGAAAAAATGAAAGTTATAAATAAATAATTCATTTATGTATCTAAATGTAATATGACAATTCATGACTTAATTCACCTAATTAAAACAGATTACAGTCGATAAATTTTACCATCATTTATTTTGTTTAGATCAAAAATTATATTAAAAGATCTAAATAGATTCATTCTAAAATTAAACCTGATGGATGAAAGATTTGTTTACAAATACAAAAATTATTGTATTTGAAAAAGAAAAAATATTTAAAATTCCATCTTAATTTGCAATAGCAGAATTTAAATATGTTTTGGTGTGTCAGGATGGTACACGTATTTGAATGGGTGACATCACGTGATGTTGGCACTTCCAGTAAGAGGTTTTCAGTTTTCAGTTCTAGGAAAGTTCGGTCCCAGCAAATTTTAGAAAGGCCCTAAAAATTATAAACTAAGAAATATTTTGAGCTTAAGTAGCATAATCAGTAAAACTGACTGATATTAATATTTATTCCCTTTTTTCCCTTTTCATATTGTGGTTTGATCATTGATTGTTATTTTACGTGTTTATGAGAAATCTTGTTATATATATATATATATATATATATATATATATATATATTTAAAAGTTGGAAGCAGTCCTTCTTGAATACATTTATTTAAAAACGTTATATCCGAAGCTTTATTGAATATATTCCCTAACTTCGGAACCTTTTCTTCAATTCACGGTTTTTCAAATAAAAAATCAGATCACCATACTTCTTCAAATTAATATTTGACATGTTTCGCAGCTTTCATCACCATGTTCAGAAATAAACAATATATATATAATAAAACCACAATATGAAATAGGAAAAAAAAACTGAGATCTTTCAACCATAACAAACGGTCTCGTCAGAATCAAAAACCCAACATCAACTGGGTTTTTGATTCTGACGAAGACCGCTTGTTATAGGGCTGAAAGATTTTAGTATTTTTTTTTCATTTGCAGTTATGTTATGTTATCTCCATTTCCATATGGTTTGGGTTTTTTTTCTAAACTTCGTATTGCAGTTTGATCATCGACTATTTCACGTGTTTATTGTGAAATCTTGTTTTATATATATATATATATCTATATATATATATATTGTTAAATAACGTCCCATATTTGGCTTGTATCTGCTTCTTACACAATTTCTCCAGTTTCCGGAATTCCTTCCTCGTCTCTTCATTAAAACTATAAAGTCTATCACCAATATTACTAGTCGACATGTTTCGAATGTACCACATTCATCATCAGGACAATAATGAGAGTAATAGTAGGAAAGCTAGTTATATATATAGAGATGGATTATTAATGGAAAGTTTACAGGGCATCGCCCTGTATCACGGCGCATTATGGGGGATTAAGGTAGGGTGGTTGGGCTCACCTACTACCTGGCTAATCTGGGTGTTTCTGTTTGCAAATAGTTTTAAAATTCGACAAGAATTATTAACTTGGATATTTATGGCTGGTTGCTTTCTTGAATAATTATTGCTTCTAATAGTTGTAATTTAAAATGATTTCTTTCTCGAGCGATAATTTTCGTGGAATTTACCATCATTTCTCTTGTGAGTTTTGTCTTATGGACTGCTGTTGTATGGCATTTTGGCGCGCCGGCAGAAAGGTGCATAGTAATTCTTCTAGATAATGAAGTCGAAGTCATTCCTATATATGAGCTTTTACGGGCCTCACAGCTCCCGATATTACATGAGTACTCATATACAAGATTTGTTTCTTTTGACTCCTTTACGCTAGGACTATTTTTCATTAATAAACTGCTTATTGAAGGGCTTTGGTAGTAAGTTATCAGGGTCAAACTATCGTCAGGCTTAATACATTTAACATGGCTTTTTATAATATTTTTCAAAACACGTTCATCAGTCTTATATTCATCTGTATATTGGTTTTTGTAGAATATTTTGTGGTTAGTGCCTGTTGTTAGGCTCTTATTATCTGAGGTGAATCTATTTTCGAGGTAGCGTCTTAGAATGTTGTCGAAATACTTGTTTGAGTAACCATTGTTGATTAACGCTTGCTTGGTTGACAAAATATTACTGTTGAAAAGGTCCCAGGTTGAGGCGGTCTTGTATGTTCTGTGGATTAGGGATCTGATAGTGGCGTCTTTATACCGTTGAGGGCATTCACTCTTCGCATTTAGGTATGATGCTGTGTTGGTAGGTTTCCTGTAAATAGAAGTCTGCAGTATGTTATTTTTCAGGTTAATATTTACATCAAGGAAGTTCATTCTTTTTTCTATTGCTGTTTCTATTGTAAATTTGAGACAGGAGTTATTTTCAAATGCTGACTTGAGGTTTAGTAATTGTTCTGAATCTTTTGCAACAACGAAGCAATCATCCACGTATCTACAATAAATAGCAGGCTTTAATTCAGGGCTGTTGTTTAGGATCCATTAATAATGTTCCATTAATAATCCATCTCTATATATATAACTAGCTTTCCTACTATTACTCTCATTATTGTCCTGATGATGAATGTGGTACATTCGAAACATGTCGACTAGTAATATTGGTGATAGACTTATAGTTTTAATGAAGAGACGAGAAGGAATTCCGGAAACTGGAGAAATTGTGTAAGAAGCAGATACAAGCCAAATATGGGACGTTATTTAACAATATATGTTTAAATGAAGGACTGCTTCCAACTTTTACAAATATATATATATATATATATATATATAACTTGTTCCCTCTCTTTTGAAAAAAATCGACATTTCCGTTATTTTTAGTTGTGGAGGAAACCTATTTAACAGATTGGTGAGTAATCATAATAGGGAGAAAGAAGGTTGTGTGTACAATATCCCTTGTGGTGATTGTAACTCAAGGTATGTTGGCCAAACAGGAAAAAGCCTGCTTACTAGGGTGAAGGAGCATAAATATGCCATTAGAAGACAGGAGGAGTCCAGTGCCGTGTTTCTACATATAAAAAACAAGAAACATTCAATGAATTGGGAAAATGCAAAGGAACTGTTGTTTCTAGCTTCCAATATTGAAAGGAATCTTGTGGAAAGTGCCTTGATCAAACATTGGTGTGTAAACCTCATGAACAGCAGCTCGGGACTTTTTAAATTGGATAATGTTTTGGTTGAAGGTATAGTCAGGCAAATTGGACTTCATGATGGTTTAAAGTCCTGCAGTGTAGGCTCTAATCGAACTGATGTTTCTCCTTTTGGTACCTAGTATTTTGTTTCCTTTTTGTTAAATTGTATGTTTTGTTTCTCTTTGTTGTTTTATCTTTTTTTAGCTTGTATTTTATATGTTTTTATAATTTAACATGTGTTTTGTTTTGTCTCCCCATATTTTGTTTTTTGTAACAAACCTGTAACCTCTGTTGTTATCAATATCTAGTTGCTCTCTGATGACATATAATTGAAAGGCCTTAGAGCATATTTTCTGTGTTTTTTTTACTTTTCCTTGTGGCTTATACGTTCATATATATACTTGTATATTTAGAGAGCAGACTTTTCTTGATACATATGCCTTTAAATTCCTTCTAAATGCATGTCTTTGTCATTCTTCTCAATACTAGCTGACCCGGCAGCTCCATACTATACCGCATAACAGTCAGTGGATGTCGTGTTACCTTTAGCTAAACTTAATTTGATATATAATTATTAACATATGTTAATATATAACCAGAAAGACTCTATCTTACCTATAAAAATTCTAATGTAGTGCAATCTGTTATTATGTGGTATTTACTCATTGTAGGGTAAAAATCTAATGAAATGGTCTCCACATATAAAACTTTTAATGATATAAACAACGCGTTTCGAACACGTAGTGTTCTTCTTCAGGCATTAACTAAAAAAAAAATACAATGACACCAGAGAGTTATCTATAGTACAAAGTAAATAAGTACAAAAATTAATATAAAATAAAATAAGGGCGAAAGTACGAACCTAATGGTGAGGGCCTCTGAATAAGACTGACTGGAAATGGAAAGGACATGGGTGGGGGTATATAGGGTACATCTGTTTCTTATTAGAGCAGGTAGAGTTTTCTCTAAAGTTAGGCTGAGCCTTTACATTTTCTTTTAGACTAAGTGTAGGAAACATATTGAAAAAAATTTTTTCAATTTGTTTCCTACACTTAGTCTAAAAGAAAATGTAAAGGCTCAGCCTAACTTTAGAGAAAACTCTACCTGCTCTAATAAGAAACAGATGTACCCTATATACCCCCACCCATGTCCTTTCCATTTCCAGTCAGTCTTATTCAGAGGCCCTCACCATTAGGTTCGTACTTTCTGCCTTATTTTATTTTATATTAATTTTTGTACTTATTTACTTTGTACTATAGATAACTCTCTGGTGTCATTGTATTTTTTTTTTAGTTAATGCCTGAAGAAGAACACTACGTGTTCGAAACGCGTTGTTTATATCATTAAAAGTTTTATATGTGGAGACCATTTCATTAGATTTTTACCCTACAACTATAAAAATTCAATTCGAACAGGAATAAAACTGAGCAAAAAAATCTGGAGTGACCTAAACAAACTCAACTTTGATATAATTAAACATAATATTAAACTCGTTAAAAATCAACTTCTATTTGGTTTGATTAGTTAAACACTTTGTTCGACAACCATTCATCACACCATGGAATGCATCAGAAAATAGTTTGATTGGGGTTAATTTTTACATTTATTCTTCAATAATTAACAATTTTATTCTTCTAATATATCATCTTAACTCATTAGAACATTTCTAAGTCAATGTAAACAATGCAATAAATTTAAACAAATCCCTCTAATAGGACAGGTAATTCAATATTCTTATTATGGCAGGTAATTATTAATATATATAACAAAATGAAATCGTACCGGAATGGAATAATTAAATTATACGTTATGAAAAACAACTTTTTATACAATTCTCTGTATCAATTTATCAAAGTTCTATAATAATACAAATCTATCAACCACTGTCTTATCCATTCAAGACTGAAACATCTCTACATATCTTCACAGAAACAAATTAGGACTTTATATATTATCCTATAAAATACTTATAGCATGTAAATGATCTTACCTATTTCTGAGATCCCTTAAAACTTTTGGAGCCGTATCAGAAGCAGTAATAACATCATAAAAAGAATAATTCAAAGCAATAGGGTCTCGATGATTTCTCATATGATGGTACCAACTGTAGGCCCTTTTTGAAGGGGATATCAAAATTGTCACCTAAAAACCAATATATCTTATAAACAAATACAACCTTTATTTCAATTGACTTTTGATGGTGTATTACAAAGATAACACAGTTTATGGACTAAATTATTAATAAAAGAAAATAAAGCCTTAAATATGACAGTTCCAAAATAACTATCGAAACTACCATTAAAGCTTTGAATTTATGAACTTGAACTTATTTTGTTAGTATTTAAGAAAACAACCATTAATTTGAACTAATTATTGGGTAAATTTTGGAATTATATATAGCGAGATATTACATTATCTGTAAATGGAAATAATTGATTAATAATTAAATATACAATTATTTAATATACAAATAAAATAGTATAATAATTCAAAATACATTAAATAACAATTTTTTTTAAATGTATATCTTAAATATAATTTTAAATTTTTGATACGGAAACAACTATTTTATTAATATATATTTTGAGCTAAACAAAACCATAAGTTACGAGTTCATAGAACGAAAATTGACAAATTCAAGACGGGTTTCCACACTATGAGTAATCATTAAAAAAAATTTGCCTGTCTTTTGTCTTCCAGAAAAAATATATATACTTTTTGAAAGTATGAACAAAAACCACAAATCAAATTAAAACTTTTTATCTGTAAACCAACATCGAAAATCAGTCAGTCAAAAACCGAGAGAATTTATGAAGAATTATTTCAACGATTATATTTTATGACCAAACAATTGAACGTTTATTTTGTTCTAAGTATAAGTGAAACTTATTAATCCGTCGATATGCATTAGTTAAATTAAGAACAAGTTAGAGAACTATCGTTTGTTATGCTACCGCTAAGTTTTCGTAGAAAGATGATTGTCATTTTTCTGATTTCTTATTGTGGTTTAGACGTTGATATATATATATATAAAGATTTCACATAAACACGTGAGATAACAATCAATGATCAAATCACAATAAGAAATGGGAAAACAAGACTAAGATATTTCAACCGTAACAAGCGGTCTTCGTTAAAGTCAAAAACCCAACTAAACACTAGATGCAGAAAACATCTGGTGATGTTTTCTGGTCTCACCAGATGTTTTCTGCATCTAGTGTTTAGTTGGGTTTTTGACTCTAACGAAGACCGCTTGTTACGGTTGAAAGATCTTAGTCTTGTTTTCCCATTTCTTATTGTGGTTTGATCATATATATATACATATATTATTATTATTAAAATTTGCAGCAGCTTTTGCATTCAAAATTTGAGCGCTAGTGCCCTCGATCTTTAATCTTTGTTGGCCTCTTTGCTTTCGAGCAAATTGACCAAAAGATTGAGGCCACTCGCTCAAATTGCCTGTGTAGAATTGCTGCTGCAAATTTTAATAACAGATGTTTAAGAGAATTCCTGCTGCCAGCTTACACCAATATATATACTATTTTTCTTTATTAAGGTTTGACGCCAGACCAAACCTCGATGGAGAAAATATATATATATGGTCGGGGTAAGAAACCATGGGTATATACAATATACATCAAACAAGTTTTTGATAAATATTCAAACACAACAAACAATTCTGGAGACCTTCTTGGTCATTGAATTAAAAACTCTTTACTTTTATTCCACCGTCTTCATTTCAATGACTAAGAAGACCTCAAGAGTGATTTAAAATCAATGAAGATTGTGGTCTATAATTCAAGAATTATATATCTACTAACTGATCAACCCGGCGTTGCCCGGGCTGTAGATTATGCTCCGGTGTTTTGGTTATGGGCGGTAGATTCCAAAAAAAGGACTCCGATCAAAATCAAAATAGTGGTTAGTTCTCCCAAAAAAAGTGGACAGACATACAAACTTTGTATGTTATATATGCAGAATGGATGTGGGCGTAGATCCCAAAAAAGGGATCTATTTATTTTAATATTTATCTGATGTTGTTATGAATAAATAGTAACATTTTATTTTAAAAAAATACTGTAGTTAGTTCCCCGAAAAAAAGTTATATAAGATCCATATATTTCTTTGTATCTAAATATCTTCAGTTTTATTTAGCGGATTGACAGATAGCGGATAGACAGACAAACTTTGTATTTTATATAAACGGATATTAATAATAAGAATCATATCTGACCAGTTTTGCGTAAGGGAGAAGTGCGTGAGCACGCTTTGGAACCAACTCTCCATCAAAGTAAGTAGCCGACTTTTCAAAAAAGTAACGACTTGTGGTGTTGGGCCGAAAGAAGTCCATATACCTGCAACAGTCAGTGGCAATGAAATACAAGGAACACTTGCAATGGAACAGTGAAACAAGGAGCGTCGAGAGCTGTAAAGCACATACTGAGGTAAATGGATACTACAAACTTTCACACAAAACCATAATCTGTTATTAGATTAAGGATTGTGTTTAGTTCAGCTTTATGTCATTAGTATATTGCCTTGAAAGATACTGTAGTAGTAATGAAATTATATTTTGGATTATCTGCTTGTCATTTCAATTATGGTTATCTCAAAATTAATAAGTTTATTACATATTCTTTTTCTTTTGTGTGGAGACTTTGAATTACCTATTTACCCCAGTATGAGTATATACCACACAATCACGGATTCCACAACTAATGAGTTGTAAAGCCCAAGGGAGGCAGCAGTTTTGATATCAAGAAAAAAACATGTAATAAACTTATTAATTGAAATGACAACCATATAGTGTTCTTTTTATTATTACTACTTCAAATATTCAAATTTGAAAAATTTTCAAAAAGAATATGTTAATTACATGAAACAGAACTTAACCTAAAAACAGATTATTTTCTTTAATGCAGTTATTACGGAACCATAACTGTACGACGTACTACAGGAAACATATTAGGAATTAAAAGAAATAATTTTTAGCTTAAAGAGTCAGTATACTTATGAATCATTATCTTAAGAAACTATATTGCAATTCCAGGTTATGTTTGCATTCTCGTAATTATTTAAATTACATATAGTAGAAAATAAAGTTTGCCAAAAATAACTGCCTTTATGATAATATTTTCACTAATATCAATAGAAATAATCAGATAACTAATAATTATATTAAAACGTCCTCAAATAGCAATCAAATGCTCTGTCATGATGTACAGTGGTCGAAAGTCAATAATGATAACGTACCAAGATAGTCCTCTATAGTAATTTCTACCGTTGAAAAACTGAATCTCCTCGTAAGTGTCAGGACTATCCGTGTTGCTGGAGATGTTAGGATGCATCGATAGAAATGTGTACAGCGCTGTCGTGCCTGTTTTCTGGGGTCCTATAACCAAAAATCTGGGTAACCTGTCACAGGTTTTGTTCTGGGCCCAGATCTTCAAATGTCTAGGATCGTGACATGGATTCTAGAATATAAGAATGATATATTATATACATATATAATAAATTATGTAACAATATAAGAACATAAATATTGATTTTTTTTAAGGTTAATAATGACATAAATAAAGTTAAATTATAGTAATTATTTTTTACTACAAAACTGAATATTATTTAAGTAATATTTTAATAAAAAAAATATAAACGTACTCAAGTGATCTCATTACTATATATTTATATAAAACAGTCCGTGAGGACAACAAATCGTAGAAACAACACACAACTCACTTCAATATTTCGACTTTGTCGCATCAGGAAAAAAGAAGAGGAGCTCTGGTCGGCTGGTACAGCAACAGAAAACAGTTGATGTTTGCCAACAGAGTAGAACCCTTGAAATACCAAAGTGAGTTGTGGGTTGTTTCTATACTATCACTGATTTATTATATATATATATATATATATATATATATATATATATAACCTTTATTACGAAAATCAGTATTCGGAAGACCACAAAATAGACGAACGCGTACTCAAGGATATAATTAAGAAGAATATAAAATGCACCTCATCCGAGGATAAGGTCGCCTTAATAACCTATTACCGGAGCCCCACCATAAGCAGCCTAGTGATGAGAAATAACAATAAGGTTAAAGATTCTCAACTGAAGGAGTCTAATCTCGTGTATGAGTACACCTGTCAAATCGGGGACCGTGAGCCCTGCAACGATTCATACATTGGGATGACAACTACATCACTATCGAGAAGACTTACCATGCACCTTTCTATAGGCGGTCCCAAGAAACATTCAGAGGACAAGCATAATACCAAAATAACTAGAGACCTACTCGTGAGTGGAACTAAAATAATTAGAAAAGAAAACAACTTCAATTGGCTGCAAATCGCAGAAGCAATAATAATTAAACAGAATAAACCTACAATAAATATTCAGACGGGTAGTAGCGAGAGAGTGCTTAAACTATACGCGTCCGATTGGATGAAAAAACCGTTAACTGTCAGTACCCCCACCCCACCATCCACCCCACCTCAGTCAGTAGCTCTTGAGAACCAGGCCCAAGAGCAGCTACTTCAAACTTCTACTGTATAATGTGTCTTAATACCAACTCCAAAGACTAATAATTTTCTTCTTTGTTTAATTAATCACCCTGAAGATGACTGGAAGCCAGTCGAAACATGTCGGTTATAACTTAATTAACATTCTCCAACGTTTGGATGAAGGAAAGAAGAAGGTATTCAGAAACCTTGAAAAACTAGTGAAGAAAATGACATCAGCGAAATACGGTCAGCTGTTCAACGAAATATATATATATAAATCGCACTGTAAACATGGAAGATAAAACTCAAGGTTTAAATCTGGGGTTTCCAAAGTGGTCAATACGATCTCTGAGGTCGACGGGACAATTTTAGAGATCGGAGGATCGAAAGAGCTGAACCTGTTTTACTTTCATTCCCAATAACATGGCTTGTTTAAGCCATGTGAACAGAAATATGACAAAGACTAAACCTGCAGAAACATGGTAATTTGTGACCTCACAAACTTTACGCCTGACATAAATAATCCTTACTCTGCTTATAAAACACATCAATCTCATTAATTCAATGTATGTAAAAGTTTAATTAATGCCAATTTATTTTATGTTATCTATTAAAATATTCAGTAGCTTATATATTTTTTGAGTTTTTTTTCTTTCTGTTTTTCATTCTAAGGAATCATTTTATATGAATATGTAATTTTGAAGCTTTATCTTGTTTTTTATGTAGTTATAAATAAAAGTGGAGTTATTGGAGTCCAAGTTAGCCCAGTGGTAACCTGCTCACCTCTGGACTTGTGGGACAGGAGTTCAATATTCACTCTCGATTTATTCACGTGAGAGTATTGATTTATTTAACCTAACGTAACCTTATGCAGTTACTTTAATTGTTTAACATAGGAAATGCCAAAATTATTTAATTAATTTTTATTGAATTTATATTGGAGTTGACGAGAAAGCAAAGATGTTATACATACAACTGGGGTCATTTCTTTATAGATTCCCTGGTCTAAACCATACCAAACAGATTCATGAATTTGACTAAGATCTTACGACAAGTAGCGATTCTCGTTAGAGTCACACATTTGTGTAAGAGATACATTCATTTGTTTTTTGACTCTTTTAAACACTTTAAATTAATGTAAAATCAATAAAACTCCTTACATAATAATATTTAAAAAAAATTAAATCCAAATATTCTAAAAAGATTTCTTCACAGAAAGAGAAAGAAATATTGAATTGCTGTTACTTACTCCCCAAACTGGATCGGCCTCTTCTGGGTACATGTTGAAGTATTTGTCGGCCAAATGCAAAGGAGGAGCACTTATTAAACGCAGATTCGTCCAACAACGGAGGAATTTCACTACAGACTCAAAAGTGTAGATGGCTAATCGATCATTTCCATAGTTACTCATATGTGACATAAATATATTTATCTGAAACAAATAGCTTGCAGTCACTTTCCAATTATTAAAACATAGGTAATTAAACAATAAAAGGAGTATTTATCATCGTTTAAGGCACAGTCACGGTGTGAGGAAGGCGACAAGAGCGGTCTGAAGTATTCGCATTCGAACGCTCTTACTAACTAAGACGTCTGAACTAAAAGCTCTCAGTGAGCTTGATTGCGCTCAGATTACTATATAAGTGCAGTATGTAGTACATCGGTGTGATATGAAGTATTCACCCCAACAATCTTACTGAATGCAAGTGTGTTCTGACTACTAAATGAGTGTAGTCTACTTTAACCACACCCACAGTTCTCACTGAGTTCGAGTAAGCCTCTCGGACTACCACATGAGTGCAGTATACTTTACTCTCATCCAAAATTCTCACTGAGTTCGAGTACGCCGCTCGGACTGCCACATGAGTGCAGTCTACTTTACCCACACCTAAAGTTCTCACTGAGTTTGTGTACGCCGCTCGGACTGCCACATGAGTGCAGTCTATTTTACTCACACCTAAAGTTCTCACTGAGTTTGTGCACGCCGCTCAGACTGCCACATGAGTGCAGTCTATTTTACTCACACCCACAGTTCTCACTGAGTTCGAGTAAGCCTCTCGGACTACCACATGAGTGCAGTATACTTTACTCTCATCCAAAATTCTCACTGAGTTCGAGTACGCCGCTCGGACTGCCACATGAGTGCAGTCTACTTTACCCACACCTAAAGTTCTCACTGAGTTTGTGTACGCCGCTCGGACTGCCACATGAGTGCAGTCTATTTTACTCACACCTAAAGTTCTCACTGAGTTTGTGCACGCCGCTCGGACTGCCACATGAGTGCAGTCTACTTTACCCACACCTAAAGTTCTCACTGAGTTTGTGTACGCCGCTCGGACTGCCACATGAGTGCAGTCTATTTTACTCACACCTAAAGTTCTCACTGAGTTTGTGCACGCCGCTCGGACTGCCACATGAGTGCAGTCTGTTTTACTCACACCTAAAGTTCTCACTGAGTTTGTGCACGCCGCTCGGACTGCCACATGAGTGCAGTCTACTTTACCCACACCTAAAGTTCTCACTGAGTTTGTGCACGCCGCTCGGACTGCCACATGAGTGCAGTCTACTTTACCCATACCTAAAGTTCTCACTGAATTTGTGCACGCCGCTCGGACTGCCACATGAGTGCAGTCTACTTTACCCACACCTAAAGTTCTCACTGAATTTGTGCACACCGCTCGGACTGCCACATGAGTGCAGTCTACTTTACTCACACCCAAAGATCTCACTGAGTTCAAGTGCGCCACTCGGACTACTGTTTTCAATATGTAATGTTCATTTAATATGTTCTTTAAGACATTAAAATTAGATCAAAAATTGTAAATCCAACTGTCCTAACAATGTCACACTAACATTTCACCATATCATAATTAATAACTACTTTGACTTTGTTCAAATATTTAAATTTCTTCATAGTAATTATAATTTTGATAGTTAACACACCTTATGGCTTATAGGATCAAAAATTCTTAAGGAAAAATTTGTCCTTTTGTTTTGATAAGCGAATCACTAAATGTCAAAATGTCTTGAACAGTCCATGTAATCCTAAATAATTGTTAGACAATTATATCTGTTAATTTTCAGTTTTAATTGTAATACTGAACTTTTTTTTAGTTCTGGTAATTGTTTAAACCATCTATACTGAGAAACGCTCCTCGCAAACTTGTTAAAAGTATAAATTATCATATAACGCATTCCCAGTTTATCTTTTCACTAAAAGTAGGTATACCTCCTGACATTCCATAGTTCAAATTACAATTGTGTTGTTTAATAAGTTCCAACAATGTTATGATTTTTATTGTAGGTATGCCTGAATAAGAATGTTTGTTTAAAACAAAATTGTTTTATTACTAATTTCCAAATAAGTGAATAAGACAATGCCTACTACAATGTAATATTGTAATATTGTATTAAATGTAGTACATTGTATTGTCATATTACATTGTAATATGAATACTTTTGTTTTCAACGCATATTTCCTAACTAAATGAAAGGTTGGAAGTAATTAAAGTGCCCTTACAGGATTGTAGACAATGGTTTGGAAGAGTTCTCCCCCTTGAATAGACTCGTCCAATTTGGATCTACCCCCAGGATACCTTTCAATCAGTATTGTATGTGTAAACAAGCCACACGTCTGCCTTGGAAGAACCTGAAATATATAATACCTCACATCAATTTTCAGTTAATTAATGTAACGAAACTAATAAATACGCAAATCAAATAATAATATTTTACTTTATAAAAGGAAAAATTGAATATATTCTTACATAAGTCGTAAAATAACTTTTGAATTTGCCTTTTATTATAAAGGTAATATTAATCTATGTAATTTTTATTCATTCATTATGATGGAGTCAATAGTGTTTTCAGTGTTGACTCTCGTCAAGTTAATACCAAGTTGATTCCACATTAGGTATCCTACTGTTGTCTCCGTTCTGGTTATACACATAAGAGTTATACACATATAAGTGTATCTGGTTATACACATAAGAGACAAGCTCTACACACTGTCAGATCAGATTTGATCTGGTTTCTTTTGTTAAAATCAACAAAGACTTCTTCAATGGGTTTGTTACCAAAAGAATGAAATGGGTTTCTTTCAAAATTATTCATAAAGAAAATGTTGTTTTGAAAGCCGAACAAAAAAAGGAGGTGTTTTCAATAAGTCTACATTAATTAAAGATTATTTTTTTAAAAAAAGGGATAATTTAATTTTAAAAATATTAGTTTTAAATTCTAAGGTAGTGTAATCAGTTTATTATTTGGTATTTACTCATTGTAGGGTAAAAAGCTAATGAAATAGTCTCCACATATAAAAATTTAATCGTAGAAACAAAGCATTTCGCTATTTTACCCTTCAATAGTTTTAAATTGTACTATTTCTCGGAATGAACAACATACCATTATTCCTCTGTGTATGAAGCCACGACGAAGTCGAGCAGGTCTGAGGTGAGGATATTCTTCAGTCGAAGTGACTCTGACTCCCCAGACTCTCTTCCAGGCGGAATATAGGGGTTCGTGGACTGGGTAGACCCCTGAATGATGCGGCGAAACAGAGTATCCTGAGTCAACAGGGATGCCATGCTCCTACAGAAAATAATATGAATTAATTTCACCTCTTAAGGTACCTTTATTCTGAATGAACAAAGTCGAAATAAGGTTACTAGTTCCTTAACTAATTTATATGATTAGTTAAGTTGATTTAATTCTTATAACCATAGAAACGTTCAAAAATAAATAAGTAATCAAAATTATATAAAAAATTGAATATATTTTTATGCATATAATAAGATATTTTGAATTAATCGAAAATAAACTCATATAATTTTCAAACAGTACTATGACTTAATTATAAAAAAATGAGGGTTACATGTGAATGTCTGAAATAAATCTGATATCTGCAATATTTATAAAAAAATTAATATTAATTGATGCTGTAAGAACAGTTTTATTCCTAATATGATTGCTAGATTTGTGTAATAGCAAATAGTCTGCAGTCGTGAAACAATACTAATGATTATGCATGAAGAATAATTACAAGGATTCTGAAAAAAGATATTAATTTTACTGTGAAATAACATGCAACATGTCTAACAGATCTTATAATCAACAGGTTTGGGATTTTATGAATATTCAAGAGGAAATTGAGTTGGCTATTCAGTTGACACTAAAGAGCAGGCAATCTTGCACGCATGCCAATCACGACACGCCAATATTCTAGTTCTTTCCAGGAGAAACAGATAAAGGAACGTTTTAATCGCTTAATAAACCTAATATTTTTCATCAGTTTGAACGTATATTTTTTTTATTAATAATCTTGTAATGGTTACACTGTTCAACTTGAAGAATGTCATATTCTAGCTTAAGATGAATAGAATAAACGGCTTGAGTTCTTCAAAAAATTTAAGATAGGTTATGTATAGCTTACATAAGCAATACATAAAGGCAATACTTAACCTTATAACCTTTCTACTACCTTACACTTTAATTTATTAGTAAATTTTAATTGTATAGCTTCTAATTTAACTTATTTAACTTTGCTTACTAACACCATCACTACCCCACTCTTCATTCATTCGTCCTTCATATAATAAAAATCGAGCAAATTGATCCACTCATTTTTCGAAAACTGGAGGATTGTATTAAGGACGACGATAGAAGACAAAAGTTGGAGAGCACAGAGTGGTACCAATGTTAACCGCTAAGAGCGGGGTAGTGGTGGTATTGGTCAGGTGTAAGGTAGCAGTAAGGTTATAATGTGAGGATTGCTCATTACAGTTTTTATTTATAAGAGCTCAATATTTTTGTTGTCCTCAATATTTATTGAAGTTTTAACCTGAAGATGGCCTCATAACTGGTTGAAATACATAGTTCTTTTTAAAGTTTTTGAAAAACTAAGCCGATTGTTGACCTTCAACCAGAATATACTTTTTTACAGTACTCCTAACATGTGGTGGTGTAAAGAGATACTACTAATTTAATGTACCGCTATCTGTTCTAAGTAATAACTTAAAGAATATATCTAATAGAAGTAAACTGATGGGAACACAGAAAGTGCCCGCATATTATTTAATATTATAACAATATTGTCAGTTATCAGTTGTTCACTTTTTCATAAGTCACATTGATTATGAGAAGTTTAGTGATTTTATTGTCAGCTCCTTTCTATTATTTCTTTTAAAACTATGAAATAGCGCGACGATTGAGTTTGATTAGCACGATCATTGTAATCATTGGTTATAAAGTGTAATCATCTATAGCACTGTAGGTATTTTCACCTGCGCTTAAGAGAATTGAGAAAAAGTAATTCAACATAACATTTAATATAGTTACCCAACGTTATATGTTACAGTTCACTGAACTACTACTACTCAAATTTGGAATCAAATTTGTTTGATTTAATTATCATTACTATTCTGTGTAATTTGTGTTTATTAGTTCAATTAAGTTAGATTCAATATTTTTGAATGCATCATTAATGAAAAACAAAAAGAATATATTCAAATCAGGTTTTATTTTCTACATTTATTCATTTATTGAGATTATTATTTCGTTATTTGCATACGGATCAAAATCCTTTTATAATACAAGTTTTTTTTTATTTTGCTAATATTAGTTACTTAATACACACTAAACTAATAAACATCAATTTCATATAATTGTAATGGTAATGTAAATTGAATCAAAGAAAATTGAGTATGTTAAACTGTAACATAATGATGGATGTCTGTAGTAGATGTTTTTTAACTTTTTAAATTTCTTTATGTATCAATTAGAAAAATGTACACTGCTATAAAGACAATTAAAATTTGTAATCATATGAGAAAGTAGGAAATGAAGCAGATAATTATTTTTATAAAATTATTATACAATATTGTAAGACTATTGCATACGTAAACCCAAAATTTTAAAATCTTTGATGTAACATTTTTGTATTACAGTTCCACTGCCACTGTTGAAAATATGAAACAGATTACTTAAAAGAAGATTAAAGAATACAGTATCTCCTTGATATTTATTTGTAGGAGCTACATTCCATCCTCTCTGGGGAATCTTGAAAATCATCGACTTATTCAAGCAGTTTTATTGAACGGATATGCATTATTATATACGCTAAAATATGCTTCCCAATCACCTTCTAAAGACATTTACTCCTTAATACAGTAATTATTTAATAATAAAAAGATTAAAAACACATACAAAATTAAAAAGTACATAGTAATGAAAATTTTTTGCGTATGAAGCAAATAGTATGATGTTGTGGACAATATAATAATTACTCAAAAAAATAATAATTTCATTGTCCATGGTTAGCAATTAGTGCTTCATACCAGTCCAAAGTTTTTTTAACAATTTATAAGGAGTATCTGACATCGTTCATTAAATTTTTAATTTATTTCTTAATATCAAGTTGTATACCTCAGAAATTCTGGATATATTTCTCGTAATCATAAGTACTGACATTTTGAGGAAATAATAATATACATTTGTAAAAAGTGGAAACACTACAAAATGACAAATGAACTACTTGAGAATCAGTCTAGTAGGCTAAAATATGCTTCCCAAACACATTCTAAAGACAGTCTGCTCATTAATACAGTAATTAAGTAATAATTAATAATGCAAAGTAATAATTGGAGTTTTTTTTTAAATTTTATAAATGGAAATATGGAAAAGTTTTTTGTCAACTTTTGAATAAGTGATGTTCCTATCATAGTCAAGTAACTTCATTTAAGTTAATTCATTTATTTTAATGTGCCCATAATTACTTTATTAATAATTTAAAAAAAAATGCTCTAAGTAGGTTTACCACTTTCTTGAAACTAACGATCTTAGTAATTATGAATACAGCAGTTTCCACTTCATTACCGAAGTTAAAACAACATTTAACTTCGTGTGTGGCAACAACGTTAAGTCATGTGTATTTAGATCAGGAATCTTTAGCAATCACCTGACCAAACGAAAATCCCACAGTCTAGGGGGCTTAATGACTACTCGGAGGGAAAAAGTGCTCAGACTTTTCCACCTCTCGGAAAAAGAAGAAGAACACAAAGCGTTCCAAACAAATTTATATTAAACCTTTGCATATATTATAATGAATGATCAAACCACAATAAGAAATGGGAAAACAAGACTATCTTTCAACCGTAACAAGCGGTCTTCGTCTTGTTTTCCCATTTCTTATTGTGGTTTGATCATTGTTTGTTATTTCACGTGTTTATGTGAAATCTTTTTATATTATAATGAACATAAAATGTGAAGACACTTATTATTTTCAATTTCAATATTTTATAATATTTTTCAGTATTTATCATATATTTTTCAATTTTATCAAATATATAATATATAATTATAAATATATAATTTTTCAATATATATCAAAATATTTTTCAATATAATATTTATTTTAATATTTTTCAATATTTTAAGAGAGTAAAGTAAATAAAATATTTAAAAAAAATATTCTATACTAACGATTGCAAATTTTCGGTTGAGGGTCATGTCGAGTTCAAGATGAGTAATATTGGTATACAGATGAGGTTGCAGATGGTTCCACATGTGGCTAAACCAAGTGAACTGATCAACGTGCTCTGTAACATTCAATACATGCCTTGTACCATCATCAACAATTCATTTACTAATAAGTAATGCTACAAATAAAACTATTCATATCTAATTGTAAGTATAAGACAAACTGTAAGAAAAATTCGAAGTAAAACATCATTAGCATGTAAATAACATTTAACACTTCAGAAATAAAATCTCTTGAAATATATTCCAGGAAATCTCACCAAAGAATTGGACTAAAGAACAAATAACTCAAACTGTCTGTTGCAAACGTCTCCGGTAGTTATTTGTTTGAGAGACTACTTTACAGTATTTATTTTTGCAAAATTCTTTTTTTCAAGAATTCTAATATTAAAGGATAAGTAGTTTTACGAATAAAACATTTCATGGTAATTAAATCCATTTTAACTAATTAGTTCTTCTAATATTTAGTTGTTTATTGGAATTATTAAATATTTTAAGATTAAGAATGTATTTTCAAGAACATGTTCTTAGGTAAATTCTCTGAAGATTTTTTTTTTCAAAATAGAGTGATGTCTCGACATACGAAGTTCTTTTGTTCCGGAGGGGGTTTCGTATCTTGATTTTTTTTTCGCATAATGTGATACGTTTACATGTAAACAATGCTATGCGTTCTACACTAACTGAAAACAAACCTATAAAATACTCGTACAATCCTTATAAAATGGAATATAATCTTTTAAATAAATTTTAATAAAATAATGACAAAATAATCGAATCATTGAAAGATAATAATACAATTGTTTTACGAGTCAGTGGACGCGTGGCTTTGGAGTCAGAAGAATTTTAAGGAGGAGGTAGAAGAAGAGGTGAACGGATTTTCACAAATAGCAGAAATCTTACGCTAGGCCAGGTTCAGTACCAGTCTGACAAGGAACACACATAGCCCGATTGTGATTGTTCGACGTTTGTGATACCATACAATGATATTTCTGCATTGGGAATCCTATATTTTGTGTGACTTAAATGTATTAAGAGTAGGGGATCTTTAACTAGAACCAACAACTTTTACCACTCCAGAGGCGAGCAAGTTGCCACTGGGCTAATGTGACTACTAGAAATCATATGCAACTTTGCGAAATAAGTTTAAATGAATTACCCTACATAATTATAACTAAATTTAACACTTATTTGAAGAAGGTTAAATCAATGATGACACGTCAAAAACATTGCTATTCCATCCTTCGGTAGAATAATACGATCAGGGTGATGAACTCGTTATGTTTATATATAATTAGAACCAATGGACTAGCCTCTTTAACATTAATTTTGTTATTTTCGCTTTCATATATTGATTATTTTTTCCGTAAAATGAAAAAATATCTTCATTTCATATCTTGGATTTTTCATGTGCGAAGCTTTTCATATCTTGAGGAATCACTGTACATAAGAATCAATAGTTTTTGCTTAGTTCATTCCTGTATCAATCAAACCATTCTTTCAGTATTTTTGTTTCTCTCTCAATATATCAAACTAAACAGTAAAAAAGAAAACATTTCGATTGAACTATTTCCTTCAGTCATTCAAACATAATAGAATGGAAAAGATTAAAGCTTTCAAGTTTCACTATGTGTATCATACAGGGTTTAATCATTTATTTAAAATATTTGAAGTTCATTAGTAAGGTACTAGTAAAAACATATTTATTTTAATAACAGAATTACATAATGAGAACATAGTGTTAAAATTTGACATTGATATAGTTTATCGACTACTAATTCTTTAGAATTGAAAATAGGTTTTTTGAGGATTAGGTTCAAAGTTTAACTACTCTAAGCCAATGTTTCGCCCAAGATTGTTCGGCTTTCTCAAGGCTCTTTTTTTTTTAATAAAAAAGAACTACTTAAGCCATTTATCCAACAGCTTTATAACAAAAGGTTTTTCGGGTCTTTTATAAAGCTGTTAGATAAATGCCTTAAATAGTTTTTTTTTTCTTAAAAAAAAACCTTGAGAATGCCGAACAATCTTCGGCGAAACGTTGACTTATAATCAGGAGTTATTAGTCTTTGGACTTAAATTTTTGGAATTTTAAAATTTACCATTAGAAATCGAATTCAAAACATAACTATTTTTTGAAAAAAATTTAAAAAATGAAAACTGATATAATTGAATCATTTATAATATTTTTGTATTAATATTATATTAATACATTATATAATACGTCCTTTTATATTAATACATTAAATTAGATAAACTTAAGTTGTAAACAAATATCAACTTTTATAGTAATATCTTCATCTAACATACCCAAAAGCAAATCGTCTCCCTGGTTTTCATCAGGATATCCATGATGAAAATACTTTCCGGAAAATCCCAGATTAAATCTAAAGCCAGGTACCATACTTCGAAGTTCATCCTGGGCTCGAAGCAAAGCCTAAATAAACAGAACATATTTTATTTAAAACTTCCTTCCGTTCATAACTTTAAAATTAGATCTCTGAAAACATGTGAAATATACTGAGAAGAAAAATGAAATGGTTAAAGATTCATTTGAAATGAAATCACTATTATTACAGCTGTGATTATTCAGTAGGCATTTTGGAAGAGACTATTGAGTGTATATTTAGGTTTAATTTAAACAATACAGTATAGGCCAACAGAGTGTTTGCTTTTAAAACTTCTTGAGTTAAAACTGCCCTGATTATGTCCGGTGAGTTGATGAAATTCAGACGTTTTCGCAATGGATATTATAACAATATTTGCTGAAACAATTGTTTCCATTATTTCAAAATTTACAATTCAAGTCAACCTAATTTTTAAAGAGTAATTTCAAATGATTTTTTTTTAATTAAGTCTAACTAATTCTAATTATTTATTTAGTTTATAAATTCAAGGATATAATCAATATGAATAAATATAAGTTTGATCCTTACCTTTACATCTTCCCTTTTAAGTCTTGTTCCTCTTTCACCGACAAAAATATCATCTATATCGACGAGGATGTAGCGCTGTAGGGATATGGAGAGTTTGCCGTGAGACAAATATGACAGAGTGTCGAGGAAAAGGAGTCGATGTAGCCAAAACCTGAGTCCTGACCCAAAGAAGACTCGTTCGATGCCATCGTAGCGGCCGTGATCCTGGACACATTCATTCAACTTAGTCAAAATAGTAAGTAATATACTCATGCTGTATTTTTATCAACAACTTTTTTTACGGAGAAATATTTACTTTCTCTGAAAGTGTTGTCATTTTTCTCTGAAAGGATCTGAAAGTGTTGTCACCCTGTTCAAATATTATTTTCACTTTCCATTTCAAATAGCTGACACAGGCTCTATAGTTTTAAAGAAAGGGATTATAGGTATAGATTACTGGTTGTCTGAAATATAATAAAGAGTGTATGGCGTGTGAAATGACTTCACTTAATAGTTCGCGGTCTACTTACTTCACAGTGAAAAAAAAGGATCTAATGCCCGAAAACTTAAAAGGATAATTAAGGACATTTCAAAGAAACGATAACACTTGACCAGGAAGGAAAACATCAGTAGAAGTGAATACGCAAAAGCAACAATGGTAGGTTGGGATAGGTTGCAGTGGCCGTCACACGGAAAAACACATTGTGGCACAAAGGCCCTTCGCCACACCACACAATTAACACCTACGTTGGGAGCCTTAAATTCTATCTAACTCAAGTATATTTAGAATAGAGATCTTTAACGAGTACCTGACATCGAACAAATTTGGAACTGACGGCTTAACAGCCCCCCCCCCCCCCCCCCCCGATGTGTCTTCAGCTTCTCGTGGTGAGGGTGCTTAACATGCCTGGGCGGTTGTTTCCTCATGGTATGAACTAAGAAAGGCACAATCGAGCAGATGGTTAGCCTAGGTCAGTGTCCGGGGGTGGAAAGTCCAAACTTTTTCGCATTGCTTGGGTGGCGGTCCGCCCTTATTAGTCTGATATGCTTAACACCGGTGTTTTTCAAGACTTGCGGGGCTTGGTGTGATGGTTGTGTCCCTAGTTCGGTGTCTGCGCTTGGTAGGTTCGCACGGCGCACACGGGATTGCCCGTCCTTTCGCCTTGCGTGGCTAGCGCCTGTGTTTTCAAGACTTCCTTCTCACTCTGGTGGCATAACAACACCCTTGATATCTTCGATCTTGGAAAGATCTGTACTCATTCGATCTTTTATGGGTTTTTGACTCTGATGAAGACCGCTTGTTACGGTTGAAAGATCTTAGTCTTGTTTTCCCATTTCTTATTGTGGTATATATATATATATATATATAATATATATATATATATATAATATATATATATATCATTAAAATTTACGTAAATTGTTTTTATTACAGTTTTATTATTATATTTAGTATGTACAATATAAATACAAATTATTAAGCACTTTGATTTTTCAATTTATTTACTTAAATAATGAAATTCTTCCTAAAGGAATTTTCAAATAGTGATAATAATCAATCATAATAAGTTTTAGAGAATAAGATGCAATGATTTTGGGCACCTATATATTGGCTAAACAGATTGGACTTCAATACTATGATATAAAGTCGCATTCATGATTTAATTAGAAGGAATAAATAAAAGAATTTTTCAAATGCTTGAAAGTAGAAAAAGGTATTTTTTTCAATAAAATGTAAAAATTTTGACTGTAATGATTTAATCTGAAAGCTTTTGAGGAGACCAACATCATTATGTTGTAAACCGGTTTAATATTTTTTATTATTAGTAGTGTTGAGTGTAGACCATTCCAGATTTTTCTTCAAGTTTAAGATAAGCTGGTCGTTGATCATGTGCGGTGACTGGGATTGGGGGTTGAGTTACTACCTGTAAGGGTTTCTGCTTGCTCTTGTTATTAATCAAAGAGCTTTAAAATTTTGTTACTTTTAATCTGAATTTTTAAAATTGCTTTCAGTTCTTAAAACCTTCAACTATCCCCCTAACATCCCATATATGTATCAAGAATCCCCAGCAGACGTACATGTTATGTCCTGTTTATGACTGAGGCATCACATAATAGCATGTCGACCAGCAAAAAGGCTGGTGCATTACACAGAGTTAACGAAGAAAATAGAAAAGCATTCTGAAAACTGGAAAAATTATACAAGAAGCAAATCCAAGTTAAATATGGCATGCTATAATTTATATATATCTTAATGTAGTTTCAACGTTGGATATATATAGACTATTCGATCAAATGTCTTCCCTTCACCCGACATATCTACTTTTCAATGTCTTTGGTGAACCTGCTAAATAGAATACACCAACGGAAAGGAAAATAGCGAGGTTAGAAGCAGTTCAAAAAAGGTCGTGATTGTAGGAACTGCTATCTTTCAATAAAATTACTGTAAGGCTTTTTAATCCAAGGAGTGAACCCTCAGTACTAGTTCACGTAACACATATATTAATTTCTATAATATTTTAATACAATCTTAACGAGATATCAATGAGTAAAATTAGAAGTACAAAGTACCTGGATGACAGTGGGCAGAGGGGTCGGCGGACGGTCAGAGTCCTGACTGACGTTATTCGCCCAAGAAAGAGGCTCGTAGGTGGAATGGTTGAAGGAAAAGACGGTCCAGTCGTCTCCGGGAAGAGGTCCCCACAGCGTTTCTCCTGCCCTTGTCACCCGAAGAACAGGAGAGCCGGCATTAAGGGCTGCGTCCTAAACATGATGAATATCACTTGAAACAACATGGTACTCCAACCCCACATTTACAAATTTCAATAGAATCAGTTGTTACATATTAAGTAGATTACAATATTATCTGAAAGAATTTTAAACATACAATAACTTCAATTTATTAAAATCAACGATGAAATAATTTTCTAGCGCCCCATAAAATTTAACAAACACAAGAAAGAAAATGAACTTGTATTTGGTTAAATTTTTATTAAAATATAAGAATACAATAAATGGAAGTAGAAAATATTTAACAAAACTTGTAGTTCCAATAAACCACTTTTCAAGGAGACAGGGAAATATTTAATTGCTTACTTTTTTTACTATAGTTATATTTCAAACATCAAGCATGTGAACCAATTGATTCAACAAACACACTGGTACAACGTCCGTGGGAATATCGACAACGAATTTAGTCATAAATAAGCAGACTTGTCTCGAATGAGGTAAAATGAAAGAAAGGGATATTCAGCCAAGCGTTATTACTGAATCAAAAGGAAAAAAGTGTAATATTCATAAAGAATTATAGTTAAATGAAATGCTATTGAGGACGAGTTACTAACTGAATAAATGGAGCGTTTATACAGTGTTCTTTTGAATCGAATAAGATAATAAAAAATGAAAAATCGTTATCGTTGAATTTTAGGGATAGTATTTCTCAGAAATAGTTAGTAGTGAAAAAAAAAGAACTCACACAACATTAATCCAGTATAGTTTAGGAAAGATTGCTGACGTGCAAAATGTAGCATCAACCTTTCGATAAAAAAATATATATCTCGTTAAAAATTAGGAAGTAACTAAGTTAAATTACTCTGCAATATTTACTATTTATTCAATGAAATATTTTGTTTAGCCAAGCATAAACTCATATTTCTTTAGAGATGCACTGGGATACATGGTTCACAAGTGAACTAATTAAACGTTTAACTTTTCCGATGATTCATTCCTCTTTTGAAACAGTTAACAAATCTATTAAATTTGGTTCAAGAAGTTCTGATTTGAGTTTCCTAAATGGAGTGAGTAGAAAAAGTAGGAAATATAGGGAGAAGATAGCGGACCTGGCAAGTTTTATACATTGAGAGAAGTGAAGAAGGTAACTCTTATTCATATCCTATTGAGGAGGGTTTCAACGAAAAAAAAAAAGAAGAAACTTTTATCAGCTTTCATACTGATTGGTGAAGCGAGTTTAAAAGTGGAACAACTTGCCGACTTGCTTCGCTCTTATTAGTACAAATCCCTTCACTAACAACCTCAACAACGTCTTCTACCTTCCCTTCCTCTGCTTTAAACATTATATTACAGTCTGTTTCAATCATTTGAGAAGAACAATAGCTGAGATGTGGTTGTTTGTGCTAGTGAGTGACATAAAATGGAGGTTTTTTCTCACAAAAAAAAAGTACCTTTATTGTAGATTAAAGAAAAGTAGATAATCAAAATAAAATACCTTATCCAAAATTATTTGAAAAGTACTTTCTTTTTTATGTTTATGAGCTATTATGGACCAGAATCACCACGGTTGATACTCAGATGACTGCGCTGGGGCGTACGGAAGGCTTACTGCTACTGTCATCCTATTGTTGTATTCCTACTCAGCAGTATGACTACTGTTGTATTACTACTAGGTAATATGATTACATGCATATATTGTTCGATTCTTCCCAGGTAGTTTCATATTCTGTACTTGATTTAAATTCAGGTGGCAAGAAAGATTGCAATATCCCTGTAAGAAACAAAATGTGGCAGGAGGGGACATGCACTATTATCGATAATGCATGTTAGGTTGGCTAGGTTGCAGTGGTAGCAGTCCCCCACAAGGGAACATACATAGGCCAAATATTGGCCCTTTGTGATTACACAAAAAGATTGATTCTACATTGGAATTCCTAAATTTTGCCTACCTCAAGTGCATTTAAAATACGGATCTTTAAGGAATACATGACATCTTACAGGCTCGTACGTTCTCTGAGGGACTTGAGATGTCATGTGAATAAATCGAGGGCCAGATTGGGTATTGAAACCCGGACCTACCCGTGACCCAGACACACTTGGAGAAGGGGATCCAAATAGAAAACACTATAATCTTTTTAAAATTACAGCATTGGTGAATCAAGTTGTAAAGAAATATCAGTGAGAAACAGATGTTCATGTTTTCTCATGTATGTATTATACTGGTTCAAAAATAATGTGTAAGAATCTCGCACAAAAGAGAAGCATACGATAGTAATTTATTGTTGAACGGCTTGACCGGAAATCAGAAATTACAAGTGCGTTTTTCTATTCCATGTGAAACTCTAGTATATTTATCCACATTCGCAAAACGTACTGAATCAAATTTTTTCAAAATTCAAGTTTGTGACACATATAATCGAAGGGGAGGCTAGGCTATCCCAGTGCCAACGTGCTCGACTCTGGACTGCTATGTCTAACAATATACATATGGGACTCAATAAATGTACAACTCAATCCTGATACGTTACCCACTCTAGCCTTCATTCATTCACGTAAGAGGTTAAGTCGTCGGTCTCGAGCCAGTACAATATCATGTACTCGTTAAAAATCTCTATTCTAATTACATTTGTGTTAGGTAAAATTTTAGGACTCGCAATGTAGAATCAATCTTCATTGTGTTTTATCACAAAAGGGCCAATGTTCGACTTGTGTGTTTCGTTGTGGGACAGTCACTCCAACCTACCCTAACCTCTATAAAATCAAATATTTTCTGACAAAAATTGTATTTTTAGGAAAAAACTAAATTACTTTTGTTGATTTATATTATTATCATCGAAGAAATAGTATATGTTATTTAATATCGTTTATTTAATTAAAGTGCTTTCCCTTATGATAATATTTGACAGGACGTGCGTTGGGCCATATACTTGTGTATGGGGGGGATACCAGACACCACAGATTATCACTAAGGCGAGAATATACCATGAATAACTTAAAGGTTTCAAAAATGAAAAAAAAAGTTATAGTGGATGGAATCTACAAACCTGTGGTAAAATGCATCTGCCAATCATTAAGCAATTGGATATCTCATTGTTAAATTTGACAAATATTTCTGTTGGAAGTAAATGTAAACAGATATTTCTCGCAAATATTTATAAATAAAAAGGCTCGCGATCAGCGCCTATACTTATCTCATTTAGGGTGAGTGATTCACTGAGGCAAATTTCAAGCTACTAGTCTAAAATTTGGAGAAATCGGGATTTTGAAACTCTGCTGGTCTCTTGCATTTCAGATAGATTGCGGCTTTGTACGCATAATGTGTCTCTGAATGAATACGATACTAAGTCTATAGTTATAGAATATTTTCATTTTTATGCACTTCGCAACATGAAACTACTTTCGTCTTAGGTCTATGAAACACGAAACTACTTTGGTCTGAGGTGCATGCAATTAAAACGACTTTGGTTTGAACATTAGACAACATAGAACTAATTTGGCCTACAGTCTACGCAACATGAAACTATATTGGTTGTAACGCCTATGCAATACGAAACTATATTATTTGAAACCTACAGTTATGCAAAGAATTGTCATCAGCAGTTACAGTGGCTAAAAAACTACGTTTCCGATATTCACATTAGGAACTTTTAATTGTAAAAGAATATGGGCCACTCAGATGTTTTTACTATATTGCGAAACTCCGAGCGAAAATAGTTTCATGTCGCTAACCATTTTGCGTTGCTTACGACCAAGATGTGAGAGTTATATAAAAGGCTTGCTATTGACCCAGTTTCACTCTGATAGTTTAGTTTTATTGCTTGCAATGCTAAGTCAATACCATTATATATATAATATGACGTTACCTATCTTCGGAGCGACTCACTTGTACATTCCAGATGACGAGGAAATCGAAATATAGTGGTGAGTTCCTGTAATATCTTTGGTGTGTTATTTTTGTCTATCTAGTTAGCTATATATAAATAACAGATTCAATAATATATCGACCGTTTGATAGAATAGGTGTGTTATCTAATCGGGATTCGGTCAAATTTTCTAGGTTCAAAAATCAAGCTATCATTGTCGATGTTTAGGTTTTATTTTAAAACCTTTTTCATAGGCAGAAGTAAGAATTTGACTAAGAAAATGAAAATTACATTATTTAAAGGAAAAACATTCTCAACCCAGACAAAACCTTGGACTAAAAACGCTTTAAAATAAAACCGAAACGTCGGTAATGAGAGTTTGATTTTTGAACCTAGAAAATTTGACCGAATCCCGAATAGATAAGACACCTATATATATAAATATATATATAAACCATATAAACAATTAAATAAAACGATTCTACAAACTAAGAAAACCAAATTCACAGCAATAGCACGCAAAAGAGGTCAACCTGATGACGATTCAGTTGAAATGCAGTAGTGAGTTTCGTGATCTCTTTTGAAAGTTTCTAGCCCCCCCCCCCACCATTTCTTATTGTAGTTTGATTATATATATATCATACAGAAAGTTTTCACAATGAACACTTAAATGAAAAATCAAGAACTAAACCACTTTAAGAAATTCAGAAATCGAACTAAGGTAATTCAACCGAAACAGCTGGTTTTCATTAGAGTCACACTCAGTTCGAGAAAAAAGATGAGTTACGTCTCGTTAGAATTTCGGCAACAAGCCGTCCTCAGGAGAAACGAAGATATAGAGTAAAAAAGTGAAGTAGTTCATAGATCATTAATGACATGTAACGTACTGTGAACCATTTCGCTTCTTCAACCTTCTATATTCTTCATCAGAAGAGGCGATACAACTCTTCTGAAGATGCTGTACTGCCAAAAATTATATACATATAATCGTATATGTTTGACTTTTTTCTGTGTTTCTGGCTTTGAAGTTTCAGTTATTTGTCAGTACGGACCGCCATTTATTTTTCAACATACATATTTGTGACAATGAAATCAAATAGTATATTCATAAATATTCGTCTAGTCAATAGTCTAGTTGCAGATTTAAATCAATTTTCTAAATAAAAATTCAGGCCTTCTAAAAGTGATGGTATTCTTATCATGACTTGTAAATTACTGATAGGCCTGTTGGCTTAAGTCTCACCTTTGGATTGCTAGCTTAATAATCAATACTATTTGAACTGATAACTAGAGCAAATACCTTGTCTTATCTAATCAGATTTCTTACAAAAAAAATATGCCGGTCGATACAATTCTAAGATTTCAAACGTTTCCTAGCTTCAAGAACTTTTGACAGACACAGGAACTTGTTAGGAAATAACTAACAAATCTGGTGTTGGACTTCATACAACTGTTATTTACCTAAGGTTAGGTAAGGTTGCAGTGGCAGTACCCGACAAGAGGAACACACATAGGACGAATACTGACCCTAGGTGATATCACACAAAGAAGACTGATTCTACACTGTGATCTTGAATTTTCCCTAACTTAAGTGTATTTAGAGTAGGGATCTTTAATAAGTACCTAGCATCGTACAGGCTCGGGACCGAAGGCATCTAGTCCGCTCCGAGGGACGACTGCTCAGATTCCAAGTGAATAAATCGAGTGCCAGAGTAAGTATTGAATCCCAGACCTACCAGTTCAGAGGCGAGCACATTGCCACTGCGCTAACCTGACCCTCAAAAGCAGAAGTTAAATAACCTTAAAATTGTAGATAACAAAGTTTGTAGTTAATAAAGTTAAATTGTAGAAATTATTCTTTCATATATCATGTAAAGATATACATGCATATTCGCCTTTTATAAATTCGTAATTTCGTAATTCGAAGATAACTTTTTTATTTCATGGTCCGGATTATATATTTTTTTTTATTATATATATAAATTAATTATAATAATTTCTGATTCACTTCAGATTTACCGCTAATAGTTTACAATTCAGAAATGAAAAAAGACATATATGATAATATCTAAAACAAAAACTTCTGTCAAGTTGTTATTATTATTACTTCTTTGTACAAAAAGCATGGACGGCTACTAGTTCATAATGGGTGAATCAATCATGGGTGAATAATTGTGGGAACTCAAACCAAATTTTTTAACTGCTTTTGATAACGTTCAGGCTTTAGTAATATTATTATAATACCTTTTAGTGCGTAAAATTAGAGAAAGACCAGTACATCTTTGACTTTTAACTGAAAAATTACTGAGGTATGGTATTAGGGAAGGGATATAGTGTTTTCTATACATTTCAAAATAAACGATAAGGGTTTTTAAAAGTTTGAAATTTCAATAGGGTTAAGCTGCCGTTTCAATAGACTGGAGTAATGAAGTAGTTATTATTGAAGTTCCAACGACCAACGACCAACGAATATTACCATGCACAACAGTGCATGTCGTAAATAGCAGTTCCGGACCAGAGGCCCACTACTGCTAGTTTCTCATCCTGCTGATTTTTGTTGGGTCAGTAAACAATGTCAAGAATGGGGGAGTCAGTCAGTAAGGGAATATATCATCTTCGTGGTCGTTTGGTCTTCAGGCTTTGCATTCTCTGAGGTACTGTATAATTTTGGAGTCATGTGGTCATCATTTTTAGTTTAAGTAGGAAACTTTGAGGATTGTGGGATTAGGAAGGGTTGAGAGTAGGATTTAGTTCCCGAACAAGGAGATTTGGATGGGTGGAAAGTTTTTTGTCTTCATTACTGGCAAGTCGAGCAATGTAGGAGTAGATAGATTCTAACCTCAAATCATGTTGAATATCAACATTTCTGGCGTACCATGGAGCCCTAGCTATAAGGCGGGCACATTTATTCTGTACTATTTGGATGCATTTCTTGTTTGTGGGCGCCGCTCCAAACCAGACTGAGCATCCGTATGTCATAGTAGAACGAATGACCGCCTTATAGACAAGGTCCTTCACTGCCTGTGGAGTATTTCTTGATTTGAGTATGGAATACAGATTGCACATAAGGAATATCCCCAGCTTAGATTTGTTCTGGAGATGTTGTCTGAATGTCAATCTGGAGTCCAATATGAGACCCAGATATTTTACATGAGTTTTGTAGGGTATAACTCGGTCGCCAATGAACACAGGAGGTGGAAGAGGAGGGGTACCTTTACAGAAACGTATATGTGCACTCTTTGTCGGGTTCAGAGACAATTTCCAGGTTGTAAACCAGTGCAAGGCTCCATCAAGGAAATCTTGCAGTTTTCTGGTAGCACAACCCACATTGCAGCACCTATAGGCTACTGCAGTGTCGTCGGCAAAGAAACCCAGAAACGTCTCAATGCGGTCGGGTGAGTTAGGATTAATGATAGGAGGAGGTTTGGGAAAGTCAAAGGTATAGAGGTTGTAGAGAATCGGGCCAAGCACGCTACCTTGGGGAACTCCCCTACAGATGTGTCCAGTTGGGGAAAGTCTATTATTGGTCGAGACGAGGAATTGGCGTCCAGAAAGGAAAGACTTAGTTGTCTTCACAAACCATCCAGGTAAACCAAAACATTTTAGCTTGTACAATAGTCCCCTATGCCAGACCGAGTCGAAAGCTTGCTCCAGATCCAGGAACACAGCCACTGTCTTACTGTGGGGAACAAGCCTATCAGGTGAAACGCCCTGTTTAATGAACTGGACTAGCCTTCGTAGTTGCAGAGTAGTGCCGTGCTGGCTTCTGAAGCCGAACTGCTCAGGTTGGAAGGGTAACCTGGGTTTAATTTTTGATAAAATCAGCCTCTCGTAGATTTTTCCAAGGCAAGGTAATAGACTAATTGGTCTATAGTCGCGAGGAGAGTGACCTGATTTATGGGGCTTTTGGATCATTATAATTCTTGCTATCTTCCACGCTGCGGGAAAGTACTGCAGTCGAAGGCAAGAGTTATACAATGCAGTTAAGGCTGCTATGACTTTAGGAGGGAGTTTAGATATTAATTTATTACTAATACCATCGTGACCGGGGGCTGATTTGATTTTAAGGGATGCAATGACCTGTGTAATTTCACCGGGAGAGAAGAATAAGGGAGTAATAGGATGTGTGTCGCTGATGGCAGTTGATACAAAGGGGACAGGAGAGGATGGGTGGGGGCGGTACAAATGGGACAAATATTTGTAAAATATTAGGGCCTTCCTGTTATCATCTACGAGAGGCAGATTATCTTCCCTTAGAGGGATAGTGGCATTAGATTGATTGGGCCCTTTTTTTAGATGTCTGATAATGCGCCATGCTGTAATATGGGAAGGGTCTTCGTCTGCACTTAGAAGGCTAGTCCAGTGTTTGGCGTTGTGAGACCTGACAAGAGATCGAATCTCCCACTGCGCTTTGTTCATCATCCTGCGAATTCCTGGGTCTCTAGTGGACTGAAACAACTTCCTCAATCTGTTCTTCTCCTTTATTTTTTGTAGGATAAGAGGAGGAAGGGGGTTGGTATAGGAGGAGGAGGGCTTATTAGTAGAAGCTTTTTGAAATGAGGATGATAAATGAGATGTGAAGAGATCAATGAATTTGTCTATGCTTGCAGGAGTCGAAAGGTTTTTGGGAAAGGGACAGTTCAAAGAGGTCAGGGAATGGAACATTTGCCAATTGGTTCTAAGATGAGTAATACTTGGTCTATAGTTGATTTTGAATTTGTGGAGACAGAACAGAACTGGAAGGTGAGTTGAATCCAGGCAGTTTAAGACTTCAGAAGTCACCACATGATTAACATTACAAGAGAGAGAAACATCCAAGATATCGGGTCTTCCAGAGGTAGGTCGAGGGATGTGGGTAGGTGTCGTAGGAGCGTGAATGAGGACATTGGAGCTGGTAATATAATCTAGCAAAATAGAGCCTGAGTGATTATCTCTGAGGCACCCCCAAACAGTGTTTTTGGCATTGAGGTCCCCCCCTATAATAGAGGGAGTTCCAGAATGCAGTAACTGTTGGAGGTTATTGATATTTAAGGGAGTATGGGGAGGTTTATATACTGCTGAGATGAGCAGGGGTATGTTAGAATTAGGAAAATGGATCTTCACAGTGGTATGTTCCAGGGGAGCCCAATCGCTCATGATTCTGGCATAGGGTATATTATGACGAATTAGTACTGCTGTACCCCCGCCAAAAGTGGGTCTGTCAGTCCTTTCAACTTTGTAACCTAAGATGGAAAAACGGATGTTGGGTTTAAGGAACGTCTCTGAGATGAGTACTAAGTCGGGTTGGAGAGTACCCAGCAAGTGAGCAAGTTCAGCCTTCCCTCTCTGGATACCACCTGGGTTAAACACAATGTAAGATAGTGAGTCAGGGGGAATATTAGATTTTGTCACTGTCATGATATCTGTTAAGGCAGTTTTCGTCGTCCATTTGTCCGTCAGTCATTTCAAAAAGATCTGAATTACCAGAGTCAGCGACCTTGTCCTTTATAAAATTCAATATCCCTGTCTGTCTCAGGACCCTGAGGATGTAAACGTCCAGGTCAGTGGATGGATTTACATTTTGTTTTTCCTTCATCAGTCTATCTCTGTACGAGTCAGTCAGAGGAGGTGGGGGTGGAGCTGGAGTGAAGCTGGGAGAGAGTGATGGAAGAGGAACAGATTGTACCGAGGGTTTGCTAAATACCGGGCAGCCCCGGTAGTTCGCCGGATGAGCTCCTTGACAGTTGACACAAACTGGTTGTGTCTCTTTAGGAGCAGGACAGGAGGAATAGTGGTGGCTACCCGGGCAACGGACACAGCGAGGGGCCTCTCTACACCACGTCTGGGTATGTCCCAGGCGTTGGCACCGGAAACACTGGGTTGGCCCTGGTCTCCTCCGAGACTCCTCAACCGTGACAGCGATACCCAGGCAACTGGACACCGTTTGTGAATTTTTTTGAATCAGGAACCGACTCAACAGTGAGTTCAAACACTGGGAGAGGTCTAGGGACACAGTCATTAGAAAACCTAGGTCGTCTTGAAATTAACTGCCTCGCTCTCGTCTTGAAACCTTGTGTCAGCAAGTCTTTTTCCAGGTCGGTCGGGTCAGTGTCTGTGGGTAAGTACTTTACGATGTATTTTAAAGCCTTCAGCTCCCAAGGTGGCCTGAACGAGTGAAACTCTATGTCCATAGTTTTAAGAGTCCGAGTGATGTCCCTGTATGTGGTGGGTGTCTTTGCCTGAATTCTGATTGACTGCCCACCTGAAGTCACGGTCATGTCGTCGAGGATGCATTGTTGAGCCGATGCTCTGAACCTCTGGTAGGATGACATGGATCTGATCATGATCGGAGGAGGGGAGGGTGAGGTAGAGTTGGTGGAGGGATTGTTTCTGTCTCTAGGATCGGTCGTTGGTATCGAGGTTTGGTTAAGGGTGGGAGTGGCGCCCGGAAGGGGGTTGTCGTCGTGGTTATCCAAGTTATCTAACAGAGAGAAGGGATTCTGGGTGGTTGGTATATTGCTGTTTGTTTTACTGGAGGACCGGGTAGTGGGTCGAGGAGTCTTGGGGAGAAGGGATGAGGGTTGGTGTTTCGAGGTTTTAGAGGAACTCTTTTTGGAGGGTGGTTTTGAGGGAGGCTTAGAAGGAGCTGAGGTGGAGATAGTGGGCATGGATGGGGTGGTGGCTGAAGTAGAGGGTTCTTTAGTGGGCTCAAGGCTGGCCATCTCCCGAGCCAAAGCGGGGAGAATGTCCAGCCCCTTTGATCTCCACTCGAGCAGCTGAGAAACCATAATTTTCAAGGCTTCTTCAAAAGTCGTCATTGTCAGTCAAGTCGTATAGAGTAAATATGTCAGTAAGATAAATACAGTACCTCTAGAATGTCGGCTGAACCTGGTTGATATTGGTTGTTGGCACCTGACAATTATAATCACTATTACTATTACAAGGATTAAACAACTGTTGAAAGTTTAAAAAAGTTTGAAAAAGAAAAAAAAAATATTAATTAAACACAAACTAATAAAACTATAGTTAGTCACTAAAATAGAAACTTGAAGAACTTAGAAGTCTTGAGATGGCAGAGAGTCAAACGCTGAAAGCCGGACAGGAACTCTTCAGATGTGTTCAGGATCAATGTCAGGATGAATCAACCACCAAGGGTACTGGATACACTTTGGTGTTAAGTGGGATTGGCTTTGGTCCAATTAGCCTATCCTTAGGTTAAGTTATAGAGCTGAACTATGAGCAATTTAAGGGCAGGTGATGTGGAGCCAGGCAGAGCAGTTGGGTCGAGAGGTCTAATCCCTTTGACGTGGGTGGACACTTGAGGGGCTGGTCAGCTTTGTCGGCAGAGCGGCTAACTGTACAGAAAGTGGCTGTAGGGAGTTTATGACCTGCAAAACTAAGGGACAGCACGAGCAACGATGTTCACTCTACGACGTCTCAACCTAGACTGTATTGAAGTTCGCTTATTGGTAGGAGTGAAAATGTTGGTTATACATTCTATTCAAACGGAATTGGTATTTTCAAAATATCAGAATACCAGTATGTACAGAACAGTGACTTGGATAAATACTAAACAATAGATGGTCACACATATATGTTGAACCTTTTAACAACATTAAGGTAAAAAGTTGTAAAAATGTTTCTCTGAACATTTACAAATTAAGTTTTTTTTCGTGCTAAAATTGATCTTTCTTCAGGTCAAAACACCTAATTATTCATGCATAATTTTAGGATTCTAAAATTATGGATGATTGAATGCTTCGCTGTAAGAAACATCCTTTCCAAAGGAAACAATTTTCCAAAAAGGGCGTTTTCTATTAAAACAATCTAAAAGATATCCAATATTTAATATCTAAAGGTAATTTCTAACGTTCGTTATCTTTAACAGTCAGGCAATTTTAATTTTCAGTTTAAATATTGATAGAGGGAAGTTACACTAGACAATAACTACTGTAAAGGCGAAGTTGCATTTTCACAAATCAATTTCCCAATTCAATCAAGGACCTTGCCTTTAAGGAGGTCGTTCGTTCGGTTATCACTTATGGATGCTCAGTCTGGTTTAGAGAGCACAGACGAGCAAGACTTGTATCCAAATCGTTCAGAATAGGTGTGCCTGCCTTATAGTCAGGGCTCCTTGGTACGCTGAATGAGGATATTCACCATGATTTGAAAATGGAATCCACAGATAGTTACATCACCCGACTTTACTACCCATGAAGACAATAAACTAACGACCAACGACCAACGATTCTTTCCGAGCACTGTTGTGCACGTTGTATTAGCAGTTCCAGGTCACGGACCTACTACTGCTGAATTATTGTCCTGCTGTGGTGGTGGGGTCAGTAAGTAAATGTCTGTACTTTTTATTTGTTTTTTTTTTATTATGTGGTTCGTCTGTTTACGTCATTTCGTGGTCGTTTGGTCTCATTGTGTCGTGTCTTGTCAGTCTTTTTCAAGGGTTTGGCCTTCTATTTTAATAACAGCTTCTAATGTGGATGTATTTGGGGAATTATTTGGGATAGGCTTTGGATAAGGGGGTTTGGATGGGTTGGAATTTTTGTGTCCTTATTGGTCACCAGTCTACTCGTGAATTGGTCAATTGTTTCTAACCTGAGGTCTCTTTGAATATCCACATTTCTGGCATACCAAGGTGCCCCAGCCATAAGACGTGCGCATTTATTCTGAACTATCTGTATAAGTGTTTTATTAGTTCTTGCAGCTTGTAACCAGGTCGAGCATCCATAAGTCATGCTAGCCCTAATTACCACCTTATAAATGAGGTCCTTTACTACCTGTGGAATATTCTTCGACTTCAGGATAGGATACAAAATTGACATTAGTGCCAGACCCAATTTATATCTATTTTTCAGATGGTGTTTGAACGTGAGCCTGCTGTCAATTATTATTTCAATAAACTACGTACTCATCCAAACCTCCTTGTATAGGCTTTCAATCCTACCACCAACAAACCTCAAACTCGTTGAACAATACTGTCATCCACTGACTATTTTCTACTTCAACTCTTGACTAAAAATAGTTTACACTACAGAAAACTATGAACAATAATACCATATGACCGCCAGTCTAACGCCATTACTGTACAGACGAACTTAATAACCGACATGAAATACTGACAATCCAAGTTAGAGTAGAACAATAATCAAGCAGTAGAAGACCTGTGGTCTGGAACTGCTAGTTACATCGTGCTACATTGCACGGACACATTCTTTGGTCATTGGTTGTTGGGTAAATAAAGACAAGTTATTTTATCCCAGAAACAGTAAGACCTTCACAGTTGTGTTAATAACAATGACAGTGCTCAAACTTTTTATTATGACTCATTATAGTTTGAATGTTAAATAAGACATTATTTTCGTAAGAGTTAATAAATAAATTATCATTCAATAAAACTATAAAATCCTTTTGCACAAGCATTTTTTCCCATACATTTCAAATACCTTGTAGTGGTATAATATTAATATAAATTCCCACGAATCTATGTGTTTAAATGGAAATGGAGAAATTATATTAAGAAAAATGTTATCACTTCTAAGAAACTATGAAAGTCAATTTCAGTTTATAATGAAACAAAAATGCTGAGTTCATAGATAAGAAGAAAATGATTTAAGGCAGTAAGAAAGAGGTTTTTCATAGTGGTTTAGAATTGACACTTCAATTCTGACTTGTCTATGCATGGCTGGCGCCTCCTACCAATATAAAATTAACCTTTTTTTATGACATTCCCCCCAAGTATTTATCATCCTTCCTTTCCAATATTAATTGCAGTGATGTAAATTTGACTTTTGTTTTAGTACTTAAGGTATCAATTGAAGGAATAAGACAGTGAAATTAAACTGCACCAAGGAATGTTTACAGGTCTGCAGGATCAAAATTTAATTATAAAAAGTATAAAATGTTCATTATTAAAAAAAAAATGTTTCTTGAATATTGAATATTTTTGTTAGATATTATTATTAATGCGAGATCAATATTTTGTGGCTATTCATTTAAAAAAAAATAAAGAAGTGTCATTACAGCATGAAGCTAAACAAGTACAAAGAAAAAGGTTTATGTTAATATGAATATTTTTTTTAATGTTTATATTAATTATGACATTGATTGAGTACAATACATATTATTAAGTACATTAATAATGTACTCATTTGCTTAATGTTCTGAACGAAATATTTGTCCTTTTCCTTGACATTCAAAACTTTTTAAATAATGACCAGGGTTTCAGAGGTTTACATGCACGTCTCAGGACTGGTTGATCCGGGATTTTATACCCATCTGGTTCCCGATTTATTCACGTGAGAGGTGGTAAATGTGAGCTTGTCGTCTGTCAGAGAGGACGATAAAGGGTCAGTACACCAAACCTGTATTATGAAAGATGTTTCCAAAGTTCTGAGAATCGTGATATAATTAAATTACTTATAGGCAATGTCATTGGTACCAGAAAAGTCTTGACATGTTTATGCAACTATCTAGTGCAATATTGTTTAGTCTGATTTAGGTGTTCACTGGGAATTATTCAGTGTCTGAAAGGAGTATTTGGTGAGTCTGCAAAATCCAAAAGTAGTGTTTATTGATATATCGATCGGTTTAAAAACAGTAGATCATCACTAGCAAACTATCCACTCAGTCAGCGTCCAAGCACGATGGTAAAAGACAGAAACATTACAGCTGTTGAGGACCTACTGAAAGAGGATAAGGGAATGACTATTCGTCAAAGTAGTCTGAGCCTAGGGATAGGTACACGACAAGTTTATGACACCTTGCATGAATGTCTGGGCGTTAGAAAAGTTTCTCTAGAAGAACGACTACAACAACCTAAACTAATCCTTTTTAAATACCTGACATAACTTATCTTTTAGTCCCTTACCATATATCCGCTCCTTGCACACTTCATCTGTTGATTGTGTGACTCTGACGAAGACTGTTACTAAGTCGAAAGATCTCAGTCTCATTTCGAAATTTCTTACTGTCTTTTAGACTTTGATTTTATATTATCTAATATAATTATTTCACACAATATTAAAACAATGGCTGGAGTTTCTAGACCGGTATCAGACAGTTAATTGCCACAGAGCTACTACTGTGAATATCCTTGTAGCTGGAACTTATTATTATAATTTTTTTTTTCTTGAAATATATTCTACTAATAAAAGAAGCTTTAAGGGACAGAAAGAGGCCAGGTTAGCTCAGTGGTTAACGTATTCGCCTTGGGCTGTTAGTCCGTTCGAACCCCTCCTGGCCCTCGATTTATTCGCGCGGGAGGGGAATTAATCTGAGTACGTCGTCCCTCGGAGAGGACGTTAAGCAGTCGGTCCGGAGCCTCTACGATGTCAGGTACTTGTTAAAGAACCCTACACGAAATATACTTGAGTTAGGTAAAATTTAGGACTCCCAATGTAAGTTGAAATCTGTTACATTGGGATTTCATGAAATCTCTGTTGAAATCACCGATCAAACAAAAAGCCGGTAAACAGCTGACGTTATCACCCACTAGGGGATCGGTTTGAACAATAAAAAGGGACATTTTGAAAGTAAAACTACTAAAAAGGCACCTGCACTTACAAATATTTTACAAAACAACGCGTTTCCAACACATTTGGTGTCAAATTTAAACAGCAACAACTTTTGATACCTTGAAGAAGAAAACTATGTTTCCGAGAGGCTATAATTTTATAAAACATTTTGATTTAGAAACTTTTATTAGTATTTTTTCCCGAAATGAGTAAACAGTAATAACTGATTGTACAATATCTGAATTATCTGCATAGTATAAAAGAAATATAACTAAATTTCAATACAACGATTATTATGATCAGGTTAAGTAATTTAATAAATTAGGCTTACATGATTTATTTGGAAAATACAATTACGAAATTATTTTTATTTAATTTTAATGATATCTAGCAAAATTATAGAAAAGAAAATCCAGATGATTCCCTTAATGCTTGGAAACTTACAAAAATATTCCGTATTTTTTTATAAACCTTATGAATACTATTTAAATGATAATGCAAAATTAATTCATAAAATGTGGACATATTAGGGAATTCTGAATAATAAGATTGAAATTGAAAATGTAATACAGCCCACTTCGTAATACTTTTATAATAACTGTACTCCCAGTTACTTAAGTATTACCTTGGAAAATATAAGGTAAATATCAAGGTACTACTTTATTAAATGGGTAACTTCTAGATTGCAATGCAGCTTTTGTTGACTCAAGGAGCAAAGATTTTATTTTATTAGTCTCTTTTGCTGAAAAAAAACTATCTTTATATTCTGCAGGCAAATCTCTCTTTCCTCATAAACTTTATTCCTCAACTAAGATGTGCATTTTTTTTGAATTTCTTTGTCCATGAATATAAGTTCTAATCTTTTATTTTTAAATATATAAAACAATTTCATAATTCCGACTTTTTTTTTCTATTTGGCTAAAAGCATTTATGAAACTGGCCTTTTGTTGAATAAATATTTCATTTAAATGATCGCGAAGTTCATTTTCTCTGCCCTTATGTCTTTTGTATTTTTAATATTTAATGCATATCTAAATGCAACATTTTTAATAATCACGCATAAGTAACTAATAATGAGGTATTACTTGCATATCACAATCATAAATGGGTAGAAATGGGTATGAGTGAAATTTTTAATAATTAAGCATTTGTAACGAATGAGACATTGCTTGCATATCACAATCATAGATGGGTAGAAATGGGTATATTTTACACATAGTTTCAAACTTATTGAAAATTAATGCGTGAAATTTTTAATAATCACACATAAGTAACGAATGCGAGCATACTACAATTATAAATGGGTATATTCTCAGATAGTTTCAAAATTATTGAGAATTAATGCCTGAAAAGTAGCGATTAAGGTATTACTTGCATATCATAATAATAAATTGGTAGAAATGGGTATATTTCCATAGTTATTGATAATTAATAATACGTTTTTAAAAATCACCTATCGGTAACTAATGGAGTAATACTCTACTGGTATATCACAATTATGAATACGCAGAAGTATAATAATTATGTAATAGTTGATAGAAAAGAATATATTGTTAAATACGAGTAAGGAGTAATACTCGTACATCATACGAATTTAAACATAAATTTTCAAATATGTAGTACTAAAATACTATTTATTATATCACTGTTCAATATTGACTCTTAAAGTAAAATCAATTTTTGAAACAATTCGAGGCTGTATCAAAAAGATTTAGAGATGATTTTTATATAAAATATTCAATTCAGTTGCATAACTTCCGGTTTAAACTTAAATATAACATCAGCTAAAATCATTGGATATTACTTTTTGGAAATAGTATAACTTGAAATTAAACTGGAAGCGATATTGAACATGACAAGAGGTTGAATCAAGCCACATGTTAATTTGAAACTCAAGTAAAGTTTGCACTCCCCCTTGCAAGCTAGTCATTGCTCCCTGTCTACCTTTCTTGTAGAAGTTAATTAATATTGTAAGGAAATCAGTTCTTTTTCAGGGAATTTTTTCTTTGCGTATGTTGAATAATATATAAAAATAAAATGCCAACAAAGTTAAGGTACTAAAACAACCATTTTATTTTTACAAAAATTCCCGTTTCTAATGGAATACGAGTGTCATGAATTACCATGTATATTCATTTTAATAATTGTACTGTTAGTTTTTTTTTTGACAACTGTTTCTAAGTGGGTTGAAATTTATAAATTTATAACACGACTTAGGTTCGGTTGCAGTGGCAGCCCCACACCACACAAAGAAGATTGATTCTACATTGGGAGTAAAATGTAGAGTAGGGATCATAGTAAATACTCGAGACCAACAGCTCCCTCTCCGAGGGACGACATGCTCAGATTTATTCACCTGCCACATGTATAATGTGGTAGAATAACTCTATGGTCATATAACTACTATGGTCATATGAATAACTCTAGAGCCAGGGTGGGTATTGAACTCAAGACCTACCAGTTCCGAGGGTAGTACGTTGCCACTGAGCTAACTTGACCCGAATAACATAACTGAATATACTATTGTTCTGAAAATTTGAATTGCGAATTTTGGACCATATATCAATATTGTTAACAAAAAAAAAAATCAACTAATCAATGCTCCGCTTGGATCACAAATTATACATTCATTCTTATAAAAAAGAAGAAATTATGTTTTAATGCTATTGTGATTTGTCTGAGAGAGCTGCCTGTAGCGTATACACAAGATTGGAGGAATGCACACCAGCTCAGAGAAAAAGCTCATCCCCGTCAAAACTCAGTTGAGATTTAACTCTGACGAATACCGCTTGTTATGGTTGAAAGATCTTAGTCTTTTTTACTCAATCCTTATTGCGGATTGGATGTTGATTGTTATTTCACGTGCTTATAGTGAAATCTTGTTATATATATAATATATATAATTTCAATGTATATAAAAGCATCATTTATTTTGCTTGCAGCTCATCACTTTACATTGACAAATTATTTGTCATAAACTTAACAGACATCTCTTAACCCACGAAGTATATATTTAATAAATGTACTATATTTAAATTTTCAATATTTAATATTTACAATATATTTAAAATAAAACAATATTTTTATTTTAAAATGGCAGAAATGGAGAGAGAAGCGTTGAAATCATGCAGTGGCAGCTGATCAGAGTTACTTAGAACTTGTGAGCCTCAATTAAGTTGAGAGAAGCTGGTTAAGTAACCAATTAGAGAGAGACAGAGTTTGGGTGGAAGCATGCTTGTTTGGATTATTTATGGCTCCTATAATTGGCTTTACATGTAATTCTATTAGCAATGGGAACAAGGAAACCCTTTACAGACAATCAAGTCACATTAGATGATTTTAACTCTCAAGCAATTATTTGTCTCTCACCTAGAAATGACAAATAGGACTTTGGAAACATTTCAACTTCCAATATGTTACATGTTCATGCTTTGGACATGACATTACTTCTATTGAAATAAGATTAGAAACGAATTCAGTTACGAATCATTAATATATTTGCTGCGTTTATTCTATGAATTTGATGGCTATTTCCATCATGGTCGCGGAGGGGGGTATATCTTTGTATGTGTGTGTGTTTGTGTGTTAGAGATAAAGAGAAAGAGAGAAAGAAAAAAGAAAGAAAGAAAGAAGAGAGAGAGAGAGAGAGAGAGAGAGAGAGAGAGAGAGAGAGAGAGAGAGAGAGAGAGAAGATCAGGATACCTCGAAACTAAAAAAAGCTATAATCACAAAATATCAAATATTCTGCTATCCTTGAAAAAGAATACCCAACTCTGAACAACAAATTACTTTTTAAGTACTACTTTATACGAATAAATCGGATTGTATATTTTTCTAACAATCTCTCCATACAACTTTTTATTAAATTATTGTGATTCTGAATCCAAAGTAATATAAAGTAATATTTGAGTTATTATCTTGAATATGGAACAGGGAATCCCAGAGGCTTATGTGCTCTCTTCTGGGCCGGAAGATTCGGGGTTTGATACGTACACTTTAAAAAAAATCTGAGCACGTTGTCCTTCTAAGAGGAAGTGAAGCCATTGGTCCCGAGCCTGAACAATTCTGATACACCCTAAATACCCCTACTCTAAAATTTAGGACTCCCAATGTATAATGTTCATTGTTTGGTATCACAAAAGCCCAATATTCGGCCTGTGTGCGGTCACTGCAACCTAACTTAACTTAACCTATTATCTTGGTTCCAGGGTATTCAGCAGTGACCAAAATATACAGTTCCCAAAGAAGTGGTGCAGACAAATGAATAATTGGATAAACCGACATGCACCCACCACAAGTTAAAACTTTGATTACCTTAAAACAGGTAAGAATCTATTTCTGACAACTTAGTGCTAAGTGTTACCATTTCATTACGAAAGATGTATCCAAAGAACTGATTTTCGTTCAAAACGAATTTCTCTGTCATCTCCAAAGCTCATGGTCCAATGAGACGTATCTAAACAATTGTTTTGGTTTCAAAATTAAGTTAAATTAAATTTAGTACTCTAAGAATTATATAACAAGATCTGGTATAAACACGTGAAATAACAATCAATGATCAAACCACAATATAAAATGGGAAAAAAAGACTAAGATCTTTCAACCACAACAAGCGGTCTTCGACAAAGTCAAAACCCCAACAGTCAGTCGGGTTTTTGACTCTGACGAATACCATTTGTTGTGGTTGAAAGATCTTAGGCTTCTTTTTTTTCCATTTCTTATTGTAGTTTCATCATTAAGAACTATAGAAATTGCATACTTCTTGTAAGACTCCTTACTAGATTTTAAAATATATCATTCTTATCAACAAGAAATAGTATTACTTTTGAAATTTCTATATGACCAAATTATAATGACATTATAAATTTTCAGAATCGTTGAAACCACTAGTGAGATCTATATAAATAAAAGAATGATTTTGTCTGTACATTGCTTAGAACTGACTCATTTCAAGTTTTCTTCAGGTTTCATACATCCACCCTTAGAAAAATTTCTGTTGGTTTGTCGGTTTGTCAGTTTGTCCGCAAAATTTCGTCACAAGTAAACTCACCCACTATACGAGATAACCTGAAAATTTGACAGTAGATTTGTGTAGGTCTAACTTAAAATATAGGCTCTGAATTGATTGGAAATTCAACGTAGAAGTGACGATATGGATGTTTAAAGAAAAAACGTCTGTCACAAGCAAACTCAGCCACCAGGAGACATAGCGAGCTGAAACTTTGACACTAATTTGTGTATGCCTAACTTAAAATATAGGCTCAGAATAGATTGATAATTCAGTTCACAAGCTTTAGTTATGGATCTTTAAGCTGTATTTTGCTAACTTCACAGACATGTTTATTTTGAAAATATACAGGTATTTTACTCTGTAAAAAATTTTACATGATTTTAATTTCATTTGAACATATGAATATATTGCGTATTTGACATCGTTGAAAAGGTGTTTCCCAGAGTTGAGGCTGCACTATCTATTCAGGATAAATAGTTTTGTGAACGAGAAATTCTCAACCCTTAATATGAACAGGCAGGAAAAATCAACAAACAAGTTCTTACGCTATATCAAGCCGAGGAAAGAACTTACAAGTCAGTAAAGAGAGTGATTAGTGATGAGGAAGCAGTTCATTCAGGAACACGATTCTGAGTTTTTGCTCTGCACAGATATGCCATAGAAGCAGACATCATGACTAGTGTGGAATGGGGAGTCTGTGTGTATACCACCCATACCATTGATTCCGAGCCACAATCTGTTTCCGTTGAAACGATTACAAAGTCCCGTCAGAGTCTATTTCACACTGACGTTAACTAAGTCGCAAAAAGAAACTTTATCTAAAGCAGGAATTCAAGTTAGCGAGACCAAGTTCTTCTCACATGGTCAACTGTAGTTTACTTCCTCAAGAGTCAGAGGTTCCAACTGTTTGTTCTTCCATGAACCTGAAGGACAGACAGCTAATGTAGTGTATACAGAGGCATTTGCTTAAGACTGTACTAATAATGGTATTTTCTACTATTCTATAATTTTTAATGGCATTTTGGAATACCAAGTATAGTAGAATTTTGATTCCGTCCAAGACGGGTACGTTTGCTAGTCAAACTATAAAAATGGAAGGGTTCCATGACTCAATTTCAGGAGAAAAATGACATTTTAAGGATAGTTACCTATCCAACCATAATTAGCTTATTAAAATCTGCTCCGAATCAATAGACAATCAAACATTTTTCACCACAGACGTTCTAATTAGCCAATTCTATCAGAAAAGTAAAATTGTACGAATTGTTTTAATTTTTCAACTTATAATTAAATGTTTAATAACATTAATCCATACCTGCCGCGTAGAATGAATTCAAGAACAGAAGAGAGTACGTGATCTGAGTTAAATAGTTGTTGAAATCAAATTAAATCATTTAGGTTGAAATGGAAAGAAGCTAAGGAAGATGTATCTAAATGTTTTGTAAATGCGTACAGCAGACAAGAGCAGTAAATTTGTACAGAGCCAATGTGAGTCTTGACGCACACAGGAAAGAGTCGATTAGTGGAGAAAGAAATAAATGACTACCTCCGTTTTAGTAGCACATTTTAATTTGAGGAACTCCAAAACGGTTAAAGAATCAGCCTTCAGTTCTCAAGAAACTAGTGTAACAGAAATATATTTGAGTCGTATACGTGGGCATCCTCAACCTACAAGATAATTAGGTAATTAGGTAATCTACATAAAGCTTACATTCCACATATAATTCCTTTTAGTGGCATTCCTTAGTAAAGATATATGCTATTTATCAATGCACCACAAAGATAACACAATATTACACAATCCACCGTTTACATTTTAACACTTAACATATGCATGATGCTATTCTTCACGCATATGATAAGAATTACCATTCACACGCATAAACATATTATGTTCATGGGTATGCCCAGAATTAACCTACCATTTCCACTGTTTAACAATGAGTCTTTTTTTTGCTTGATGCTATGCTTATAGAGATCATGTAAGAGAAGTAAATAACAGCCATGAATAATGAACCTGGTTAACTTTTTTGTATGATGTTATTTTTATGGAGATGATGTATGATTAGTAAATTGCATCCATGAACAATGGTTTATGTTCATAATTACTTTTATGCATGATGCTATGTTTATAGATTATGTACGAGTAGTAAATAACAACCATGACTAATGGAAATGGTTAACTTTTTTTTATGATGCTATGATGGTAGATATCAAGTATGGTTAATAAATAGCAACCATGAACAATGGTTAATTTTCATAATTTCTTTTTATGAATGGTGCTATGTTTATAGAGATCATGAATGAACAGTAAATAGCAATACAAGTAAGCTTTATATGGACATTTCGAGATTATAACCTTAAGATGGTCACATTGTAACTAAAATATACTACTGAGTATATTAGTTTGTTTAACTATTATTTATATTATTAACCACTATAATATGAAATAATTGATTTTATAGAGTTAGTAATTATAGGTTTCATTAGTATGAACGATGGAATGAAACCTGTGAAGAATTAAGAGGTAAAAACAGAAAGTCGGACTGTCTAAAATCAGTAAATTGGCAAATGGCATGAACAAAGGTTGGACACTGGAGCATGTACGAGTGGATGAATTGGAGCAGACGAGCTTGTTGACAACTCAATTCTATAACTGGGCGGTGAAATAAATCGAGACCTGTCACGCAATTCACACGTCCAGCGGAACAACACAACACGCCAGTTCTTCCCAACAAATAATTTTACTTTCCGCGAAATTCTCTGTTAACCTCCAAACTTACCTGGATTTAATTCGTTTCACTTTAATTACGGGCCACTGAACTTTTGGAATAATAAAAACGGAATACCAATTTTGTTCATTAGTGAACGAAGTACTGGAACCAAATTCAGAACTGCGTTGTCAAACTATCACATCTACTAAATGCATTGATTTATGAGAATACCCTACATAAAGAATAGATGATATTGTACTACACACATAATTGTATATACAAAATGTGCACATGTAAATCACAGTATGAAAATCAGAAAAATGATTAAGATATTTCAACCGAAACATTAATACTGTATTCAGTAACATTAAGACAGACACATATCACTTCTTTTGGCTGAAAAATCTCAAGTAATTTTTTTGATTTTCTTATTCTGATTTAGATGTTAGTTTTTATTTCATACGTTTATTGTGAAATCTTTTGAACATAATATACATAGAGTACCAGGTTAACCCAATGACAAAGGGCTCACATTTTGGTAGATCCGGGGTTCAATATAGAAGTCAAATCAACTGAAGATTTATGATTATCATTTTTAATAGAATTGAAATTATAAACGTTATTAAAAAAATAAATCCCGGAGCTAAGGTGAGCCAATTTTCATATTCGAGATGAAAACTATATGAAATAAAGGTCTGCAGAACTTTCAATCATGCGGAGTGGAATAAACACTTTCGACTAACAAAGATTAATATGAATTGATAGAAAATTTCTTCTCAAAAATATGATTTCAAATGATGTTAATTAGTTTTATTATAAAAAAAAGTAAGTTCTCGTGTAAGACTCATATAAAAGTCTTAACAAAGAGTCGTATATTTTCTCTTTAAAAAAAAATATGAAAAAATATCTATTAAGATGATAAAGTTACTGTTGATGAAGATACCGGGAATCCTATCCTATGCTGCTCTAGTTTGCATTGTGTTTTGTTTGATGCAATGACTGTTGACAATGGTAAGCGAGGGAGTTTGAAGCCTCCCCGACATGCCAATCTATGGAAAGGTAGGAAGCCATTCCTCATTCACCCTCGACACCTATCGCGGCTCTGCTTTCCTCCCTAGTCGAACCCATTGGTTTTCCTTCAAATCATCACATGGTAACCGCTATTCATTTTTCAAAGCTTCTAATTTCAGAAAAATGTTTATCTCTTATGAAATCTCCAAACTTGATTTTATTCAACATAGAACAAAGATTGGCCCTTTGTGATACCACATAATGAACATACTATATTAGGTGCCCTATATTTTGCCTAACTCAATTTTATTTAGAGTAGGGATCTTTAACGAATAACTGACATCGAACAGGCTCGAAACCAACGAACTCCTCAGATTGATTTCACCTCCGGCGTAGAAAAATCGAGGGTATCAGAGTGGGTATCAAAAATCCCGGATCTACCAGTCCAAAGAAGATTACGTGAGCCTCTAAGCCTAACCGTGGCCTTTGTATGTTATATAAAGTTGAACCAATAAACTTCATAAAATTATAAACAAATTATCTTAACACCTAGATATCCTTAAACCATAGGACCTTGAATATATTAAATTGAAACTCTTTAATAATGTAATTAAAATAAAAATATTTCTGAATTCTAAATTTACTTTATCAGAATAAAGAGATTATTTCTTGTTGAAATGATATATCTACCACTAAAAAAAATGTTTTTGTCCAAAACTTACACGTGTATAATCATAAGCAGTTTCATGTTTTTAAGTCTAAGGTGGTCCAGAGATGGAAAGATGCTCTGAGACGGAGTCCAGAAGCAAACAAAGGTTGAGTACCCTTGGTTTAGGCTATTTGTGAATTAGCAACCTATGAATCAGAATACCAACTACATCTCGGATTCACTCTATATAGAGACTGAGAATATACTCAATTTTGACCCATCTATATTACTTAAGTATATTGGAAACCCCACGCCCAGAATCTATAAGCGTGAACGTTGAACAACAAATACACGATTATAGTAAATTATATAATTTCTGAAGTGTTTAAAATTTTCATATTGTGTAAATTTTGAATATCCTGCTTACAGTTTTGATTTAATACAGGATATTTTAATAAAAAAAATAATCCACATAAAAATATGATGTTTTTGCTCTACATGCTCAATTTCTCTCAGAACACTATGTATGAAAAAATCCCTCTCCATCTTTACACAGGAAATATCTATTCTAATATAAGTGTTGAACTAGGAAATGAATATTCTCTTATATGTCATAAATTCGTTCCCAGATGTACTTTGTGTGTTGGATGTAATAGTTTTGTATTTTTTATTTATTAACTGTATTTAATTATAAGACAATTAAATGTTATATTTAATATGTAATTTACTTTTCAAAGTCTAATACTTTTCTCAGGCGAAGCTCAACATTCAAATACCCGGCACTTCGGGAACTGAGAACAGCTGCATTTTTGAAGTTTATAATTTTTTTATAGTGATCCCGTATAAATTTAAAAAAATACCAGCTGTAGATTCGTTTAAAAAAATAAACACTAAGTAAAACGGAAGTGAAACTTTATTAGAATAAATATTTTATAGAATTTTATTACTTAAACAATAAATAATATAAAAAAAGTTATGAAGAATTGTAATTCAAATCAATTGAACACTATTTATTGGTATTATTATTAAATTAAAACTGATCCAGCAACAGAATTTTAATTATGCTAAATAGAATACTACGTACTGCACTTCTTGTGAAAGAAGCTACACATTGCTCACCAACGCAGGAAATATCAAATGCGTTTCCCAAACCTGTCCTGGATTTCTTAAGGTTTCGGATTTATGGTTGCCGGATATTTGAATGACAGCCTCTACACCAGTTGGTAAATTTATATATACTTATAACAAGATTTTTCAATAAACAAGACATGAAATACAAATCAACGTCTCAGCCACAGTAGGGGGCTGGTGGCGACGTGCTTGCCTCTGGCCTGGTAGGTACGGATTCAATACCAACTTTGACCCTCGATTTATTCACGTGGGAGGTGAATAAGTCAAAGCACGCCGTCACTCAGAGAGGACGTTAACCAGTAGTCCCAAGACTGTACGATGAGCTCATGACATGTAAATACACTTGAGTTAGGCAAAATTTAGGCCTCGCAATGTAGAAACAATCTCCATGATGTGGTATCACAAAGGGCCAATGTTTGGACAGCAAAAGGGCCTATGTGTGTACCTTGAAGGGGACCACTATTGCAACCTAATCTACCTTAAACCATAGTAAGAAATCAAAAAAATGATTAAGATCTTTCAACCAAACCAAGCGGTTTTCGTCAGAGTCAAACTGTATCAGTATCACGAAGCAGCTTGTTTTGATTGAAAGACTCTTACATACAGTTGTGTTTTAGATAGGTAGATGAAGGATTACCCTGAGCTGGAGGTTGGTGTGGACGAAGAGAGGAAGCTGTGCAAGGCGAACCGACTCCAGACGACGCTCAGTGCTGGGCATAAACCCCACGATACCAACACTGTATTCTCTACAGTACTTGTCCAACAGCTCCCTGTTCCACTTGTCCATGTGCAGGTAACGCTGAAGGTTCTCGAACACTATCACTCCATATTTGCCTTTGTCAAGGTTAGTTAGAACAGGTAACGACTTACTGCCAGCTTCTAACTTGTACCTGAAAGGAAACAAACATACATCAGCGAACAGTAAAAACTAAAATACTATACACTAGAAGAAAAACTCAAAACAAACAACAAGAAAATAAGATGCACATAACATTAAATACAGATTGGAAAGCGTGCTGCACTTGTTTATATAAACCAATTCGTTGGTATTCCTTAAGGATGCTGGTCAGGCCAAACTCGGTTGGGACCATGCCTACAACCATCTCTGCACCAGTGCACTTGGTTTCCCTTCACTTCTTCTCCTGATGTCGGACAAAACTTATTGTCAAATATAGTTCTTGGTGTGTTGGTAACATTGAGTATCAAAAATGTAATCTTTTGTTTTTTAATACAAAATTGATGCTAATTTAAATATACTTCTTAAATAAGTGGTACAATTTGATTATTGTGGTATAATCCAATTATACTCGTATATTAAAGAACTTAATCTAAAGTTGAATTTAGTTACAATATAAAGAGATAGCTTCAGAGCGTACACGAGTACGATGAGCTTCAGGTCCTAGTTTGATAACTTTAATAACGTCAGATTGATTAATGATTTAAATTCTTTTAGAGCTGATAAAATTATTATAGCCACATGAAAACAAATGATACACATTGATTTAAATATACGCATAACCACATTACATAAAACAAAACATGACTTGGTTTACAACCAGTGTTAAGGCTGATATTATATTTACTTATAATAGAGTTGATTGAAAGCCACTCCAGATTTTTTTTTCTTATGAAAGAAAATCATTTGTTGGAAACATGTTTTATGTTAGGAGCACATGTTATATATATTAAGCACAGTGCACAAATAATTCCATTAGTTTACCGATGCTAAAAAGATGGAAATTGAAGGATACAACAAGAATATTCCTAAAAAAAGTTTTTGGTCACAGATAGTTCAATATTTTTTTCTCAAAGTTAGCATAAAAAAAGGGAAACTCTTGGAGATACATAATAGGAATTTAAAATGAAACAAAACAGACATTAATAATAAGAAATTTAATCTACAGTTCCACAGATGTTGAAGAACTTGTATTTTTTTTGCTACTTGAGTTATTTCTTTATTCTTTCATATTACTTTGTTAAGAAAACCTCCAAGAGTGAAGTTATACTTTCGGAAAAACAGCAAGTTTGAACAACGGCCACTGGCTGTCTGGATATTGAAAAAAGTAAAATTTCACTATGCTTTTTTTTTAAGAAAAGCAAGAAGTAAAGTAAAAATTAAGTCCTTCCGGTTTTAATGAATCCCAGGAGTTTGCTGTCAAATGGTGATTTAACGGGATAGTCGGGGGGGCGTCGATCATAATAAAGTTTCACTGCTAGGAGGTAAATGTTTCACCAAGTTTTCCCTAACTTTCCGCTAGATAGAGGATTTTATCTCCACAACCCCCCCTCCCCCCCCGCCATCTGATGACAGCTCCGATGAAAAAATATTCCTATTTCCAAATTAGCAGGAAAATTAAGAATTTTTGTCCAACTTTATTATCTGAGTTTAAAATATTTGCGGAAACGAGACTAACTTTTGGAATATTTAAAACTGATTTCGTAGAATTAAAAAAAAAATGTTGATAAGAGAATTTTGGTGAAAACTGCAAACTAATGCTAATACATTACAAAAAAAAAAAAAACAAAAAACCTAGAGAATATTCTTCCAATATGGCGATTAATTACGATTAGTTCAACTTTTGTTTAGCACAAAAATTAGCAAACCAGCGATTTATTCCATTATCAAATCCCTTCCTCTTCCATCATTTGGTTCCATTATTTTGCATCCATAATTAATACCTTCCTTCCTTTTGTTATTTAAACTCAATTCCCACCTATGTATTCTTTATTTACTATAATTAATTTATATATTGTTCAATTCCTTATGTGAACGGTATATGAAGAAATCAGGTTATAATTTGTCTTACAGTAATATGCTAATTTTAATGGAAACTATCATTTAAAATAATGAGCAGAAAAAATAGACATGACATAAAATTTGTCAAAAACCAGGTAGAAAAATACTAATGTTATTTTATAAAAAAGCGAAGCTACCGACCTACAGAAACTCTACTATATGACAAATGACACATTTTCAGCATGACGTGTTTCAAAGCAGCAGAAATTCTTGTAGATGCCCTTCACAGTAGAGTTCAATGAACAATGTTGTTCAAATTGTTGATTATGTTGCTCGTTATATTCACAAAAAGCTGATTTACCTCGTTACTTTTTGTGTTGTCGCTCAACTAGTTACACATACAATGACACTGGCTTTGCAACTAAATGTCATTGTAAACAGTTTAAAAAACTTAAGAAAGATAATTTTTTAATTCTCACTCATATGATACTTTTCATAACAAAATGTAAAACTGATTTCGACCATAGGGGTCGAATGACAGCTACATGTAGAGGAGTCAGCGAGCAGGACTGCAGAAGATATTTGAAATTAGACTTAGCCTAAGGGACAAATATCTAGTTTAAACTGTGAGTGAGCATAGCCTTATCGTAACCTCCCTTATTTATGTAACCATTATGCATGTCGACTGTGTTATTGTTTTGTGTATAGTTTTTAATCTTAGTTTATATAGAGTTTTAAATTTCTAGCCTTAGTCAGCTAAATTTTTTTTAAAAAATGCCCTGAAGATGGTCCATGGAGACTGAAACGTCTGTAAATTGTTAAAAAGTGTATATTGTGAACAATAAGTTCTAAAGATAAAACTTTTGGACAGTTATTATTGCATATCCCGGAAAACATCAAAACACTAATTAGAAAATTAGAAAGGTTAATAAGAAAAGAGAAAACTAAAACAACGGTTCAAAAAGTGTTAAACGAAATTTATATGGATAAAAATGTGCTCCCTAATTATACATACATATATATATATATATATATTGATCAGATAGATAGATTGATCAGACTAATTCGAAAGTTACTCTGAGAGCTTCAGAAGAAGCACTTATTAGTCTTCTGGGCGGTAGATCGGCTCCTGGTCTTAACCTCAATCGATGATTTTTTTTTTTTTTTTTTTTAAAGTTGTTGTCAGCTTTTAATTTTATTTTAGTTACATGTTTTCATTTTTTTAATTTTTATTTGGCTTTTATCTCTTTATCTTCCCTGTCTACCTTTCCTCCGAAAGTTGGCTACACTGTTTGAGTGCTTCAGTTCGAACGCCAAGTCAGTCGTTATCAACCTTTGGAGCGATTCACTTCTTTTCCTGAAGACGAGGACATCGAAATATAGTAGTGAGTTCAGTGGTTTCCGTTCTATGTGTTCTTATTATTAATATGTTAATTTATTTATTAATATATTTATTTATTATATATTTATATTTTTATATTTATATTTATATTATATATTTAGTTATTTATTAATATATTAATTATGTATATATATATATATATATATACATAATTATTATATACAAATGAAAATAATAGACCAAAGTTGTTATAACAATAGTGCTAATTGCATAAACATGTTTTCAGCTCTGAGGAGTCATAAATATATGTCGAAAGGTTGGCGAAAGAAGTGTTTTAAATACGGCCTAAATCCTCAAAAAAATCATAAAATTTATGGGTCAAAAAAAGAACATCTTGATGGATATCCATGTGAATCATTAAAACCATAAAAAACGGCTATCAAATTTAACTATCAAAAATGACATAAAAATAAATCATTCAAGGTACATCGAATAACAAAACCTTAACTATTATAATCGATATTTTGAACTTTAGATGATCATTAAGACTTGTTTGTTTGAAAACGAATTTACAGTGTTTCCTTCTTTTGTATGATCTGTTTTATAAATATTCCATAATATTGTCTATGTATGTATGTATGTAATAGTCTCTCCCTCACAATGGACCAATTTATATGCGAATAAAAAAAAAGTGAAAAATAGTGTGGTGTTTACTAATGATGAACAAAGATGTAATCAGTGTCTGTTAAAAAGAGAGTAATGACTGGAGGCCTGGACAAGAGCTTGAGTTTTACACTACTCCCTTCCCTGGGGAAATCACAGCTTTATTTCCATTCTATCTTAGATCTTACGATCTTTACTCTTAATAAAATTTCAAAAATTCTATACACATTACTATCGGAAAAGCATATTCACTCTAATAGAAAACAGCGAAGTTATTATTTCAATTACGTCCAGTCTACTGAATTTTTTGATAATTTATAAATATTACTTTTAACAATATTTTGTAATGCATTAAAAAAAAGGAAAAATAGATAATATCATAGATCTTTTTTGCAAAGGTAATTGCTTTCAACATTTCATCAAATATTGTAATTATAAAGTTACATAATAGATTACTTTGAATAACGCTGTCACAGCTAATACTGCACAGAGTTACAGCTGAGCACTTTTCAAAGACTTTACTTTATTCTGACGTTAAATGAAACAGTTCAATTATATGAATTTTACATAAATCTCTACCAGTTATAATAGCAATGAAATCGTAATGATGAAATTCATCTAGTAAAATATTGCCAATAAGGAAAACAAAGAATCTTATCTTACTGGCACTATATTACACACCTTCCTCCACTCACTCACTCACTCTCTCTTCGTCTCGCTCACACTCAATTTATATATATATAATTAAAATATATAATATAATTAATATATTAACATCTGAGTCGTTGCCAGTCTTCGGAGCGATACACATCTATCTTCATGATGACGACCCCATCGAAATATATTTAGTGAGTTTCTGTACATTACTGTGTGTTCTTTTAGTGAATATAGTTTATATATAAATATATATGATCAAACCAAAATAAGAAATGGGAAAATAAGACTAAGATCTTATTGTGGTTTGATCATTGATTGTTATTTCACGTGCTTATGTGAAATCTTTTTATGTATATATATATAAAAAGATTTCACATAAACACATGAAACAACAATCAATGATCAAACCACAAAACAAACACCCTCCCACTCTTCTCAACTCCTCACCAGATGTTTTCTGCATCTAGTATTCAGTTGGGTTTTTGACTCTGACGAAGACCGCTTGTTACGGTTGAAAGATCTTAGTCTTGTTTTCCCATTTCTAATTGTGGTTTGATCATTGATTGTATATATATATATGGATATACAAGATTTCACATAAACAATGAAATAACAATCAATGATCATACCACAATATGAAATGGGCAAAAAGACTAAGATCTTTCAACCGTAACAAGCGGTCTTCGCTAGAGTCAAAAACCCTGAGTTGGGTTTTTGACTCTGACGAGGACAGCTTGTTGTAGCTGAAAGATCTTAGTCATTTTTTCCCTATTTTATATTGTGGTTTGAACATTGATATAAATATATCAAAATGTAAATAACCTGCATAATGTATATATGTGTAATATGATACCTGTATGTGTCTATATACGTAGATGTAACTAAAGTGTATATACTGTAAATATGTTTTTAGAACTCTTTTATAATTATAATAATAACTTTTCATTTATAACAAGGGACGTTACTCGATCCACTCTGACAATAGCATCTCTTCGCTTGATCTTGTCGATGAAACACCTGTGCAGTAAGAAGAAGGTGAAGAAGATTTACTGCACATGTTAATGAGAGCTTTACCACTCCTCAGATGACTCCTGTTGTCGTGCGGGTAACCTTCCCACCGTGATTTCTCAATTATGAAAATTTTATACAGACTATCCACGATGTATTGAGGCCTCGATAAATGAACAGCGAAGCAGTGAGAGATGACTGTATTTATTTTCCTCTTAAAACAAAAACAAATTTCATTTATCACCTAACAATATTGTTAAAGTTTTTATTTTCAGTAATTTTCATTGCTTGTTCCTTAGTCTCGACTATTATATGAAATATGGTTTGTTTATAGTTAAGTTATTCTTATATTTTCCATATGTTTTTCTCTTGTGACGTTATTACATTCTATAGTATAATAATAAAAAGAAATCACTTACGAAATGCTTTAGTTCATTAAATGTTTGAAAGCTCGAAATTGTAAAAGAGATAGAAAAATGTAAGAGGAGACGGGTAATGCAATTGTAAAACAGAGAGAGAAAGAGAGAGAGAACGGTATAAATAATAGAAAGAGGGCGTGGCAAAAAGGCATTGAGATAGACGAACACACAGATAAATTGAGGAAAACTTTTTGAAAGAGGAAGTAAGGTATGTAGTAGAGAATTGAACATATTAAGGAAAAGTGGGGAGCAAATTTAACATTCAAGATATGCTAAGACAGAACAAAGACCTTTTTCTCTTCCTTAGAATTCCAAACAAACCAGAAGAAATAAATTTTATATATCGTAATTTCTAAACAAGAATATTCGAACAAAAGATAACTTTTTGAATTGAAATTATTTTTCATTTTTTATCGATGTTTGGTCCGGTGTCGAACAGTAAAACACCTTTAAGTCAAGGTTTTGTCTATATTTGTAGACACCTTGAGGGATACATGACTACAGAATTTAATTACAGTAACATGAAAAAAATTCTATAAGTAACACGATTTATATTAATATACACAATTAACTTAGTAGTTTCCTATTGCAAAATAACTTTAAATCATTAGTTGTGCAATCCGTAATTGTGTGGTATTTACTCATTCTGAGGTAAAGTGGATAAACGAACAAAAGTCTCCACACAAATGAAGTTTTATTCAACAGCAACAACGCGTTTCGAACACATTGTGTTCATCATCAGGAAGACACTATAATACAAGTTATATCTAATCAGTTACAAAATTAGAGTTAAATAATAAAATTCAATTAAGAGAATTCAAGACATACTCGTACTTTTATGTTAATCAATAAAAATAACTTTACATAAATGTTGTAAACAAATTGTCTTATTCTACTCTTAAGAACAGTTTTATGAACATTGGACATGACACTTTGATAATTCAGAGTGTTTTTAAAAATTTAACCACTAATTAATAGATTATATATTTTACTTATGTTATCAGTATCGGTGTTTTTATTACAAGTACTTTTAGTTTTCTGAATGTGAATCATTTGTTTTATAGTCCTCTTATTTTTATTATTTTCATAAGCTATAATCTTCGTGTCACCGAGATTAAAGTTATGCTTATTGTTAATTGAGTGATAGGCTAAAGTACAATTTTTTTTTTTAATTTTGTAAACGAAGATGAAACTTGCTCGATATGTGTTTATTAGATTTTGATTTGCAATATGAAAGCTGTTTTTTGAAAGCATTAATTATTTAATTTTCGTGGAAGGATGTATTATTGTATTCGAGGCATTGGTCACTGGTGGTTTGAAACAGTGCTCCTGGTTCAGGTCCTATTTAGAATGCGTGATCCGGCTAGACTAATGCTAGTAGAACACGCCAGATCTCATTACTTAACCCGCTGAATCCCTTTGTTCCCAAATTCCATTTCGTACTGGATTACATCACCAAACTCCATGTTGTTACTGTTTGTAAACACTACAACATCATTAGAATACACCTTTAGTTTCGAAAACATTTATACTATACCTTTACATTAAATAAAACACTATTTGAAAACTGATTACAAAAGTTATATTTTTTGAATACAAAAAACAATTCAAACTACAAGTTTAAAATTGAGTTTGCATTAATTCTTAATAGTGTTTCCCAAGCTTGAATATCAGCGATATACATCAAAGGAGAACAGTTTGGAGAATACAGCAGAAATTAAAACAACATTTAGCCTAAAAAGCAGCCCCAAGCGATCTACTCATCTGAACAGACCATTTTTACTGCTCCAGGTCATTAAAACGGTTTTATCCATTATATCAAACTTCTCCAAACATGGAAAGTGATATACAGAGGAATCACATAAACAAGTGATACAATCAATGAAGTTTAAACCACAAGAAAAAAAAAGGAAAAGCATAATTTATTTTTATTGTTTTCCTTTTTCTTCTTCTGGTTTTTCTGATTCAAATTATTTTTCTTATAAATATTTAATTGTATCTGAATTTTATTAATAATTCATAAAATTTTATAATCACATAAATTAACTGATTTCTTACAAGGAATACTAACATCATTGCGATTCTAATTTGGTTGGAAAATATAGCAACGCTTCAACAAAATCCCAATTTGGAATAACAAATTTTATGTTTCTGCAAATGCATAAAATAAATTTTATGTAATAAAAATCATAAAGCACCACCTCTCCCTTATTACCAGTGACAACTAATTAAATAAATATATGACTTGATGGATTAAATCTTAAAGAAAATCGATTTTTAACCAGGACTGATCTAAAAACATTTCTAAAGCAGTGCATACTTAACAATTATTAATTTGAACTACAACTCTCTTAGAGTTAAAATTTCTGAATTAATACATATAGAGTGGAAAGATATATATATATCAAACAAAACAGATAATACGTACGCTGCATTAGAAAACCCAATCTCTATAAACTGCTTGTTAGTATTATGATTTTTTTTGGGGCTGGGATGGAGGGTCTGAAAGCTAAATCGCAGACATTATATTGTTCTAAATTTTACTTAACTAAAGTTTATTTAGAGTAGTGATCAAATACCTGACAAATAACACCTAACTCTAAATGATTGAATTAAAAACTGAGGCAAAATTTAGGACTCCCAATGTAGAATAAACAGGAGATGCAATATTCCCTTGAGGTATCAGCATTAGAGGTGTTGGTTTCTAGCAAACCCTTCATCTGACCCTGGAAAATAATAATAGCATAAGAGAAGATGCGAGGTGATTGCAGATTCCAGTAATCCATTGCTACAACAGCACTCAGTGGTTGCAGTGCGGGAAACCCTCCCGCTCAGCTGATTTCAGTAGTCTATCACTAATTGATGAACATTACCCTCACGATCGCCGCTTCCATTTATATAATACCATTAATTACCATACATTTCCTACAAACCCTAATAATACTGCTTAAATAACATTATAATTTAAAGTTATTAGAGCTTATATTAGAGCTCATTAAATTAATCCTCTTACTAATAATCACACACTAACATAAACTAGAATAACTATTGTCCTAAGTCAAAGTTTCAATATAGATTATTAGACTATTTTTTAAAGATATGACTAAGACCTGTTCAAATTTTTTGAAGTGATTTCGTTGTCTCCATTATCTGTGTATTATATAAACAACATTTCAGAATAAACACGTGATATAATCAATTCAGCCTTTGAGCGATTTACTTCTATCTTCCTGATGACGAGGCCCTCGAAATATAGTAGTGAGTTTCTTTGATTTCTTTATATATATATATATATATATATATATATATCACGCTCCGTCCTTCGACGTGGAGAGATCACTCTCACTTCGTCCTCTCTTCTAGTCTACTCCTGATGACGAACAACGGTTCGAAATATTGAGAATTCTGTAAGTGTGCTTTTTATTCCTTTTTTCGTGTCGCGCTTTGTGTAATTTAAAGTTATATATATATATTGTAAATAGAAAAACGATCCAGAAGGACAACAAACGTTTCACAGTAAATCACAGACACAGAACAAAGAACATTTAACTGTCTCTAATTTTCGGTTGAACCGTCATCAGGAGAGTTAAGATAGGGACATCAAGAGAACTTGCGAAGCGACGGTTGGAGACAACAGTGCTGTCACACACGTGACCGGTTCAAGTCAAATATGAAAAATTAACTAGGGATAAGCGAAGAGCTAAGAAATGGAAAGTGAAAATGAAGAAAATGAGGAAATATAAATAATAAAAACTTAAAAAATAATAATGAAGAAAACTGAGAGGAAAATAACTGAAACTAAAGAAAATCTAGGAATATGCCATAAATATTATATTATATATATATATATATATATATATATAAATAATATATATATTTACATATATATACATATTTAAACATATAATATTTCGTTATTGTCATTTGACAAAATCATATATTATATGAGAACAAAATTAAAATGTATTTTACAATTTTCTTGATTTAACATTGGCTCTTACTTGTTTTAATTAGAATGTATCAAATAAGAACTATTTTAACTATAATTAATACATACAAGCAAGCGCTTTTTGTTTTTTTCCCCTTCAGCTCAACAAAAGTGCTTTGTTTCAACTTTGAAACTCCTTTAAAATAAAATAACCGAAACTATAAAACTCAGGGGAAGCTGACCCCCCCCCCCGCCACTTTTCAAGTTGAGAAACAGTAAAAGTCAATAGGAAAGAGTGGTAAGGAGAAGAAATAAACAACTAGACAGGGGATCAGTATTCTTTTGGTTAACTTTTCTAAGGGAGTTGATTCGAGGTTCTAAGTTACCCTCTTGTTCTTAATATGAAGGTAATAGAAAGTTGTAAACGATTTAAGGTAAGACGTAGCTTATAAGATTGTTTGATGTGTAACATTCGACATGGTTTACAGATCTAATAACATATCCAACCTTAAATGGCTTCACTTTTATGTGAAGTATAGAAGCCTACATACTGATATATATATTAATTTATATTCTTCATTAACATTGATTTCCACTCAATAAGGGGTTTGAAATTTAAAACAATTATATTCAAAAACTGTAAGAATATAAACTGGACGATTAAGAAAAGCAAGCCTTGTTCTTTTATGAAGCTTAAAATTCTAATCTATACTATTATGTAAAAGAGGATGCCTTCTTGTAAAGGTATCTGTAAGTCCTTAGCCGTCTAAATGCTACTTACTAGATGAGATGTATCAAATTGATAATTAAGAATACCATTCGGATTCTATATCTTAATTCATTTATTTTAAATTATTTTTTTTAATACATGAGTATTTGTAAACTTGAATAAGTGGTTTCTACATCAATAATAATCTAACTTTTTTATTTATATAGAAATAATTTATTTTAAATTATTATTGCTCTTCAACGCTCAACAAATTGATTTTCAACACATTTTAACGCAATTATTGTGCAGTTATCCCTTCCAAAAAAAGAACGGAAATTTTAAAAGTATAAAAAAAGAAGAAAAAATGATCCTTAGAAACAAAAGACTATAATTTTGAGCGATTAATTAATGAGCCTCACACTAAATAAATTTTAGCTAATGTTAACAGCGTTCATTGACTGTTGTACAAAGATTGCCGGGTCAGCTAGTGTTAACATAATTGACAATTTTTTTCCCAGAGCGGATTTGAAATAGATAAATAATGTAGTTATGCGGGGTATATATATTTTATATAGAAACAAGTAATTTTATTATTATTAAATTATTGCCACTAAAGAAATGTATTCCCATGCATTAATACATGAATTCATATAAATACATATATTTTACATTAACTACAATCCATATAAAGCATTTTATCTTCTTGAGTAAGAAAAAACGGAGAACATTCATTGTCTGTCTTATATCACAAAAGATACAAACTGGCAGGTAATATCTTCTAAAAAAAAATACTTCTAGAAAAAAATTCAAAGAAAATTTAATAATAAAAAAATGGGATACACATTTTGAAAATAAAGGTGTAATTATAATGGAATTTATGTGGTGATTTATATAGGCAACATCACAGAGGAATAGCTGACACTGTGCTGTCCTTTCAAATTGAATATTTAGGGTAGTAAAGGAATGAAAGCACGAAAAATTCAAAGAACTCCTTTAACAATTAGAATGTTTTTAATAAAAAATGGAACTGTCACTCTGTAAATTGATTGTTTATATGCGCCTAGTATAAATGGTATGTAAAAAAAGATGAATTAATTCAATTTTAAATACTAAATATAAAAGATTTAAACAAAATATGAATCAAGTAATATGTAGGTAAGTTATCAACATAAATATTGTACTATTATTGGTACAGTTGATTGACAAAATACTAATTTAGTCATCAAGGATTGGATACAAATTAATAATATCTTATTTCAAGCTGAAGTTTCACCAAAAATTGTTAGGCATTCCTAAGGCTTATTGAAGAAATTATTTAACTTCTTCTTGATTAGTTAAGAAGTAAGGCTAAATTATTCACATCTCTTCTTTTTGTAATGTATATATTCTTATAAAACTCTGATATTCATGTTTGAATCACACAGGTCAAAATTGGAATACCTGTTAATTCCAGTTTATGACAATTTATTCAAATAAATATTAAAGAAATCAGTTAGTAATCTATTTATTAACAAATAAACGCATTAAAAAAAAGAGAAGAATGAAAAATAAATTCTCTCAACATAAGTCAAGTAAAATTAATGACTCCTCATGTAAAATATATTTATGTTATAGAATAAACGTGACGAGTTTTTCTATAAAGGATCTCAGTCCCATTTATGAAAAGCTTATTGTGTTTAGACCACGGCTTTTATTTCACATTATTTTTTTTTATTTACTATTAATTCTTGTTATACATATATATAAAATAAATTTTATTTATCAGGAATCAGCCAGTTTTCCAGTTTCATATCAAACTTTCAAAGCCTTAGAGCATTATATGTAATATTATTTGTTTTATTGTAGTGTTTAATTTCATATATTCTATCAAGAGTTATTGTTGATTATTAATCTCTCATACATATATATAAAAAGATTTCACATAAACACGTGAAATCAGAAACACGTGAATATATATATTAATTTTTTAAGTTTTTTTTAAATTTTCTTCAACTCTCTCTGAATCATTTATATTTTCCCAACTTGTATTGCTTATCTGAATTTCTGTTTATATTTTCTCTTAATTCTATTATTTCAAGACCGGGTACGAGGGGCAGCACTGGCCGTTGCCGTGTCGGTTACTAGCCGTTGCGCCTACAACGTGCTTGGTCTCCCTTTCTCTTTTCTCCTGAAGACGTATTGCCCGAAAATTGGAGTTTGTAAGTGTGTTTCTTTACTTTGTGTGCTGCCTATCTTCAATTTTGAACTGTTATATATTTATATAAATATATATATGTTTAATATTATATGTTTGGCAGCACATGTTACCACTTTAGCTACTTTTACTTTGATAAAAAATGCATCAAAAACTTGTTTTTCCATTGATCTGACTTAAATCCACTATTTCATATAACAAAAAAGTTTAACCGGAAGTTATCACGTGATACACTCTCTTTACATATATTTAATTGAAGTAATAACCTTAAACCACCTTCATTTACGTATCATACAATGTTATATTGAATTAGGCCGTATTAGTAGAATGGTTGTGTAAAATTGTCACGCTAGTACGCTAGGTTTGCTAATATTCATTCCACTAACTAATAAAGTAAATTTGTTTCAATTCTCCTTGACAAAATATTTTACTTTTGGTTTAGTTACAAATGAAAAACATAAGAATAAATGCTTTAAGTATGAATAGAAATGAGAAAAAAAAACATATTGAATGGCAAATCACGAAGCAGAGTATATAGCAGGATAAATTTACAACAGAGGAAACACTGGCTTACTGAATGGAAATCTGCCGAGAGAAGGGCTTTTACACGCAAATTACAATTGATGGATCTGTAAGAATGCTATTTTGAGAGAAATAAATGTCTCTACATTCCCTACACAATATTTTATTTATTTTTCTGTTCTTTGTTAAATAAAAGGGTCTCCATGGTAATAAATTTCGTTTAATGAAATTTCCACGCCACGAATAATAGTATGCAGATACATGAAAAGAATTTTAATTCTTGAATACTTGTTCATAAATACTTGTATGAGTTCAATATTATACTTATTTATAAGTATAATGTTATTCTAGCTAATATAACTGATAAAAATACATATTGTTCGTACCAAAGGGGTAAATGAACAACATTGTTGTTATACGATCATATTGTTATACTAATCCGTCATAAGTCCTAAATCATTGTAGTAAACACCCAACAAGTTTCGAACATAGTGCGTTATCAAGTAAGACTAATCATGGTCCAGGTGAGCTCAGTGGTTCAAATAAAAAAAAATGTTAGTTGTTCTATTAACAAATGTGCATACATTTCAGATAATTTAATTATTAGCAAACAGGTATGAATATTAGCAAACCCAGCGTACTAGCGTGACAATTTTGCACAACCATTCTACTAATACGGCCAAATTCAATTTAACATTGTATGATATGTATATGAAGGAGGTTTAAGGTTATTACTTCAATTAAATATATGTAAAGAGGGTGTGTCACACTTATTATATAGCATAATAAAATTTCATACAATATATATTTCTAATAAAGTACAAGGTAGTTGTATTATGGCTCGCATCAACTATTCTTCATTTGGCTTTTAGGTAAACAGTTATTCAATTGTAATAATTCTACGTCGGGGGACAAACCAGTTTAAATCGTAAACAAAATATTTCATTAATTCAGATGTAGGCCCTGTTTGTATTAACTTTTTTTCAATACAGGGGGCCAGGTTAGCTTAGTGGTTAACGTACTCGCCTCTGAACTGGTAAGCCCAGGGTTCGATATCTACCTGGCCCTCGAATTATTTACGTGGGAGGTGAATAAATCTAAGCACATCGTCCCTTGGAGAGGATGTTAAATAGTAGGTCCCGAGCCTGTACGACGTCAGATACTCATTAGAGGTCCCTACTCTAAAAATACATGAGTTAGGCAAAACTTAGGACTTCCAATGTAAAATCAACAAGCAATGTGGCTCACCCATACTAAAATTGGTGTCAAAAAATAAATGAGATACAATTTCCGCCTCTAGAACAGCACTAAAAAGTGAAAGACTTATAAGTGTGGGCAATGGAAAACAAACGAACTTTTTTTCAATACAGATTTCAGAGGATTTTAATAGCAGCAATTATAGGAAATTTAATCGTTTTGTTTTCAGCCTTAAATAACTTGTCATCGTCTCTAAGCTGTAGTTAGTGTAACAACTCATGTTGTGACTTCAAGTTTTATTACTTTAGAAATAGTTTAAACTCGTTTGATGCTATTATCACTTAGAAGATATCAAGTTCTAATTTGTTGTTTATCTATAACGACCGTTTATCACAATAATATTAACGAGCGTTTGATAACATGCAGGAGTGGAATTATTTGGTGAGAAACAGGAGTTAGTGGAAAGGCGATAGGGTTCTGAAGCGCCACCTGTGTAAATTAGATAAGGAGTGGGAAGGAGGAGAGCTTCATTAATCCCTAATTCCCTTGATAGGACTAAGGCAGAGGTGCGAGCGATGCAGAGCAACGCAGCGGTTTCACGCCGGGTCGATAGGGTCGTGGCAAGGTGGGACTGACGACCAGCCAGTGGTGCTTACCGCGGACTGTCTCATTAGATAAGATAAAATCCCATTTAGCAAAAACAACATTGTCATTACCAGGTCAATTACAAGTAGGCACATTAGTCGAAATACATTTTCTCATTTTTAGAATTGAACAGAAAATGGAAAATCACATTTAGTACTCTATTCTAACTCCAACCACCTATTAACGGAATCCAATATTCAAGGAAAAAAAATATTCTGCAAAGTAGAGTAAAGACCGCACAACTAACCCAGACTTTCATATACATATATATATACTATGCTACGTACAGTACGATTGAGACAAAATTAATATAAATTATAAACATTAACATTTATAAAAACATTGTATTTATTAAATTATGTTACATGCAAAATTTGTTTTTCTCCAAAGAAACAACCTCTTTTTTGATAAACCACCAGAAGAACCAGGCAGAGCCTTTGAGAGGAAGAAAAAGTGCCAGTGAAAAACCTTTTCTGATATTTCTTTCGTATGTAATCTTTCCAACGCCCAATTTTATGTATAAATATCTTTTGTTAAGTTTATGATTCATTTCGTATACATATCTTTTATACAGTGAGTGTGTGTGTTTGTGTATATAGTTTAAAAAATATACTTTGCTTACAACCCTAATCAGTAAAAATAAAAAGAAAACAAATTAAGTGGGAATAGTTTCATCTAGATATTATAGTCACTCGTTGACAGTCGGTACTGTTACTCCTGATCCTGGACTATCACTGATAATTGCCAGTTTGGCAGGAGCATTTTTAACATAATTTTCAAAGATGTAAGTAGGTTCCGGCTGGATTAAGCTAAAGAGATGAAGAAGATGAGATTAAAAAATGTGAATCTTTCGCTAAGATGTTAGGGTCAAGTCACTGAGGATAGGGATATCAAAATCTGGCGCCGTAATTTGACCGCTGGGAAAGTTTAAAATTAAATTTCTCAAAGGTAGCCGGTTTTTTTATAAGTTACTTGATAAGTGTACATTATTTCAGTCTGTTTTTTCACTTTTGTGACTTGCAGATGATATCTGTGTAAAAAAAGTCAAAAGAGAACCAACTTACAGGAAAATGCAAAGCAGGAATTTTTTAATGCTAACCACTTGTAAAGAAGTAACGTTGATCGAAAAATGGTATCCTGGCAACCCCGGAGAATAAGGAGTAATGGTTGTGATAGTGCATTATTGTCATTTCAATTTTTAACTTTGATATTCATGGGCCTCCTAGAATATTACTAGCCCCGGCGCACAGGCTGCATCCCCCTCTTGTGGGACCTGGAATCAGTTTAACCTAGTCGATTGCGTCTTCGTCTGTGGACTCGTAGATCAAGGGTAGGATTTTTACTCTGACCTCGATTTCTTCATGCAGCCAAAGAGTATTCCTTTGAAGAGAACGTTAACCTGTCCCAAGTTTGTTCAATGTCATTACTTGTTAAAGACCCCTAACTAACACTTGAGCTAGACAAAATTTAGGATTCCTGATGTAGAATCAACCCTGCAATGAGGCTCACCCACTACTAAAGTATGTACCAAAAAATAAATGAACTATGGGTACCAAAAAATATATAAGCTACACTTAATGCCCTAGAACAGCCCTAAAAGGTGAACTCCAATAAGCATGGACATTAGAAAACAAACAAAAAAGGATACACCCAATATATCAATGTTCTATTATCAGGCTGTATCTTGCTGAAATTAATCCAAATAATTTTAATAATACAATAATTTTTACAAGTCTCCGAATATCTGCATTTCAGCAAATCGGATCTGTATGCGACTGCAGTTTTCAATCTGAATCAATATCAATTATGAGTTTATAATCATGGAGTGTGCATTAATTAGTGTAAGGGTGGCTACACTGCGCCCATCCAGTCATCACTGACCTGTACCTGTCAGTCATTATATACCTGTAATTTAAAGTTTAATAGTTAATACTTTATGAATAATTAGTATAATTCGGAATAATAATAATAATATTATCTATCTTACTCATTTGGAATATAACGTGCCATTTAATTTGTAAGTCAGTTTTAACAAAACTGATTTTTTCTGTAAAATAACAATATTTTCATAATTAAATTGCAATGTATGCACAAGTAATATACATACATATAAGATATAAAATATCTAGCTGTAAAACAATAGAATTATAGGCTACTAAATGGAATATGTAGTTCATAAAATATTAACTACTAAATCTAAAATGAAATTACATAATCACTGACAGGTAGATTCGGTGTTACCTTGAAGGTGCACAGTGTTGCCCCCGTCCTTTTCGAATAAAATTTTAATACGGGAAAGTTATCCTTGGAATCATAAAGGATATAATGCACGTAGTTGAATATGCTTTTTAAAGAATACTATAGACACATATTGCAAAATTTACAAATTCATTGGATATTTTATAAATTACCAGAACTTTTATAAATGAATAAAACACACAGTAATAGCCCAGGGCATTAGTTTGTATTTATTGGAAAAGCTATTAAAAGTTTTATTTAGTCGAACATAATGTTTTCGATTCAATCTGAAATTACAGTGCACCAAGTAGAATATTTCTTTTCCCACCATTTAAAATCGAGTAAAAGAAGTACAATATTTTATCTTCCTAACACCTATATTTATTGACTTAATACCTCCCATAACACTAATATTAATAATTAACAATTATTAATATTAATTATAACAACCATAACATTACATAACGCATAATTTAAATTATTATGAACCAAATTTACCTCGTCAATTTTCCATTTTACTAGACACGTTGTTTCGAAAGCGTTCAAGTGAAGTGGACAGTTTACTAGGTAAAATGGTTTAAATAATTTAAATGATCCTTGCATGTAGTTCAGGTTGAAAGCGTGGATAATTTGTTATAAGATACAAATTTTGTAGTTACCAACAGCTGTACGTGTGCCTGGAGTACATTTCAGTGAATATTTTTAACTAACTCCTACAGAAATCTTATAGTTCCTGAATTAAAATTGAAGATTTAGAATCAATTTTCTTGATATAAACACTTATATGTAGAATCAAAAAACCGAAAATTTAGTGAACATAAAAAAAAACGACATTGAGTGACTGCCAAAACAAGCAGAGCTAGCCCAGGTAGTAACAGAGACCCGTTAGGTCACTCACACCAGCTATGAACAAACAACTTTAATCCCTATAATTGACTCTACTTTGCTGAAATAAAAGCGGCTGGGGAGACTAAGTCCTCCCCCAGAATACGGTTACCCCAGAAACGTATATATTGGGAGAAAAACCCCAAAAAAAATTTTTTTTTCTTCTTCTTTCTATATAAAAGGAAAACATTTGAGAATAATAGAGCCGAAGATGGCTATAGAAAAAAGTTGAAATATGCTTACAGTAGAAATTATGTTATCTAGTTTGGATGAAATAACAAAAACGTTATTAAGGAAACGGAGAAACTTAACAAGAAGCAAGTTTCTGCAAATTATGGTTATATTTTTAATAAAATACGCTTAAAGGAAGGACTGCAACCAAAAATTACAAATATATAATATAAAGAAGAAAAAACAACAAAATAAACAAAAAACAACACAAACGTTTCCAATTCTTCATCTGTATAGAGAATAATTTCCAATGGATGAACATTGTATAATTATCACTAATTGTACTCAAATATTAACACTGGCCAGTTCATAAAAAGAAAACATATTTTCAATTACTTGACAACGATAATTACCAAGTAACTTATATAATAACTTATTACCAAGTAAAAGCTTTTAGAAGTTATTTTTTGCTGTAATTTTTAAAAAAAAAATTATTACTATAAAAAGATAAATAATCATTGAGAAATTTCTTGGAATTTACATTTTAACAAGGATTTTGTTAATAAGTTTGTTAAATCAGAAAATACCTCTTTGAAATAAAAAATTCTTGAAGGAAAAATTTATTTGAAAGGCTAGAATTACTGAAATGAGTAATCTTAATTCTCTTTCACTAAGCTTTCTTATTATAACAAGCTTTTGAATAGGATAAGATAAATAACTCAAGTTAAACAATGAAAATAAATTCCTTCGAAATATTTATTAAATTAATTTCCACTCAACCTAAAGAGATTCCAGATTTAATTTCAGGAACTATGACAAAAGCTGGACGAATTGAATAACATCGTTTATATAAACATCTTTAGTGGGTTACAGTTAAGTTTAACATAAGTAAACATGTTGTTAAACTCATTGACAATCAATCCAAAGATTTATTTTAAAATACTGTTATAATTTAGTGAATTATAGCAAAAGGGAAATCAGTGTTACCACTCCAAAAAATATTACACAAGCTACGATAACTTGTTTGACGATACAAATATGTACAATAGGTTAGTAGGATTACTAACAGCTCATTAAATATAATGAAAGGGATAATGAATACACGTTAATGAGTTATCAATTAGGAGTTACAGAGTTCAAAAAGTTAATTAATTACTCATTTACTCTGGCTATCATTTGATATATATTGTAAACATATTACAAAAATAACAAAACTATATATATTTATATATAATCAATGTTTTCTTCTCTCGACTATTTGTGGTTTAATCATTGATTGTTATTTCTCGTGTTTATGTGAACTCTTATTATTATTATTATATATATATATATATATATATATATATATATATTCGTAAATTTTGGTAGCAGTCCTTCTTTGACATACACATTATTGAAAATGACACCAAACTTAACTGATACCTGTTTCTTAACAAGTTTCTCAATTTTTCTAAATAACACTCTCGTTATTTCGTCTACACAATAAAGTACATCTCCTATGGTCGACATGTTTCGAATGATCAACATTCATCATCAGGACGTGAAATTTTCTGTTAAACCGTCATCAGAAGAAAAGAGATAGGGTCACCAGAAGCAATTGCGAAGCCAAGGTCTAATTTCGAGTTAAAGCAAAAATTAGACTTAAAGTGTGTTTTTCTGTTTGCTGTGTACAGCAAGTTTACTCTGAAATATTTTTTGTCCTTTATTGATTGTTTCTTCATGTTAATATACTATAACATAATAATACATTAATGTATAATAGACAAGAAACGATTTATGTGGACAGAAAATCAGTTAAAAAGAAGAAACCAATAAAATTCACTTCTATTTTTCTATTTTCGGAGTCATCAGGAGTAGAAGTGGCCCAACATAAGATCAGGCTAAGGCTGACAAGTAGCATAAAGTGCTGCTACCAAGCGAAGAGGGAGAAAAGAATAGCGATGGAGAGAAAGGAAATAAGTAAGAATAAACGTAGACAGGCAAAGCGATAAAAATTAAAAAAAAATGTTATTCCTTTAAAGTTGAAATACAATGTCAAAACGATATAATCATTCAAAACATAAAACATTTGTGTAAGTTAATGGATAAATTTCAACACTTCTAGATAATATAATATTTTTCCATATTAAATTTAAAGTTGATATAAATGTACTTAATGGTGAAACCATTAGCGAGCTAGCCCTAGGCAAAGCATTGAGAAGGTATGTTAAGTTTGGCATGCTGTAATGATTATCCCAGGGCTTAGAGCATGGTCAAAGCAAAGCTTATATCAAAGCTTACCTTGATGAGAAATTGAATTCTCTTCAATTAAACTGGCATATCTATAATAATAATATGGATTTTGGCATAAAGCCCATTTACTGTTTTGGCTACATCAAGCTTTCCTGTAATCACTGTATGTATTCAAATACATCTGTTAACGACAATTTACGCACCACCACATTCTATCATGGTTGTATATCTTATTTTTATTCTACCAATTTCACTGAGGTTTCATACAATAACCCATTTTTTTTTTTTTATTAAACAGCTTTGGGAATACCCAGTCTAAATTCGTCGACAAGTTTAGATTATCAACGAGTACAATAATTCGTTAAGTAGAATATATGCGTTTTTCAAACGAATCGGCTTTCATAGAATTCAACTATTAAATAAAAAACGAATGTAGTTCATACCAACAGATAAAAGGTTATCTACCTATTTATAGGTTAATCACAAAAAAGGAATGAAGTATAATTAGAAATGATCTAATCGAACTGGTGATTCTCCTCCTGGGACCTAGGGTTTTTCTCTTTTGTATTGTGTTTGTTAATTTTTCATTCTTTATGTTATTCATTTTCATTTGTTATTCTAAAGCATTGTATGTTTTCACATCTGTTTACAGTATCTTCCTATATTTTGCTTCAGTAACAATGCTGTAACCTCTTTTGATTTCAATTTCAAGCTGCTCTTTGATGACATAAATTTGAAAATCCTCAGAGCATATTTTCTGTAATTTTTTCCTTGTGGCTTTTACTTTCGTATATATATATATATATATATATATATATATATATATATAACAATTAAAATAAGCAGTGACACATAAACAGAAACACAACAAAGACTCACTTTTCAATATTTCGACCGCCATTACGGTCGAAATATTGAAAAGTGAGTCTTTGTTGTGTTTCTGTTTATGTGTCACTGCTTATTTTAATTGTTATTTGTCCTGCCGGACCATTTTTCGTTTATCATGGTATATATATATATATATGATTGGTTGATGCGGGACCAAATAAGATTGACTCATTTTTTCTCTTTTCTCCAGTTGAAGGCTTCTAGCTCTCATCGAAGTCACGTACAGCGGTTCTTCTCATCCATGGAGTCATCTCCGCCGACACAGCAATTAGTATAAGGGCTCGCACTCCCTCAGAAAATAAACAGTTGCCTTGAAAATTGAAATTAACAGTCTCATTGAAAATATGAGAGCTAGAAGCCTTCAACTGGAGTAAAGAGAAAAAATGAGTCAATCTTATTTGGTCCCGCATCAACCAATCAGATATCAGAACCAGACACCTCATGTAGATTTTCAAATATATATATATATATATATATATATAAAGCTTTTACATAAACACGTGCAAAACAATCAAAAATGAAACCGCAATATGAAGTGGGGGGGGGGGGGGGATAAGACTAAAATCTTTCAACTGTAAGAAGCGGTATTCGTCAGAGTGAAAAATCCAACGTTGGGTTGGGTTTTTGACTCTGGCGAAGACTGCATGTTCAGTTGAAAGATCTTAAGTCTTTTTCCCCCCATTTCATATTGTGGTTTGATATATATATATATATATATATATATATTCGTATATTTTGGGAGCAGGCCTTCATTGATACATGTTCTAATTAAAACTTATGCCTATTTCAATTTTGACGCATTTTCGAATTAATTTTTCAAATTTCCTTACCTCTGGCTTCCATAAGTTTGGGACAAGATAAATCAGTTCTCCAAAGTTTTTATTCTTGTATATCATCGACATGTTTCGGTCTTCGTCGACCATTATCAAGAAAGTTATCGTAGTATGACAATTTACTTAAAAAAAAAAACAAATATAAATTTAAACTGAAAAAAAAAACTCAAACTATTCGCAAAGTCAACGTAAACATGACAACAGAAGTTATCAACAGGTAGTGACAAGGTGAGGTTTCCCCAGGGTCTTTTCTTTACCTCTCATTGATTGGTTCGTCTTCTGACTGCCTTCGTACAGTTTCAGAATTCTTGTGAATCCACTGGCCTGGCTGTTGATAGTGGGTTCTTTCTCTAGAATAAAAATGGCTTCCAAAATTTGCAGTCTTATATGGACTGCATATAAGTCCATATAAGACTGCAAATTTTGGAAGCCATTTTTATTCTAGAGAAAGAACCCACTATTGTCAAATTGTCAAACTACGATAACTTTCTTGATAATGGTCGACGAAGACCGAAACATGTCGATGATATACAAGAATAAAAACTTTGGAGAACTGATTTATCTTGTCCCAAACTTATGGAAGCCAGAGGTAAGGAAATTTGAAAAATTAATTCGAAAATGCGTCAAAATTGAAATAGGCATAAGTTTTAATAGAACATATATATATATATATATATATATATATATATATATATATATATATAAAGATTTCACATAAACACGTGAAACAACAATCAATGATCAAACCACAATAAGAAATGGGAAAACAAGACTAAGATCTTTCAACCGTAACAAGCGGTCTTCGTCAGAGTCAAAAACCCAACTGAACACTAGATGCAGAAAACATCTGGTGAGGAGTTGAGAAGAGTGGGAGGGAAGAGTGGTATTATAAAAGGGTGAAAGCACAGGAAAGGACTAATGTCCAGAAAGGGATGTTTGGGGAAACAAAGGAGTACAGTAAGAAAAAGTAAAAAACTATCCGCTAGCTGTCAACCCTCTTTGAAGAGGCTATTGCCCTCGTGACGAAAGTATCAAGTTTGAAGAGACCGTTACTAATGTTTATAATATTAGATCTATTAAATTTAATTAGAGACGATTCAATAATATTTCTTAACAACATTGATTTTTCATAGGTAATAAATTTAGCTCCTGTCCAATCAATATGATGATTTTCATTTTTTATATGCAAGAATAAGGCACTACTGTTTTCCTGTCTACTTACGTTATATTGGTGTTGTTTTACACGTGTTTTTAATGATTTACCAGTTTGACCAATATAAATTTTATGGCAATTTTTGCACGGAATTTTATAAATACCAGCGGACTCCAATTCGCTTGGAGAGTTTTTTATTAACATATTACCCACGTTATTACGATTAGAAAACACTATATTAAAATCAAGTTGTTTGGCTAATCTTGGAAGGGGGTCCAATGATTCGTGGTATGGCAAAACTATAGAATTTGATAATAAAAGGGGCTCTTTTGAAGTATTAGAGAAAGTTTTTTTAGCACCCTTCAAAGCTAAATCGATATAAGAAGAGGGGTATTTTAATGAAAGGGCAATTGACCTAATGTTATTAATCTCTTCATTAAGAAATTCTGGAGAGGAAACTCTTAAAGCTCTCAAAAACATATTTCTAAAAACAGAAATTTTAACATTTTTTGGATGCGACGAATAAAAATGAACGTATGCAAGTACATTCGTAGGTTTTCTATATACACTAAAGCGTAACTCATTAGGTAACCTATGGATCAGGACATCTAAGAAGGGCAAATTACCACTTATTTCTTCTTCCATTGTGAATTTGATTGTCGGCACTAATGAATTCAATTTTGTTAGGAAATCAACTTTATTTAAAGATTTGGGACAAATGCAAAGAATATCGTCAACATATCTATACCATTTAACATTTTTGGGCAAAATTGAGCTTAACATTTTACTCTCAAAAAACTCCATATATAAATTACTTAGGAGGGGGGATAAACAGTTACCCATAGCAAGACCAAATTTTTGTATATAATAATTATTTTCAAATTGAAAATGACAATCTACCACACATAACTTAATTAACTCTATTATAGTGGTAGATGGAAGAGGAAGGGAATAATTAATTAATTCCTCCTGGAGTAAGCTCAACAGATCAGTTACAGGTACATTCGTAAAAAGAGACTTCACATCGAAACTGATTAATCTATAATTTTTGTTCATGTTGACGCTTTTTAATTTTTTAATTAAATCCACATTGTTTTTTATATGGCTGCCTGAAATTTTTCCAATTAAGGGGCTTAAAATACTTACTAACCATTTCGACAAGCCATATGATGCCGAACCAACCGAACTCACAATTAAACGTATTGGGTAATTATCTTTATGTGTCTTGATCAACCCGTACATATATGGCAAAGAAGGGGATTTTGATATAAATTTAGTAATAAGATCGGGTTGATTTTTTAAGATAGTTTTAATTTTTTTATTAAATGAACTATTGACCCTATCCAAAGGATTAGACCTTAACTTTTTATACACATTTTCATCATTTAGCATATTCTCTATTTTATCGACGTAATCTTTTTTATTTAATATTACAGTTACTTTAGATTTATCGGCTTTAGTGATTTTTATAGTATTATCTTTTTTAAGCCTAGAATAAGCCTCGATAAAACGTCTAGGAACGCTAACAACATCCGTTTTTTCTGAAAGACCGTATACCATTCCTTTTAAAATATTTAAATTATCGATATCTATATTATTTAATTTTTCAGCTTTACAAAAACCCTTAGCCACCTGAACATAATTTAAATTGTTACTTTTAGGAACAAAATTTAAACCATACCCTAATGCTGCTTCTGCATTATTATCTAATATTCTGTCGGATAAATTAAGAACTAATTTTTTATTTTTATTTTTATTCCACTCGCTATTGTCAATTAAGCTCTGAAGTTTTTTATTATGTACTTTAGAAAAATTTTTACATACCTTTCTAAGTTGCCAATAAATATAATCAAATACTACTTTCCTCCAATCGGAAGGGATGAGCTGATTAAGATGACTTTTGTTACGCACTGAATCACTAAAGGCTAATTTCACATCACTCCGGCACAAATAAATATGTTTTTTTAGCAACAAAGAATGAAAATTATCAAAAGGGCCTTCACAAATATTAAAAAAAAAAAAATTTTCTAAAGTACATAATAAAAAACTTCAGAGCTTAATTGACAATAGCGAGTGGAATAAAAATAAAAATAAAAAATTAGTTCTTAATTTATCCGACAGAATATTAGATAATAATGCAGAAGCAGCACCAGATGTTTTCTGCATCTAGTGTTCAGTTGGGTTTTTGACTCTGACGAAGACCGCTTGTTACGGTTGAAAGATCTTAGTCTTGTTTTCCCATTTCTTATTGTGGTTTGATCATTGATATATATATATATATATATATATATATATATATATATTATAGTCAGCCGCGGCGGCTCGCATGAATACTTCTACTTGATGACGACGCTGGTCAAAATATAGTAGTGAGTGTTGAATGCTTTAATTTATTTGTTTTCCTTATTTGAAATGAGTTATATATATATATCATTAATTTAAAATAAAATTCTCAGAACCTCAATTTGAGATGTATGCCATTTCTCTGATGTTAAGCTAAGACTCAAGGTCGATTTCTATTAGAGTTCACTCCTTAATATAAATTACACCAAGTCATTAATATCAATCAGTGGTAAATGAATTCTATTTGAGGTAAGAACATTTGGGCTGAGAGTTCTTTCCCTAGGGTTGGCATCTCGAGCCCTCGGGATTTCCAACTGTAGATGTTCCCTCTTGTTTCCCTTTGTTGGCTGTTTATTTTCCTTGTGCAAGTACATTCAGGCATAAACTCGTCCAATTTGCTTTAAGTCTCTACATAAATATATTATATCCTTATAATTATATCAACGTCACAATAAAGTTACCAACTGTACTCAACAATCCTACAACAAGTTCATCAAAATTAATTACAAACCGCATGAATATTTGTTTTACACGAATTCGCCATACTAATCAAATTAATTTACTAATGTCTAAGCAAAAATAAGTTAATATAACTTATATTAGTTATGCAACCCTAATACATAATTATATATATTTCTGTTTCTTATAGCAGTATTTTACACCATTTTTATCTATTTCTATGGCTTGTTTTGCTTTTTTATATCAGTCCATTTTTGGGAATAAGAAATTGCATAAACTAATGCTACCGGAAATATAACCAATATTGAAAGGTAATATAATCAGTTATTTTGACCCATTAAACAAGGTCTTTGTGGAGACTAATTTATTATGTTTCTACCCTACAATACAATATATAATTATTTTTAAAACTTTTGGATAGGAGAATGTAGAAATTAGAATAAGTGATGAAAACAAAAACTATCTGGAGAGATTCCATGAAAGCTTTGTGACAACTAAAAGAAACATAGAATATGAATTAATAATTTAAATGAAAATACTTGATTCTATTGTAGACGAGAAGTTCAGCGATGTCCCGACCAAGTTTTGAGTAAGTTGTTTCAGCGAAGACGAGAACCTTGGGGTCTATGCGAAGTCTGGCAGCGGAGCTGTGATTGTGGGCCGCCCCAGAGAGTCCTCTTGACACAACGGCACACCTAATGCTGGGTTCTGGTCTCGCCTCCCTCCGCATCAAACTGCAACAACCAGCACTCATCAAACCCCTGTACTAGTCTACCCTCACTAATATCAAAACCCACGAATGCTTACTTTACATAAATTCGGAAATTCATTACTATACCAAGTCAATTTACTGATTTAATAGCAATCATTTTAATTCATTACCTGTGTAATTTGTTATACTGTGGTATTTATTCATGACGGGGAATTTCAAAAATTACGTATCCACACAAAAGCGCTTTGTGTCAAAACTTATAATGCCTTTTGAAGACTCAGTGTTCTTCTTAAGGTTTATTTGTTTCAGGTATGTTCTTCAGGTAACTTATTTTAGTTATATACATATATATTTACATTATTGAAAATGACACAAAATTAAGGTTACTTAATAACAAGCATCTCAATTTTTCTTCATAACACTATCGTTACTTCATCGACAAGTTTCGAATGTTCCATCTTCAGGTCGTAAAAATCAATATTCGGAACAGCACAATCGATGAAAGGGTATTAAAAGACACGTAAGAAGTAGTGTGAAATGTAAAAACATAAACGAAAAAGTAACAGTGGTTACCTTCTATAAAAGCCCACCTATAGTAGTATATTTATAAAAAAATAATAACCAAGTGAAAAACTAACCTTCAAAGAATAGAAATGTGATGTACGAGTATACATTTACCACTGGGGACAGTGAAATTCAAAAACACTCGTACATTGCTATGACTACCTCATCCCTATCAAGAAAACTTACTTAATGGCTGGAAAACCTAAAAAACATGCAAGAGGAGCACAACATGAAATTGAACTGAGGGATGCTGGTTACAAATTCAAAGATAATAAAAAATAGAGTAATCACCATAAACTGAAAAATTTTGGAAGCCATAATTATTTAGAAATGGAAAGCTCATTTAAATATTCAAATTGAAAATAATAAAATTTTGAAGATGTTTCGGTCATAATAAGGGCAATTAATATGTGCGGTGATTCCAAATTATGAAAAAACAACCTGCACTGTCCTCACTTTGCTTACATAAACATCAACAATTTAACCAATATGTTTTTCACGTCCTGGAGATGAATGTTGATCTTTCAAAACATATCGACGAAGTAACGAGAGTGTTATTAGAAAATTGAGAAGTTTGTTAGGAAAGAGATATCAGTTAAGTTTGGTATCATTTTCAATAATGTACGAGTATGTACATCATTTATAATTTTCAGACGAGTATGTCGTAAGGAAGGACTACTAACAAAATTTTCAAACATGCATTTACGTAGATGCCAGTTTACTTTCAACATAACATTACTAGTATCTTTAGTATTTAGCTAAATACCTCGCCAGTATTCATTGCACATATATGAATGATACTGTCTTTGTTACATTAATACTAACAGCTGTAAGCTAGTTAAAAATTATGTTGTACGAAGTACTTGCCATTATATACTTGTATATGAACAGCTGAGTACAGATCACAAATACAAAAACAACATTATTGTATAATAGTAAGTAGAATATTTTTTTCAGTAAAACAGGTAAAGTGGGAGATTACTTTCAGCTTGTGTACTTACGATTCATGCAGAATGTTAATCCAAATTTCAGTTTTTTTTTATATCACTTTTATAAATTTGTGTGGGAATGTTTGATACATTAAAAAAATGTTAAAATATGAGCGATAAACTCAGATCAATATTTCAGTTCCTCTTAAAGACTCCTGAAGCTGAACACGGTCGAACAAATCTCACACCAATATATATGATAAGGTAGTGCCTGTCTTTTTTATGACCTCTTTTTCAGGTTCTAGGTGCATCCTTGGGATGCAGTGCTCTTGGGCAGGTGTCCACAGGTGGAAAGTCCGCTTGGCCTGTGCTTCTTTGAGGTCAATGGATCTCTAACATCCTCTTCTGCTAGTGTCTGTCTTTCTTAAGACTTTTTCTCACTGTTCACTGCGATTTGGCAACTTTTACTGCCTAAGGTACATTGGGGTGAATATCTGGGCCGGTTATGGCAGGTTTAGTTTATTGGCCGGCTTAGACGCGGTTAGTGGATGCTTCTGCCTTCTCTCTTAAGCTTTTCCTCTATCCCTTACCTTCACTTTCCTATGTATCTCAACTCCCTATCAACTACTACTTTTATTTTTTTCTTTTAATTTTCAACCATCATTCTTGGTGATCTCTTTCACCAAATAGTATCCATCAATATAAACACTAAAACGTTTATTTTTATTATATTTGTTAATGTAGGTCATGGAAGCCTGCTTCCACGAGGTCCACCTCGACCACTTCACGAGGACTGTCTCGTTTTCCACATTTCTAAAGATTCGGTTCGTCTCTCTTGACATGACAAAAGATCCCCATGTTAAAAACTATGAACCTATTCTGCTTTATGATGTCATGGTCGAAAGACCGAGGACTATGTCCAATGACTCATGCTATGGTAAAAAAATGACATTTAGCATTAAAAAAGCGATTCTGTTACTGCTTAGAAGAATGTTTTCTAGCACCATTAAGAGCTTTATCACCATAAGAGGGAGAGTATATTAATGAGTGAACAATAGAAGGAATTTTATTAATTTTACTTCAAAATTTATATATTTATGTATATAGATATCAATGATCAAACCACAATATGAAATGGGAAAACAAGACTAAGATCTTTCAACCGTAGCAAGCGGTCTTCGTCAGAGAAGACTGAAAACGCCTTCGTCAACTGAGTTGGGGTTTTGACTCTGACGAAGACCGCCTGTTACAGTTGAAAGATCTTAGTATTGTCTTCCCATTTTATATTGTGGTTTGATCATTGATTGTTATTTCACGCGTTTATGTGAAATCTTTATTATATATATATATATATATATATATATATATATATATATATATATATAAATGAAACAATTTAAGAAGAAAAATCAGTTAATCAAATTTTAAGTCTACAATCAACGACAAAGTGATTCGTTTAAGAGGAAAACTTAGTGAAATGAATTATTTCATTGCATTTTTGTTGTATCTTTTTATGTATAGCATACTTAAATAATAATATATTTTGTGGGATACCTATGAAAAGGGTTTAGAGCGGAGAGTAAGTATTATTGATGGTTCTTTAAGTATCGTGATATATTACTAAGAAGAATTATTAATAGTGCATACAAATAATACAGCTGTTAACACCATAAAATTTACCTACAATGAAAATACAAAAGAGAATCATTAAAAATGAAGATAATTCTGAGATATTAAAAAACCATGTAGCGCATACTAACGGATATTAAATATACAAATAAAAAAAAAAGAAAAAAAGAAAAAAAACGGAAACGTGTTCAAAGTAAAGAAAAAAAAAAGAGGAAATAATTATTTAAGGGTGGGTGGGCGGAAAGGTAGAAGTGGGGAAAGATGGATGGTAACAGTTTGTTTCTGGAGAAAGGGAGGTAAAGGGGTGACCTGAGCACCATTTGTTCTGTTTAGCCGGGAAGAAAAGTAGGACATTTACATTACTAGCTTCCAGCAGCCTGCACCGCAGGCCTTATAATTCCATGTAACTTTAGCTTAGACTTAAATGAAATCAGCTGGTCACACTGATATTTAGAATAAACTAGAAATATTGCCTCATTCATCTACTTACAGCACTCTCTCTCTCTCTCTCTCTCTCTCTTCCATCTAGTAAATTATGTCTCTCTATAAAGAAAGATATATTTTCTCAAAACAAAATGTTCAACTTGTTTCGTTAAACATAATAATTCAAATTATTATTTCTTTATGTGGTAAAAGGGCTCCACGTTACAAACCATTAATGTTTATTTTAGTTTATCATGGTCGAAAGACCCAGGACTATGTATAAATCAAAATAGTTTTTAGTTTTATCTTGAATATGAATATACAAGAAGATGTTAATAAAAAAAATCATATCATATAATGATGATATTACATTATAATATGACAAAATCAATATATATATATAAAGTTCATGAATTTGTTTGTTTGTTCATCCATTTTCCGTGGAGATATGATCTGAAATTATAATATATATTATTTATTATCTGAATAAGGTTAAATAAAAGAAAATTATTATTTAATTCTAAAAATTGCAGTCAGTGTAGCCAGTGGCTTGCGTGCTAGCAGATGGCAGTAGTGCAAATGCATTGTAGTATTTGATAAATGTAACAAAAAAAAATTTTAAGTTAATATTTGCGTAGTATAAACACCAGTTATAATATAATATCACATAATGGTGATATTATATTAGATGTAATATCAATTAAGCATTGATATTATGTCTAATATAGATAATGATATATTTGAAAATACTAAATCACTGATTTTCACAACTAGAGTTCAGTAAATGATTATGAAGCATAATTAATCATGTATCAAAAGACACTTACAGTTTTACAAATAACTGCTCTTTAGTAATGATAAGATGCAATGCATAATTAACAATGGCTTTCATCCTTTCAACCGTTAAAAGGATCGAGATATTGAATGTGAGTCCAAGTATCTGTTTATATTCGTGTTTCTTAAGTTTTCAAAGTTAATTGTTATTCATATTAAGATATAAAGATTTCACATTAACACGTGAAATAACAATCAATGATCAAACCACAATAAGAAATGGGAAAACAAGACTACGATCTTTCAACCGTAACAAGCGGTCTTCGTCAGAGTCAAAAACCCAACCGTATTAAGATATATTACAATAGATATTAATAAGAATTAAACATTCTTATATCATATCATTATATCATAGATAATGTACTATCTTACCTCAGAAATTGTTAATCCAATTCGAATGAAAATAAGAATTTTCAGAGAGCTATTCAATATTTAAAGCAAGGCACCTATTTTTATTATTTCATAAAAAGAAAATACATAAAAGCAAACTGTATCAATTTGCATAATCATGCAATAGATAATAGGATAATAAGTTATAATAGGAACGGGAAGAATCGATAGGCTACTATATATATATACTATGATAAACGAAAAACGGTCCGGCAGGACTGATAACACTTAAAATAAACAGTGACACATAGACTGAAACATAACAAAAGACTCACTTTTCAATATTTCGACCGTAATGGCGGTTTATTTTAATTGTATATATGGATAACCCACTGAGAACTTTGGTTTCATTTTGGAAGGTGGGCAATACCCAAAACCGATCGAGTGAGAAAGGAAGAAAACTGATTAAAATCTTAAGGATAAATGTTCAATATCTTAGAAAGTACTACATCAGTTATTAACAACTACAGTGTGTAAAATGATTATAAGGCATAATTAATTATATATTAGAAAGAAATAAATCATTGATTCACAGATGGAGTCCCAGAAGTGATTATTATGCATAATTAAACGATATATAAGAAAATACTAAATCATTCATTAACAAGTGGAATACAGCAAACGGTTAATATGCATAATTAATTATATATTAGAAAAAAGTAAATGATTGATTCACAACTTGATAATCCAACAAGTGATTATTATGCATAATTAACTTATAAAATAATTATATTTAATAATTAACTTAACTCAAAAACTTATTTGTATTTGAAGAATCAGTAGTCGATTGCTATATTAACATAACTATATATGTATCATTTCAATAAAAAGTAATAAGATCATTCATATTTAATCTTATGTACCACAGTTACTGTACCACAACTACAACTACAATTGTACCGCAGTTGAACTACAGACACTCACCCTGGGTTAATGCCTGAAGAAGAACACTACGTGTTCGAAACGCGTTGTTTATACTATTAAATTTCTATATGTGGAGACTATGTCATTAGCTTTTTACCCTACAATGAGTAAATACCACATAATAACTGATTGCAGTACCTTAGTATTATTCTGATCATATTTATATTAAAAAATGTAATTTATTTTATCCAAAATTATATTTCTGCTGTGTTAATTTTTCTTTATTTGAGTAAAATGAAAGATTTTTTCTGTACTTCACTTATATTTATCTTAAAATGATTTCTATTTGTTGTTTGTCTTCTGTTTGGGTACAAAGCCAGGTTAGTCATTGCTTTCAGCCTGAAGTTTATATGTTTACATACATAGAATAAACACAGGTAAAAACATAAGAGGTAGCTACAGGACTGATGGAAAGAGAGAGATATTGATGCTAAGTAAAGCAATACAGGGGACGATGAGAGGAAGGAACACAATGCTGGAGAGCCTTCACCCAAGTATGCCAATAATGCCAACCCAACACAGGGCTGCAACAGAATGTCTGAAATATTCCCTCCTCTAGATACAGTCTATTGATAGCCGGGGTCTAATCAACATTCCCATATCTCCCAAACGCAATGATAATTTATGCCAACTCAGCTAAAATATAATATAACAGACGCAAATATTTAACAAAACAGGCTAGCTTCATATAATTAATATATCTTATCACAACAGGTTTAAACATTAAACCATGTTTTTTTAAAAAGAAAATCAGATGGAGCTCCGAAGAAAAACTTTACTACAATCAAAATAGTGATAATTCATAATTTATAGCGGCTTTATCTTTTATATATTAATACGATTGCACCTACATTACTTACACTTTATCATATAAGGCAACATTAATTTTTAGTAACCAATACCGATGGTCTATTGATAATTAGTAATTACGGATTAATCATGGATTCAAGTTACATTCAAGTAAAGTAATTTGCCTTCTTTTAAAAAATGTTCATTTGGATTTCTCCAACATATTACATTCATACATAAAGCAACTGTAATCTCTATAAGACTTCTCCAACATATTGCATTCATACATAAAGCAACTGTAATCTCTATAAGATTTCTCCAACATATTGCATTCATACATAAAGCAACTGTAATCTCTATAAGATTTCTCCAACATATTACATTCATACATAAAGCAACTGTAATCTCTATAAGATTTCTCCAACATATTGCATTCATACATAAAGCAACTGTAATCTCTATAAGATTTCTCCAACATATTGCATTCATACATAAAGCAACTGTAATCTCTATAAGATTTCTCCAACATATTGCATTCATACATAAAGCAACTGTAATCTCTATAAGATTTCTCCAACATATTACATTCATACATAAAGCAACTGTAATCTCTATAAGATTTCTCCAACATATTTACATTCATACATAAAGCAACTGTAATCTCTATAAGATTTCTCCAACATATTACATTCATACATAAAGCAACTGTAATCTCTATAAGATTTCTCCAACATATTACATTCATACATAAAGCAACTGTAATCTCTATAAGATTTCTCCAACATATTACATTCATACATAAAGCAACTGTAATCTCTATAAGATTTCTCCAACATATTGCATTCATACATAAAGCAACTGTAATCTCTATAAGATTTCTCCAACATATTACATTCATACATAAAGCAACTGTAATCTCTATAAGATTTCTCCAACATATTACATTCATACATAAAGCAACTGTAATCTCTATAAGATTTCTCCAACATATTGCATTCATACATAAAGCAACTGTAATCTCTATAAGATTTCTCCAACATATTACATTCATACATAAAGCAACTGTAATCTCTATAAGATTTCTCCAACATATTACATTCATACATAAAGCAACTGTAATCTCTATAAGATTTCTCCAACATATTACATTCATACATAAAGCAACTGTAATCTCTATAAGATTTCTCCAACATATTGCATTCATACATAAAGCAACTGTAATCTCTATAAGATTTCTCCAACATATTGCATTCATACATAAAGCAACTGTAATATCTATAAGATTTCTCCAACATCATTTTGTATTCATACATAAAGCAACCGTAATCTATATAAGATTTCTCCAACATCATTTTGTATTCATACATTAAGCAACCGTAATTCTCTGTAAATACTAATTTTTACCCTCCTAAGGTATACCGTAGCATTTCTGCTGTTCCCCTAGCATACATTAATAAGTTAAGGAAATGTTACAACAATTACGTTTTAACAATACAATACAATGTCAAATTATTGAATAATTATATATTCTAACTGTAACGTAGTGCAATCACTTATTATGCGGTATTTACTCATTGTAGGGTAAAAAGTTAATAAAATGGTCTCCACATATAAAATTTTTTTTTTATACAAAAAAAAATAACAATGAAATGTACCTGCCTTCTAATATGATACAGATGTACCCCCATACCCTACCCACGTCCATCCTATTCCCAGTCAGTTGTACCACCGACACTCACTCTTAGGTTCGTATGTATTCTCTTCCGTATGTTATTTTATTTTTTATTTTGTACTATATTAACTGTATACTATAGATAACTCTCTGGTGTCATTGTATTTTTTAGTTAATGCCTGAGGAAGAACACTACGTGTTTGAAACGCGTTGTTTATACCATTAAAATTTTTATATGTAGAGACCATTTTATTAACTTTTTACCTACAATTATATATTCAGTTGTTATATGGCATTTAATTTTCCAAACATACAGTGGAAATTTTGTAGTAAATATCATAATATTTACCGTTTCCATAAGCAACAGTAAAAATAAAACTCTATGGAAAAAATACGTAAACATTGAAATCACTAAAATGTATTCTGCTCTAAAAAAATAACATGAATATATATTTTATAATATTTGGGCATAATTTATTATGAATCTTCCAAACATCTCTCCCACATGTACAGGTGGGAGAGATAATGTTTGTAATAGAAAAATTTACAAACATTTCTATTTCTATTACTATTGAAGTAATAAATCATTATTCGGCATTTAATTTTATTCCTTTAATTGAAAATAATCCATTATTCGGCATTTAATTTTATTCCTTTAATTAAAAATAATCCATATGAAATGACGTTTACAGTTTTTTGTTAGCATTATTATTTATTATGTTTTTACAAACTCTCTAAGCTGACAATGAGAACAAATTAACAATATAATTAACTAGACAAACTCAATCGCACCTAATTGATAATGCAACAGATTATAAGGAACAACACTTGCTAATACACAAAAAAATTATATGAAATATATTAATTAAAATTTGTTATTAAAACCTTTCAATGCTATAATAAATCCAACTCTATTATACTTATTTATGATTTAATTAAAGATATTTATATATTTATGCTTTATATTTTAAATTTAGTTCCGTATGTTTTATATTACAAAGAATGTCGAATTAGATATTAAATAAAGGAAAAACAACCAAATTTAAACTAAACTATAAACTCTTTTATGTATTTTATGTAAGTAACTCATTTTAGCTTAAATTTTGGTTGTTTCTCCTTTATTTATTTTAACATTGTTTTACATATGTTTGTTTGTATATTGCTGATGTAACCAGACGATGAACACTAAGTGTTCGAAACGCGTTGTATAATAAAACTTACTTCAATTATTTAATTATTTTTTTGTGTGCAGGAAGGTTTAGATTTTCTATTCCTCTTTAACAAATTATATAAGCTGAAACATCACATAGAGAATGCAGACTCTACCTGGAGGAAATAGAAACCTTTGAGCACATTTTGTGTGAGTGTGAGGCAATTGCCTTTAAATGGTTAAAGGTATTTGATAAATCGTACCTAAATCCAACAGTATTGTGAGAAATTTCACCAAAAATAGTTATTAAGTTAAATAAAGAACTTAAAATCTATGTGATTACAATAACGACAGAGAGGATCAAAATAGGAGGACACTTTGATTGTAGTGAGTACGAGTCCGTTAAAACTCTTAGGTACTCGGATAATAATAATACCAACGGGACCCGAAGAAATGCAACAATCTGTCTTGGGAAACATGGGTAAAAGTTATAGGTTATAGACAATTAAGATTCTTCTTGTATGAACACAATATTTTAGAGAATCTAAGCCAGAATTTAAATATTTGCAGAAAGGAAATGATTTTGATTGAATGAAACATGGATCCACGACTAATGGGCCATCATTATAAGTATGACTGACCAACAGTATCAGGTGTTAATTCTAATTTTCCGTGGACTCTAATAACCCGGGGTAATTCATCAAGTCAACATCAATTAGATGACTTGATTAGCATGCTGTAAGTCTATTTGATTGAGAAGTAACTTTTAATAATTAGCACTTATGAATTAATCATATACATTTCATTTGAATATATCATTCTTATCAGATAAAGCATGACACACGTAAGTACTAATGCATTAATATATAGATAACAACCTCGGTGGTACTAACGATATCCATGTAATTTGAGATCTTTTAATCATCTTATGGCACGATTTACAAACAATAAAAAGATTATGTTCGATATCGATTTAAACTGGGAGCCGTCGTTTCCCAATGGCTTGCGTGTTAACCTCTAGACAGGTAGATCCAGGGTTCGATTCTCACTCTGGCCAACGAAATCTGGCGGTTGGTCCCAAGCCTGAGATGTCAGGTACCTGCTAAAAGATACCTACTCTAAATACACTTGAGTTAGGCAAATTGTAGGATTGCCTATGTAGAATCCACCAGGTAATCTGGTTCACTCATTACGAAAAAATGGTGGCAAATAATAAATCAGCAACACTTTCAAACTGTAATAGCAATGAATGTGAAAACCTGTAAGTGTTGGCACTGGAAAAAAAATCAATCAAAGCTTCCTCCTTAATGTTCTTAATCTGAGCTTCAACCTTCATGAACCTCTCCTAAAGATCTACTTTGATCGTCACCTCACTGTAAATTCCACGGGCTGCTTTACAACTTTCGACCTCTAATACATCCACGTTTCGTATCGATCTAACTACTTCCAGTTAACAGTAATTCAACAATAGTTTAACTCTGCCTCAGAACAGCTAATTAAAACGAATAGAGAATATTTCTTTTCCTTAGGATTTCTTAGCAACCTTCCACCAATTTTATAAATAGAAGATAAAAAATACTATTATATACACAAGAATTATATTCTGATTCGGATTGCAAATTTAAAGCCATTTTGTAGTTATAAAATAGGAATATAAGTAATATAAATCAAGATAACACTTAGTATCTTACTTAGTAGTTATAAGTACTCTACTAGATAACACTTAGAAAAGGTTGCAAAAACTCACTTTAGGAGCGAAGCTTTGTATATCTGATAAGTAATATAATACTGATATAGTATTTATTATTTTAATCTAATTGTAATACACTAGTAGGTTATGTAATATACAAGAAATAAATTTATACTATTTTTTGTATACAAGTAAACAATCTTCTGACTATAAAAGTGTTCCTTTGAAATAAAGATTGAAAAATACATTGACATATTAGAATGTAGCAAACTTTGAGGAACACAAACAGGAGCTGAAAGCCATATCTAACTCGAAATATGTGCTAGAGAAATAAGATAACTTTAAGAGGGGGATAAAAGGAGTCATTAATTTCAAGGAGCAATAAAGGGTGTCACACAAGAAGGAATCTATATAGGATAGGGGTAAACCACTGTTCATTTACGGTGAAGGGTGTACAGTAATATTTCGTAGCGACAGAAGTGAGTAGGCAGAGTAAGGCAGTGTGTGTGGGGGGGGGGGGGGGGGTTGAAATAAATCTGCGAGAGGAAGGACTGAATGAAGACAGATGTGAGGGAGGCAGGAGAGGCTGGACTGTAGGAAAAGCACAAATCACATAGAGCTCACAGCAGAAACTCTGCGCAAAGGGGATAATTATCAGAAGGGAACAAATCTCCCTCAAGCACTACCTCCCTTTAATGCCAGTGAAACATTTGGTTCGGAAAATTAAATACAGCTACACTCACAGTGATTATAACTCAAACAGATAACAGATAGTAACAATGTTTATACCATAATGATTCCTCCTATTCCTGCCACAAACAACTCCAATGTTAATTTTAATATCAAAACAGCTCTTTAATGGTTCGTGAATTTAACATTATACAACCAACAATAACAGCATTCAATTAGGATTATGTTACTGCTTAATTGTCAAAACAGAAGGTCATAATTCAGAAATACGAAGCGATTTTAGAGTTCAACTTCACGTTAATTAGAAGCTATTTTAGTTCAATAATCTCCTCATTATTTAAATTGAAATATCTCATAAATTACTTTTTTTAAATAAAAATAAAACATGAAATGAAATAAGTTTTAAAGAGATTAAAAGTTGAAATAAAGCTAGAACATGAAAAAAAAAAAATAAAACTGAACATTAATAATAGGTAAGGATAAAGGAAGGACAAATTAAAAAAAAATTAATAATGTTAAAGTAAAACAATGAATATAAGAAAAATAATAAATAGTAAGAAATAATAATAAAAGAACAGTCGTAAGATAGGCTACATTAGAACGTATCTTTTGTAATTTTTATTAATTAACGAATTTCTTTTATATTAAATATGATATATAAATTCACTATTAAAATCGGAAAGGCGATCGATCCAAATTGGAGATACACAAGTTCAAAATCAAAAGATTTTCAACTGGGTCTCCAACCGTCTCTGAACCAGTGCGCTTGGTTTCCCTCTCTTATATCTCCTGAAGACGGTTCAAACCGAAAATTAGAGACTGTAAGTGTGTTCTTTTGATTTCTCTATGTTTCTTTGTCTATATTGAACTATTTCTGTCCGTCTTGGATCGTATTTCCACGAAAAAGTATATATATATAAATAATAGACCAAGAATTGTTGACTAAAAATATTTCGGAGTAATTATAAATGACTAGAGATTTACCTCTAGTTTATTTTAATCAGGATAAACTTTTTACCTGACCCGTTTAAGTTATTATTTCTTAATGTGTTTAACTTTGGTTAGAATGAAATTAGGAATTAGTTCTGCTATTAAAGAAACTTCCAACAATGGGAAAAAATAGTACAATTTGTACAACAATTGCGTTTGTGTAAATGTTGGCATTAAACGTAGAATATTAATTTTCAAGAAGCATTTAAAAAAGTAATGGGCGAAAGAATTATTCTTCAATTAAGTCAGCGTGTAGTCCTTTCAAAAGATTAGAACAATTTTTGTTGGGAAGGGGGGGGGGGTAGTGAAATACAAATGAAAAGTATTATTTACGCCCGAAGTTAGCGCTTTGGGGAAGTTGATGACTGCGAAAGAGCTTCCTCAAAACTTGTAAACTGGATGAAGTGAAAAGTTTGCCCACCTTTTCCAAGACAGGAAGAAAGAACTCGAACTGCATAATAATGCTGGGTGATTATGGCAAGAAAAAGAAGTACAATGAACAAAGTTTTGTTGGACAAACAAAAAAAAAATCTACAGTAATAACTGAATAATGTGTTATCCTGCCAGTGCAGTTTTCCCTGACTACTTAGTATGCAGCCCACATGAGACAAACAAATACTTGTGCGTAACATTCACATTGAATCTCAGCCACTTTGTATTGCTAAGTTTCTACTGAATGTCCCAGACGCGTTTCATTAGCAATCTAAAACTTCATCTTTGTGTATACCTGCACAATAATCTCCGAATTAAAAAAAAAAACAAAACACCACTCGTACATAAATAATAAGATAAACCCGTCTTTACTGTTAAAAAAAACTTTACAAGACGACAGGAATGACAACTGACTATGTTCGGAAATTCTAATTTTAACTGAACTTTAAACAGTTCGAATCACTCGTATCACAAAAAAAAACAACGATTTCTTATGAGGAAAAGGTCGGTAAAAGTTTTAAACTTTCCCTTTATATACCGTATATAATAATTAGTTAACAATGTACACACATAAAAGTGTAAAAAAATGGTACCTGTATCCCTTCAAACGAGTTCCAGTAGGACTCTGCACGTTAAAAGGTCACTGCTAATTAGTGCTGCTCGATAAAACACACTTGTTGATACAGTTGATTCTGTCGAACGTGACAGTCTACCTTTAATGGTGACGTAAGCAAATACTCAGGAATTACCAGTGATTAATTCGTCTAATTACTGAAACTTTCATAAGTATACAGAGTACCTAACAACTCATCATGATTGGAAGCCATTCAAATCCTTCTCAGTAATACCAACTAATGTAGATTCAAAATTGGAAAATCAGTGACCAAGTATAGACCATCCTCACTATTCCACACTAATGTATTTTTAGTGGATTACCAGTTTGACCAATATACATTTTATGGCAACTTTTACACGGAATTTTATAAATAAATCTGCACTCCAGTTCACTGGTAGAATTTTTAATTAACATATCGCTTACGATAGTACGATTAAATAAAAAACTATATTCAAGTCAATATAAAATCAAAAAGACGATCAAAACTGAACACAATTATAAGTTCAAAATCGAAGAAGAGTAACACACAGAGTAAAGAAACACACAAACTAAAATTTTCGGGCAATCTGTCTTCAAAGCACGCTGTAGATACAACGGCAAGTAACAGACCCGGTAGCTGGCGGTGCTGCCCCGCTTCTTCGATTTTGAACTCGTATGTTAAAATCAACTTTACGACGAGCAAGACTTGAAAGAGAGTCCAATGACTTATGACACGGTAAAACTATGCCGTCCATTTGACACTGAACGCAATTCTGCTAAATCACTGAAGAAGTGTTTTTAGCACCCTTTAATGCTTGGTCGATATAGGAGGAGGGTATTTTAATGATAGCGCAATCGACTTAATGTTATTAATTTCATCATTAAGGAATTCAGGGGAGCAAAACTCCTATATTTCTGAGGTCACTCTACTTTTGTGGAGTGACTTCTTTTAACTCAATACACCTCTCAATGGCAGGATATTCATCACATCTATTTAGAGGAAGCTCACTAATGCCAAGTCATATCTTCATTTCAAAATCTGGAATCCCAGAATGTTAATAAATCTCTACCTACTTCTCTTTCCTTACGAATACACAAAATTTTCAAAACTCACACAGGTTTTATATTGACAGATTAAGGGTCAGATTTATAAAGCTTAGGTCTCTCTGCCAGGTTGTTAGATAAGAGTCAAGAATACTACTACCAGTTATTACTCGTACATTCAACCAAAACCTTGATTTCCCACTACTAATTTTCGATTAATTTTAAGAATATTCTTTCCCGGGGTAAATTAAATCAAAACAGTCAAACAAAAAAATTCTTTTTGATTTAGATAATGAACATTTGAGCTTAACGTTCATTTTAAAGTTTCTATTCCTTTCTAAATATTACCTAATTAGTTGGTAGACCCCTTATAAATAGCAACAGCAAATACAAAAGGAAATGAACACAACGACTTATATCCAGAGATGAAACAAGTGATTCCACAGACCGAAGGTTTCCGCTCTTCCTATAGAAATTTCAAAAACAAACAGAAACGATCCTCACATTTTAAACAAAGATATGTCTTCTCTTTACATCATGAATGATTTCCTTTCATCGAAAAAAATTCATGGAACAATACTTGCTTAGAAATCAATGCTAAGATATTCAGAGTTTGTGTATTTATAGCATAGTATAGCCTAGGGGACGTGGTAAAGACGAAAAGAAATTAAAATAAATTAAAAAAAAATACAATTTTTAAATTTTATTAAAAATAAAAATAAACCTAATTCATACACACACATGTCATTAGGTTTAAAAGTAAAATTCAAAACAAGAAGTTAACTTAAGACAATGTCAACTAGAAATGAAGAAATGCATCACTTTTCAATGACACATGTTATTTAAATCTTCTCTTCTCCCAGCTGAATGAAGTGTCCTAGTTAAAATGAATGATAAAATATTTATATCACTAACTCATATAACGTTTCATAGTTTCCCCTATTTTATCCCTGCATTTTTAAACATAGTTGTTTAGCACTTGTCAATGTTTTTTTCTAGGAGGTGCTCTATTTTTGTGTCATGTCATACCAAGCCACCATCATCTCGGAAAAGAAGAATTGGACCCATTATCACCGAAACATGCGCTTTTGTGAAAGAATAGAACGAGAGAGAGAGAGACAGTAAAGGGGGGGTGGGAGACAGGGAAAGAGTGGGCGGCTGTTTGGTAGAGGAGTAGAGAAATGGGAGAGTGGAGAGAGAGAGAGAGAGAGAGAGAGAGAGAGAGAGAGAGAGAGAGAGAGAGAGAGAGAGTGATGAGAGAGAGAGAGAGCAAAGGAGACAGAGTGAGAGAGAGAGGGAAACAGGGAGAGAATGATCGGAAGTGAGGTAGGGGAGTGAGAAATGGGGGAAGAGTTAGCGGCAGAGAGGGAGGGGAGTGATAAATGGGGAGAGAGAGAGTGTGAGAGAGAGAGAGAGAGAGGAGAGAGAATAGAAACATAATAAATTATAAATAAGTCAAGAGTTTTATTTGGGGGGGAGGGGGGGGGGTATTGTTTTAAATGACGTGAGTCGATATGCACTGTTTTGCATTTATATCCTAAACTATGAATTATTCTAACTCATAACTGCTTTTATTTTAAGAATAAAACGATTTTACTTCTTCAAATAACAACTATTGAGCTATGTAATTTTATTAATTAATGTTAACAAATGCAAATATAAGTATAGTATATAGAATAGTATATTCACATATATAGTACTGCAGTGGATAGAAAATCCACATACCCCGTTGTATGTCTTAATGGTCAGAGAGAGTGTCCGGATCAATACCAAAGAGACGCAGGAAATGCATAATATATATTTGGAAATGTACTTGTTTTAATATCAAGAACGTTCAACTACTTTCAATAGTGAAATATTACATAAAAACAATAGGCCATTCTATTTTTCTACACAAAGGACAATGAATCTAGTAAGCTTCATTAAAAAAAAATTCAAGCGATACTAAGTGAAGAGTTCCAAATATTTATTTGCAATATTTCATTTCAAAGACGTAAGATTGCAAGTTCATATGAAATTATTTACTAATTCATTAAAACTATTTAAATACAACGAATATATATTTTATATATTGATAAAAATACTGACCCTCAAATATAAACAGAATTAAAGTATATCAGGACTCGGTCAGTTCTTCAGGTTAAATTAAACTTTCATTGCCAAGGTTTCGATTTTTATGAAAACATGTTTCATAGGCAGAAGTATAAAATTTTTTGAAACAGAGAAACTAAGTATTATATTAGAGATTATTTTACAAAGAAAAATAGTCTCTAATGTGTTACTTAGTTTTCTGTTTCAAAACATTTTATACTTCTGCCTATGAAAAAGTTTTTAAATAATAACCGAAATATTGACAATGAAAGTTTAATTTGAACCTGAAGAACTAACTGAGTCTTGTTAATCTTTAATTCTATAATTATACACCTATATATAATTTATTGTTTTTAAAATGCATACTTTGGTTCAGATAAATGTAGAATAACATTAATTATTATTTATTTTATATAATAGATTTTACTGAATTTATAGCTCTTTGAAAATATATGTGTAATCTTTGATCATTTTAGAATAAAATATTTGATCTGAAATTCATTAATATGCATTTCGTAATTTTCTATACATATGTGTAAATTATTTCCAAGAACTTCTAAAAGGATAAATTTGATTTGCAAAAAAAGAATTTGCATTGCAACAGGTCGAATTTGACTTGCAAAAACAATCTAGTATTAATCTGAGTGGGTTTGTCTACATTTCATTGATATGAGGGTAAATATTTTTCATGCGTTGCTTTGATTTAATCCAGTATGTTTTTATGTGAACAATGTTTTGTCTGAATATACAGAAAAAGGCATTTTAAGAAGTGACTCTCTGCTGAATTTGTTGAAGGTTATCAATGTGATTACTCCCTATTAAAACTGCATCATTAAGTAAGTATTAATCAAAAGCAATAATATATCGTTCTTAAAGAGGGAACAGAATTTAATCACTGCAATAATTTTTCAATATATTTTCCACAAAAACAGATTCATCTCTCAATGGACTACATCATAGTTCTTACCATCTCAAGTATATCAGACGCTGAAGTATACATTATATAATGGTTTTTAATAATATCTGAAGTATATTATATGCTCAAGACATGTCAGATATTTGATAAAGACTTCTAATCCAAACGTACTTGAGTTAGGCAAAATTTGGGACACCTAATGTACAATCAACTCGGTAATGTTGCTTGCCCATTACTAAAGTGGGTGCCAAACAATAAATAAGACACACTTTTCGCTCCTGGAACAGCCCTAAAAAGTTAAATCCTATAAGTATATATTCGAAAAAAAATATACTGAGATACGACACAAACCAATATATAGATGGGCATGAACATTTTAAGTAATACAAGGAATGAAAATCATACGATCTCCAACCTGTCCTTGCGTACCATCATGTTTTTAAACCCCCGACGACATCATGCAAGAATGTTGCGAGGGAAACTTGAGCAGGTAGCGATACTCTGGGTCATACCTTGTCCTCACCTTCCTTCTGACTAAGTACAAATATATCTTCCTTATGGTGACTTTATTAATATTATATCGAATATTACTATTATTAGACTATGCATTAATATATTCAAATATCATAATTATAAAAAATACGTATATAGCCAATCTTAACCGTAATCACAGTCCAACATATTTTCAGCTTGTAATAAGTTTCAAATAATTAGCATTCATCTTCAGGACATGAATAATTCTAGGGTGAATTTTTCATTTATATAAAAGCAAAGTGAAGACAGAGGTTAGTTGATTTTAAGTTTAGAATAAACTGTTTATTCCTTTACGGTGAGTGGCCTCGTGGTTTGAGTTCGACCTGCGAAGACGTTTAATTATATTTAACAATAAGAAATCGTTAAATAGCGTGAATTTTTTGTTGCTTTTTCAATCATAACTAGGACAAGCAGGCCGTTGGCAGGTAGTCATTCAAACCGCGTGGCCACTCACTCCACAAGATTAACAAACTGTTCATTATGAATTTAAGAATAACCCCCCCCCCCCCCCTGTCATAACACTTTCCTTACATAAACGAAAAATTTCCTCAAAAGTTCTTCATGCTCTGAAGATAATTGATGAGCATGTCCAACATGTCAACTGCAGGAAATATGTTATACTGGGTGCACGGAGTAACGAGAGTGTTTTTCAGAAAAGTTAAGAAGCTTGTTAAGAACCAAATATCAGGTAAAATTTATGTTATTTTAAGTAATATATGTCTTAAGAAAGAACTGCTACAAAAATTTACAAATATATCTATTATAAAGCTTTTAATACTCACGACATACATGTATAAAATAAAAGTAAGTCCTTTTGATTTGGAGAGGAAAAGAAACACGAAGTCTTCACCACACAAAGGATTTAATCATACGATGTGTTTCGAACAGTTTGTGTTCATCATCACGTTACATCTACATAAAACAAAAAAGTATTCATATTTGAAGTTAAATAAAGCAAAACTATTAACACTAAGAATTCGAAACGCGTTGTATGATTAAATTCTTTATGTTTGGAAGACTTAGTGATTCTTTTCCTCTTTATTCATGAGTAAATACCACACAATAACTGACTGCACAGCTAATGAGTGTTTTACATTTATTGCGTCTTTATAACGGACAGTTATCTTCTAATGTTGCCTTTAAGGCTCGTTGAAGTTAGGAATACTATACAGATAAAACCTGCTATTAATGCAGTTATATGTTTTTCGATAAGAACAAGATTACAGTTGGTTCAAGCGAGGAGACATGTAATGACAAACAAAGTCTTATGAAGCCCCAAGTCTCCTTCCATTATACTTGTTACCCAATTTACGCCAACATTACTCCAGCTATTAATAAGGATTAGTTATCCTCCTAATTAACCTTCCGATGGGCTTCTAGGAGGATAAAGGACACCTTGACTACCTTTCATCTCTCTCTCTCCCATCACTCTCACATTCAAACAAAAGGCCCAACCTAATTTACCCACACCAACAGTTATACCCCTTCCCGGAATACTATTCACGGTGACTTACCACATTTAATTACCCTTCAACCTTAATCTTCTATTTAAATTTAATTATCTAATAAAAAAAAATCAGAAGTGCCTTGTTCTTATATATTAAAATTTCAAAAGATTTATAATATTTATACTTAAAAATATGATATACTTGTAAGATTTGAGCCGTCTGAAAATCATCATCAATATAGATTTTTAGTTTATGAATACAGTAGAACCTTGCAGTACGAGTTTAATTAATCCTCATGTCGAGCTCGTGTTGCGAAGAAATTCTTAGAATTGAAATTAGTATGAAAATGAATAATGTTCCATCCAAAAAATGCCTGTTTTTAAACAGAAATGGTAAAATCAGAATAAATAAACAATACTATATATTTAATAAGAATAACAGGAATCATGCAAAAAAATAATGGTGTTTTATTAATCTACTAAACTTAAAAGAGAGACTGGTGTGAGGAAGATGGTAGCTCGTACTACGATTTTTACTCGTCGAACGAGAAAAAAATTCTTACGAATGGCTGATCGAACAAAGAGACACTCGTACAAAGTGGTTTGACTATACTTGTTTTAATGAAATCAAATACAACTATCAAAATTTTAAGAGATTGGTAAATTATATATTAACGTAACTTGCAGTACTTTTATTAAAATATATAATAATATAATTGGTATTTCCGCAAACGGCTGAAGAGATGGTGAATACAAAGGCTCCGAATTCATCAGAAAAGTGAAGCAACATTGGGTACGGTTATTACTTTGATGGGTGACACCATGTGCAGTGGCATCTACAATAATACGATTGATCTAGAGATGGGCGTATCGAATAGGAAGTATTACAAGTAGTCAAATAAAGCCAGGTATTGATGTAGTCGAATACGCGGTTACGATACCAACACGACTACTTTCGAATGCTTTGATACGTATTCGGTCGGTCTCTTATGATACGAATACTAAGTAGGATTCGTTATTATTAAATACCCCGTTTTCCCTTCTCCCCCACCTCAGATGACGACATCAGCCACCGCCTGCCAACTCATTCCTGTCTTCAGAACAATTTGCCAATTATAACGAACGATTTGCTTAGCACTTGCATCATTGCCTCAAAAGACCAGCAGCAGGGACTGGTAATACCTCTTCATTCCGCCCTCAGGCTTAACAGAGCTAGGACCTGGTGTTTGACCATCTCTCCTACTTCGTTTTTATCTGTCTCTTATTGTCCTCTGCTGTATTAAGAAATTCTATCACTATTAGATAAACATATCTATTTACTCTACCAAGTATATTTTTTTCCACTGTTTCTTTTTCTCCGTTCTAAGAAAGTCTTGTAAACTACAATATTTTTACAGAGCATTTTTACCTATCAAAACTGGATCCTAACATTAAGTTGTATAATATAAGTAGACTAGTACACAAACCGTAATCTATTTTTTTTTACCAACGATGTAAATTTTTGGCTTACAATAATTTTACATTGTAGAAAGCTGTAAGTTCATACATGTAGGTATGTGTTCAGATAAATAATGAAAGTGTCAAGTGATCAGGAAAAGGATTCGATACTCAACATGCTGGATAACCGAATGAGTGTCTTGTATTCGGAAGTAGTCGTATTGGAAGAATTGAATACGGGCTTTGAGTATGAAATACGTATTCCATATGCCCATCTCTAGACAGGTCCAGGCGTAAAAATTCATTGAAGGGGAGAGTTAGAAAAGCAACTGTATTTATTAAACGAAACAAAACTACCACTTTACCAATTTCAAATTAGATTTTTGTTTCGTTCAAGCATTCTGGGTCCATCAATTGAGATGGCTTACCCATTGTGTTCAGCTGTGCCAAAAAATAAATCTGAAGGTTAAAAGGTTATCCTGCTTAATGTTGGAGGTTCAAATGACTTTGCCATTTAGACAGAGTAACAACAAATATGTTTTAACACTAAAGAAGAATAATTCAAATTTTTTGTCATTTTTAGGCAGTAATTAAAATACATTTCGATGTTTAGTTTTGCATAATTTCATCAATTCTAATAGTTGGAAAAAATATTAGAAAAAACAATCATAAGAATATTTAAGTAAATATGACAGGTAGTTCAAAAGCTATGACATCCGTTAAATTATTTCATTCAGATATTGAATCACTGGAGCGAGAAATTGTAAATGAATATGATAAGGTACTTAGTAGGAACCTAGTTAAGCTACTGACTCCGAACTCTAAACTATTCAACCGATCAGCTCCAACTCTGACGAATACACTGAACACGTGAAACAAAAATCAACGTCCAAACCACAGTAAAAAATTAGAAAAAAGACTAAGATCTTTCTTGATTTCTTATATATATATATATATATATATATATATATATATATATATATATATCAATGATGAAACCATAATATGTAGGGTTGTTTGGGGAAACAAAGTTTTGCGTAAGGAGTACAGTAAGAAAAATTAAAAAAACTATCCGCTAGCTGTCAACCCTCTTAGATGAGGCAACCATCGTTAGGACTGAGTCAAGTTTGAACAAACCGTCACTAAATTCGATATATATTGGATGTTTATATAATTAGATATATTGTTTTCATTTGTGTCTCTATCTGTTTCCAAGGTTTATTTCCTTAGAAATTATATAAATGAAAATATAGTATTATTTATACAATAAAGGTTTATACAATAAAAGGCATTTATTATATTAATTTTTCTTCAAAAAATCACTGAAACTATTACAACTTCTCTTCTTAGCAACATGAAACAAAGCAAGATTTTTGTGCAATAAATTATGGGTTTGCAAATGATTGTAACAAGCGAAAGTGAAATAAGGAGAAATAAATAACCTTTTGGACAGGGGAATGCAGCACGATAGTGACACGAGAGGGAATAGGTAATATTTTATAGTGATTTGGGGTGAAGCTATTCATCAAAGGAAATTGCAGGACAGGAATATAAAATGAAAGGGTGGGATTGCTAATGGTTTACGGTGGGGGGTCCAAGTGGTACAGATAAGGGCTCAGATTGGCCCTCATGCAACGCTAGTTGAGCAATAAATGTAGAACACACAGAGGAAGGGCATGAAAAATACACAAGGCCTGCCAATAGAAGACCATCTTCTCATCCACCTTCAGCCAAATATATATGTGCCTTTAGGGCAAAGAAATACATTTAATCGCCGCACTCTGTCACATTTAACGCTCTCTTCATCATTCTACCAATATTTTTCTTATTCATTTTAACAGAATTGTTCCAGAAAAAACTTTTTTAAATTTAACAACAGAAATAACATACAATTTATTACAAATAACAAGAATTAAAAAAAAACTAAATAAACAGTAGTAATCTGCTGAAATAATCACTTTTTTTTTATAAAATAACATTTGAAATGAAGTTTTAACATTGCAAAGACCTCATGTTTTAATGTATACATAATCAAAAATGAATATAAATTGTCAAATAATGACATTGTACAGGTTCAGGACTCACAGCATAACGTTCTCTCAGAGAGATCACGTGCTCAGATTTGTTTACCAAACATGTGAAAAACCCGTGAGATAGAGTAAGAATCGAACCTATCCTACCTATCCCGGACTTAATACCCTGGCGCCTAAAATGGCATCAATGTTATTACAATTCAAATCGTAGGGACCAGATTAGCTCAGTAGTTAACATACTCACTTCTGAACTGGTAGGTCCGGTGTTCGATATCCACCTGGCCCTGGATTTATTCACGTAGGAGGTGAATAAATCTGAGCACGTCATCCCTCAGACGTTAAACCGTCGGCCCCGACCCTGTACGATGTCAGGTACTCCTTAAAGATCCCTACTTTAAATACTTTTCATTTAGGGACAATTTATGACTCTTAATGTAGAATCAACAGGCAATGTATCTCACCCATTACTAAAATGGGTGCCAAATAATAAATGAGCCACAATTTCCTTCCCTAAAAGAGCACTAAAAAGTGAAAGCCTTATAAGCATGGGAATACAAATAATTAAAATTGTATTTGCATGGCTTTTTATTTTTATTTTTACCCTCAGAACAGAACCCGTCTGTAATGTATTGCTTTAGAGATCATAGATATATCCCTGAGTTGTACGACCTTCCGACAGAAATGCGAAATACCTGTCAATTAGGTGAAGATAATTGGTAAACCAGTTCTGAATGTAACTTTCAACGAATGGTTCAATTTTAATTTAGCTATGCTACTGTGAGTGATCGATAAATGTCAAGTACTTCTGACTAATGCTATCGAAGTCATTCAACACTACTGTTATCAGTTTTTCACAATCAATTTAGTTACAAATTGATTATACAGTAGCTGAAATAATTAATCATTAATCATAAATGAAAATGAATCTGTCCTTACTTATGAAAAATTAATGAATGAAATATAAATCTCTTAGAACACTAAATACAAATCTCCACCTTATGAGACAAGCTAAAATAAGAATATGTTGAAGATTTCAATTTGATCATCCCTCATAAGATGGAGGTTTACTTTATTATATAAAGTTTTTTAAAAAAAACTGTAGTCCTTTCAAGAGCACTTTTTCAACAGAACACTATTACTGTTAACACAAATTAATCAGATTTAATCAAAACAATTTTAATAAATCTCCTGATTTCAAAGAAGCCTGTCCTACCTCCTAAACTGAAGATTGATACAGATATCTCTTTATAAACCACCCGCCACGTATTTTAACCAAACAAAATTTACTCCTGATCCAAAGAGCTTATTCAAATTAATACTCTAACAGATTTAAAATTCATATGATGTATAGTAATCCTTCGGTTCTTCACGGCTCAACTTACACGCCATCAAATCATAGCGGATTTTTCAAAAATATTCATCAAAAATTAAAAAAAATGAAAAAAAATATTCAAAACTCAAAATTGTCAGGGTGAGTCAAGCATCTTGTTATAACAACAAAAAAGTTTTAAAAACATATTTATGTACACTTTATTAACATCTACAGATATATATATACATTTACACAAACACGCATCATATGAAAGAGAGTGAGATAATTGGTGTACAGTACGCATTATTTATGTATGCACAGTTTGTATTATTTCTAAGTTATTTCATGTATGTTATTTATAATATTTGTAAATAATTATTTATGTATGTAAATAATATTTTATTTGCATGCTTCAAACTATTATTGAATGCTCTAATAATAACATATGCATTTATTGGGCTGTATATACATTTATAAATATTACATAAACATAAATATGTATGCTCAAAATAGAAGGAGGAGGGCACTTATTCGCGGTTTTTCAGTTTACTCTGTCGGTTCTAGTCTACATTAACCGGGATCATTGAGGGATCACTGAATGTCAAAATATATTATGGAGATAGTTTCAATTATGAAATTAATTTGTATTAATGAAAGTTGAGGAGAAAGCAGATAGTTTCTATATTTATACAGAACTACCCTCTTGTTAAAATAAAAACATTTTTACAAAAATTGTGCAATGCATCAACAATTATATGTATATTATAATTTGAATTTTCTGTAGCCTCAAAAATGGTGGAACTTAAAGTCAAAAATTGTATTCTAATAAATATAATGAAATAGTAGGATTTCACGGCAAACATGTGAAACAAAAATCACCGTGTACACCAGAAATGGGACTAAAACATTTCGACTGAATAATGGTATTTGTTACGAGTTAGAAATTGAACCGAATCAGTCATTCTTTGGACTCGGACAAGGAGTATGTATAGTGGTCTAAAGATCTTGGTCACACTTCTGAATTTTTGTCCACTATTTGGATGTTCATATAACAGTATATACACAGCAAGAGTGGCTTGAGAGGAGTGGAGCTCCGCCCAGGGTGGCATATGCCGGAGGGCGGAATTTTGAGGGGGTAAAAATAGAAAATAAAAAAAAAAAATTAAAATAATAAAAACCTAACAAACAATCTGAAATGTTTACCAAAATGAATTTTTTTCGTGTTTTATATGTGTAATACTGTTTTTAAACGAATTTTTCAACTGTATTATTTGCAAATTAAAAATAAATTTACTTTAAATTTTTCAAAGCTACTTTTCAAAAAAGGTTGAAAGTTTATTATATTTGTTTGAGTATCCAGTTAATTTAGTTTAATTTTTTTTTATGATTTGAATTGTACCTTTTTTTTCCCTTGGTTGTTGACTGTCATGTACCATAATAAGATGAAAGTCTGGGACTAATAACAGCAGTCTAGAATTAGATCATTGATAATAACTCCAGGAAAATAAATATGTTGAGGAGTGTCTGCAACTTTCAAGGTTAACGGATTATCAAAGCCAGGCGGGGGTGACAAATGTAACGACCACTCCGGGCGGCAAAAATAATTGCTACATCACTGCACTGCAAACAACACATGCAGACATCATCCCGAAAATATATAAAATGAGTATTGCGGACACCAAAACATGAAAACGAATTAAAGCAGTAAAATCAATTCACATACTATTAGTATATCTCACGTTTTATTATATTTATAAATCATAAAAACAAAATAAATAAGTATAAAACTAATTTCAATGATTACATTTTCTGAAATATGAATTTAGACAATAAAAGAGTTTTAAACTTTTCTGATAAAGTCAGTCAAGATGAAGTAGAACTACTCACTCATCTCAGGAGAGATTCCATTAACTTTTGATTGAAAAGGCTTTTCCCTCTCCTACATACACTTTATTATAATGTACCACTAACTTAAAAGTTGTTAAGTCACATAAAATTATATTGCGATATAAAGTCATGTTCATTATATAAACTTCGGTTAAAATACAAGTCTAAAATTGTTAAAATATAATATTGAACTTTACTCTAAAAGATTTTTTTTTTTTGGCTCACTGTTTTTAAAAAATAAAGGGAAAAAAACTTGGGTGAATTTATTAAGTTGTTTCTTAAGTTTGTTGTTAGAAAATTCTTTTAATATGGAAGGAAATTAATCTTTTAATTTTTATTAAATTATATAACAGCTTCGTCCAATAGATGAATAATTCTTTTTTTTTCTTTTTTTTTTTTTTTTAAAGGAGTAAGAACATAATATGAATTAAGATGAAAATTATTATTAAATTATGTATATATATAAGGCTGAAAGAAGTTAAAGTCAAATATTAAAATTACGAAAAGGTTTAAAATTTCATTATTCTTTAAATGTATCGGCACGTGATTGAAAAAATACATTTTAATTTTGTTCACTTACACCATTCTTCACAAAAAAAAGTTACCATTATTTATCGTTTTTTTAACAACTACAAAAAAGCAAATGCCTTAAATACATCAAAATTTCAAAGATATAATTGTATTCAATTTTCAAACATATTATATTATATAAACAGTTCTGGATTCATGAAACCTTAAATTGATAGACTTAATATTATTCCAAAAATATTAAGTAATATTTTTTAAAATTTAAATGGTTTAAAATGGTTAAATTTCCGAGAAATAATATTTCCTAAAAAAAAAAAAAAATATTATTAGGTATATTGCATAATATAAATTTAATCTATTGTTGTATATGTATGGTTGTAGAATCATGCCCTAAAATCATTCTACCATAGTTAAGTTTCATTATTACAACATTGTTATTAAATTCAAAGTTGATATTGATTATTATTCTGTTGATATCTATAGTTTGATATATCGATATGTTTTTTTAAAACTAAAATAAACTAAACTTGCAAAGAAACGAAATATATTGATATAGCTTCTCGAACACTGATTCTTCAAATAATAATTTAGTTATTGAGGATTAGGTCTAAAATTAATAACTTGTGATTCCATACCGATGTTTCGCCTAAATTTGTTCGTCATTCTCAAGGATTATTTAACACATTCTCCACACCACAGTTATTGTTGATGTGGATAATGCGTTGAAAGATCCATCAATAAGCCTCGAGAATGACAAACAAATCTCGGCGAAATGTCAGCTTGTAATGACAATTTCTTAATTTTGAACTTAATCTTCAATAACGAAATATATATATATATATAAAGAGAATATTACCTGTAAAGAGGTGGACTGAGGTAGTGAAGGTAATAGAAGATCATGACGAGGACGAGGGCGAGGAGGAGGAGGGCGGCCCTTCGGAGGGAGGGGAGAGGCTGGCGGTGCAGCCTGGCCAGGGAGGAGGTCATCAGGCCCTCCACTTGGAGTGCTTCCAGTGGGACTCGACCCCCTCGGGCATCACCGACCCCGCCTCCGCTCCGCACCCGCTGCCCCTAAACACACCACCAAACATCACAGTATTCAAATGTCTGTAACTCAATTGAGACGAAACAACTTTATTGGTAGGATCAAAAGGCTGTTAGTAATATCATTTAAAAAAAAGAAAAAAAAATCAAAGGGTCTACACTCAACCATAACTAAAAACAATATCAGACTCACTCACAATCAAGATTCAAATTACTGTATTTTAATTTGATTACCTCAATTCAATCAATTATATGAAAATGCATCTACTGCTCTGTGGCAGTAGATTTACTATAATGTAAGGGTTGTACATCAACCCTCACAATGCCAGAAGTGAAAACAGATTAATTCATTACTTGTGTAATCTGTTGCAATTTGGTATTTACTCAAATTGGGGGATTTAAAAAAATTACTTCTCCACACAAAAAAGTTTAATAAGAAAACTAACAACGTTTCCAACACTCAGTCTTCATCTTCAGGTTAACTTCTAACAAAAAAAATATTCATGTCTGCGAAATATAAGAACATCAGAGTGAAATATTTGAAATTAAATTCAATATATAAATGTTAATTAACACTATTGGGGTTTTTAACAAGAGAATTAGTCTTCAGGTTCAGGAATATGTAACTAATTCCCTTGGTAAAACCTCAAGAGTGCAATTCAACATTCATATATTCAATAATTCACTCTGATGTTTTACAGCTCACAGATACCTATTTATTTATTTATTTTTTTTTTTTGTAGACGTAAACCTGAAGTCTTAGTGTTGAACACTTAGTGTTCAAAACGCGTTGTTAGTTTGCATATTTAAACTTTTTTTATGTGGAGACATAATTTTTGAAATCCCCCAGTAAATACATTAAAATAACAATTAGCCTTTTCTGTGTAACATTTCCTCATCAAATATTCAAATTAAAGCAATAATTAATTTGAATTTTAAAGTTTCTATCACAAGAAAAGTGGATTAATCTTTATACTTCGTTGTAATAAACATTCCATATTGTACCATTACTATGATTCAATATTACCCAAATTCCATGGTATTTCATACAACACAAAGAACTATTAGTTCGTCAGAAGTCGTAAGGATTCGGAAACGATACGGTATACAGACTTGTTTCAAGATCCAGCCACAAGGGATGCACATATTCAAAAATGGGTTTAACCAAATTAATTAATTAATCAATTGAAATGTGTTATTCCATAAAGGATTAAAAAGAATATTGTCTTAATCATCACTATGTTTTTAGTTAAGAATTAAAATATAATATGTAGTACCATCAACAAAGGATAGCTCATATTTCAGATCTTTCTTCAGTTCTGATTTGCTTTAGGTGAAATAAGTATTATAGTTATAACTCTAAAACCAGGAAGATAAATAATAGTTACATGTAATAATCATGAAGATTTTTTATACGGGATTAGCTGAACTGAAATGTTTGGACATGCCGTGACTCTGTTATTTTTTCTATGGTACTTCAATGTAGTGTCCGTGTAGCATTATAAAGAAATAGATGACTAGCAAGAACAGGTCATCAGTTTACCTGATGATGATTAAGTTAAACATGGAAATGATGTTTCAGAGAAAGAACGAATGTTATAGTCACTTGTGCGAAGCAGAAATGAATCCCTCCACCTACACCATGAAGCCATCGGATGAAGGAACCTAACCGCTGACACAGCTCAGGAGTACAGGGGTTTGAATACTATTGGACTGCATTAATAGAGCTATAAGTAAAACATATCTAACAAATGAAGGGAATCCCATCAGATGTGAGAAATCAACTGGCTAAAGCAAAAAATTTTCACAAACTCAATATTTCTCGATTTTGTTACTTATATTATTAATAAATTTTTAGGACAAGATAATAGGATTTCTTAAAAATATACAAAACAGAAACATGGGTTTAATCCAGGAGAACTAAAGAAATAATACAACTGAAGGATGAATCTGTTTCAAATCTACAGTTTACTGTCAACAGTTCTTGAAAAAAGAGTCAAATATTGTAAATGTTTCAGCAAATAACTAAGGCTTGGACCAAAGGTGCAATATCTGAGGTCTTATGGTGAGGGATACTATGATTTTGATACTAGCGAAACTGGGTGTTTAGCAGTTATGGTGTAGAATAGAGAATTCACTAATTCCAATTAAGGAAGTCACTCAAGCTTCCATATGATCAAAAGAAACGATGAAGCGAATGAGCAGTGATCTTCAGGGAAACTTTAAATTGGTCGACAGAGTGCCACATCAATCAATACTTGTTAGTCAGACTTCAAGACTAATTCCTCTTAACTCAAATCAAATATGTTCCGAGAAATTTAAGTAATTATTTTAAATTTTTAACTTTAAATAGAAAAAAAAGTAATATATAAGAGTGAATTAACTAGGAAGTTCATTCTATCTCTAAAACTACTTTACTGATGTATCACACGTTGTACTTAATTTAGAGTTACTTAATTTAGTTACTTAATTTTTTTGAAGTTATTTAATTTAGAGCTGCGGATAGGGAGGTAAGAGGAAGACCACTTATTACGGTAAAAAGATCTGAATAGTTTTTTCTGATTTCTTACTGTGATTTGAACATTTATTTTATTTCACATGTTTATTGTGAAATTTTATTGTGATATTTGAAATATATAAAAAATAATGAAAAATGAAATACAACAGGACTAATAATGACAAAAAACACAAAAGAACAAAAAAATGTACGAAACTATAGTGCTTTTTGTAAAATATTAGTGATTTTTGCTGTTTTTTTTTTACTTACTGATAGTGATTATATTGGAATAAATCTCAACATGGGAATATTAATATGTAAATTGTGATTAAATTGACGTTAAAAGCTATAGAGCAGATTATTAAAGACAGCTGATTCGTTTGGCGATGGAAAACGGAAAGTAAAGCACTAATTAGGGTTGTCAGGACAGTCAGGCCTTCAGGACAAAACGGGCAGTTAGAATAAGACCTCATTAAGAAGACCCAATTGCGTTTTGTCTAATTAACATGAGAAGACGTGAAGACAAGCTCCTATCAGAAGTCTCCGTCAAACAACTTTCAATTCACACACACACACACACACACGTATTATGCACACACAGACCCAAACACTTAACCTCAATCCAACTTGGGTAGTTAAAATTGTTTCAAAGTTGTTTAAAATAGTTAACAGTTAAATTGTTAACAGGTTTCAAACTAGTTTATCTAATGTTTGACGAGTTACTTAGGTATTTAATATTAGCGTAGACACCGGAGTTTGAGCTAAATCCATCCTAAGGACAAATATTGGATATTTTACAAACTTTTGCTATTAATCAGAGACGACAATGAAAAATATCATGGTTATAATAGTAAAACGAAAAAAAAAATATTATGCCACCAAAAACCAGACATCTCCTGTATCCAATCTAACAAGATACTTACAACAGCCTAAAAGCAACTACTCTCTCTAATAACGTTCTATTTACATATAACATACAGGATAAGCTTAATTTTTGAAAACAACCATTCCATCAATAATTGAAGTGTGATATAAACAGCTTATAAAACATTGGGAAGCTTAGCAAACTTAAGTTTTAATAAGCATGGTACTTAAATAAATCGGGACTATTCACTTTTCCAATCAAACTTCAGCTATTAATGCTTTTTTATTATTATTAAAAAGAGAAAGACAAAACAGTTACTAGAAGACGGTCTTAACAAACTAAAAATGAAAGTAATTGTATTTTTAATTATATACGTATGTCTCAAATATTTTTAATTTCTGATAAATAAAAGTGTTAAATTTTTTAACACTAGATAACACACTTCCTATAGTCTTCAACATGTTTCAACTCTTTCCTAGAGCTATCTTCGGGACGACAATTAGATTCAAGTGTTTTTCTATTTACCATATATAGTCAATCCTCCTAATTAACTCTAAAAAGAAGCAGATGATCTGTCTCCCAGGAGACTAATAAGTGCTTCTTCTGAAGCGCTTATTATTAAGTGACCTAAGTATTGGTATCATTTATCTGCCTAAGAACCTGTACACGAAAATCGTAATTGAAACTGAGTCCGTGAAAACTGGCATTAGTCGGAACGGAAAGATCACTGCGTTCGTTAACTTAACAATCAATACTTACCTGTAACCTGTGTACATTTAATTACCATTCTTTTGTATTTTTGAGTCTCATGCTGTAATATTATTGTCTTCACATTCCTATGTTTGTTTATTTTGGATATTCTACAAATGTTTACCAGTTGGCTGAATCATCCTCTCTAAGATTCATAAAGGTTACCTTCCCTTATAATCTTTCTGTACCTTTACGGATATACTTTTAGTCGGTCGTTCTCTGATTGTATAAAGTCAGATAATTACTGTTTTTTTGTCCTACTGATATACTGAAGCCCTGGACAACAAATATTGCTGTCATGTCGTTTTGTAACCTTCCGTTTGAATAAAAAATGTTCAAGTCAAACCTCTGTAACTTTTAAAAGGTTCATTTTACCTTTTCAGATATTCATGTAATTAAAAGATGGTAAATCATAAAAGAATGTAAACATCCTAGTGTTTGAAAGCTTACCTCAAACAGTAATATTTATGAAATATATTATTAGATTCAGCTGGTATTAATTTAGGTATTTTCATTAAAGAACTAAACAACTAAAAGAATCAGAAAATTCAATAAGACGATTTGTATACTTAAATAAATTTTGGACTAACCAATTTATTCAAAAGTTTAAATACTTTAAAAGTAATTGCATGTTTCTCAAAATAAGTAGTTTTATTATATCCTTTTCTAATTAAAATTAAAACAAAAATTAAATTATATAGTTCACTTTTATTAATAAAACTGAATATCAAATAAACACTTAATAAAATGAAACATTTAAAATCAAATTCTTATTCTTATTAAATAATATAAAAGTGGTTTGAGTTATGAATGAATAAATACTTTAAGTCAGTTAAAGTTTGAGCGAAGACTTCAAGAGAGAAGAAGTCTTCAAGTATAACAACAAGTTTATATTGTTTCTTATTTCAAAAAAATGAAGTATAAGAAAGTTTTAAAACTTGAGTGCTGAAAGTTTACAGAAATAAAAAACAATTTGCGAGAATTCTCCTTACAAATTAGAAATACATCTAAAACAATATATACAAGATTTCACATAAACACGTGAAATAACAATCAATGATCAATCCATAATATGAATTTGGGGGGGGGACTAAGATCTTTCAACCGTAACAAGCGGTATCGTCAGAGTCAAAAACCCAACTGTCTGTTGGTCAAAAACAAACGGCATCAAAAAATTCTGAGTCTAAAACCGATGCTTGGATTTTTGACTCTGACGGAGACCGCTTGTTACGGTTGAAAGATCTTTGTCTTTTTTGCCCATTTCCTATTGTGGTTAGATCATAAAACAGTATATATATGAAGTTCAATGTAGATAAAGTTACATAAATCAAACTTTATATACAATATTTATATAAATATTAGTATAACAAATTATTTTAGACAAATGGTTTTAAATTTTGTATCAGATTCTGCATTGACTAACCTCATGCTGGTAGCCTCCAATTTGCGTACTAGCTTACACTGGGTTGTCTCTAATGTCACATTAAATTGGCCAGAGATACTCACAACACACTACCCCTGAACATTCAAAGCTGGGAGGTTGCACCAAACTAGAATAATTAACTAACGTTATTTTTAATCATTCTAAGTTAATTTTAAATTCTATAGATAAAACTTATTTAATTACTATTACTAATTTAACAAGCTTTCAAACGTTAAGCTTCGTAGATCATATTCAGGTATCATTTAAGTTAAAATTGTCTAAAATACAAAGAAAATAAATTTCTACTATGTTCTGCTTGGGAACGCATACATTCTACTGACTAAATTGGAGTAGGACGGTCAGGGAAGTAGAAAGGGGAAATAAACTATGACCTGCTTCGGCTCCTCGGTGATCTCACAAGCTATATTCTAAATATTAGACATCTTAAAATCACTATTAAAGATCTTACAACTAGGCACTATATTGAATTCACTATTCTAGATGCTAAGGTTTGGGTCTGTTCTTTAATATGGAGAGGTTCTAAAACTGAAAGATTCTTGTGGCCACAGCAATACTGAAGCACTGTCGTTCTTTCTGTCAGCATCTGTCGTGTTATTTTCATTCTGTGGCAATCTTCAGTGTGCTTTTTAGGAGCACCGCAGTAAGACGGAGAGTTAAAAGAGTCGGAAGCTTCGTTTTAGTGAATCCAATATACCACGACAACTGGGCTGCACTTCCCAGTTTGACATGTATATTGGTATAATAGATGACTCTGTTGGCGCTCAGCGGTGTCAACTCTCGGCCTATTAAATATGTGCAACTCACTAGTCTTTTTATTTTTATAGTATATGACAAGCAATATTTTATCTTCCTCATCAGTAGACATGACATTTTTCAATACCATACCTGAAGGCTTGCTCATCTTGCTCACATGAACTATTCATACACGCTCGGTAGTAAAGATGAATAGGCAGGCCTGGAGGAGAAGTTTCATTGTTTCTGTTATACCATTTCCCAAGGTTTTAATAACTCTAGACACTTCTTTGTTTGTTTAGACACTTTTAATGAGAACTTGTGTAGATGTCTCAAGTTACCGGTGCAATGCACTCCAATCGCTACAGTGAGTGAATGCCCTCTTAATATATGCATTAATTGTAGATTTCTTGTACCTTTCAGGACATTCACTATTCCCGTTCAGGCAAAGGCCTGAGTCTGAAGCCTCGTGGTGGACTTAAGTGCTAAAATATTGATGATCTGGTTGAATAAGGATGTCTGAAAGTAGCAGTTGTCCTTGAGTGTTGTTTTCTATTGTCATTTTCAGTCCAGAGGCTTTTTACAAATGTTTACTGAGTTGGTTTATTTCTTCAGTTTCTTCAGCTAGAACAAATACATATGTCGTCTATGTACCTCGCATAGACAGCAGGTTTATTTAATTTGTTTAAAACTTCTTTTTCTACTTACGCCATAACAAAGTTAGCAGAAATGACCTCTAATATATACATATTGATATAACTTATCAACCACTGATCCTTAAAATAGGTTTTTGAGGATTAGGTCCAAAAATTAATTACTTCCGATTACCTGCCAACGTTTCGCCTTGACAATAGATATTACAAAGAGAAGAAGGGATGTGCTAAATGCGGTAAATAGTTCCCTTCAAAAAAAGATAATAACTTTGTAATTTTTGTTTTGCCCTTTGTTTGTTTATAGTCTGCCTATTTGTATCATTGCTTACTGTGTTTTTTGTTTTCTGTTTCTTTGAACATTCTCTGAAGGTACACTTGCAAAGTTATTTTGCAGTATTGCTAATCGTTTAAATTGTTTTTAGCCTTAGTAATTAATAAAATCAATTATATTAGAAACACATTTATACAACAAAAAAAAAAACATTCTCAATTTTTGTTTTTTTTTTACTTGTTTGAGTTTGTTGCTTACTGTGCTTTTGGTTTTTGTTAGTTGATATTTTCAACTAACTTGAGGTGTTTGTTTTCAGAGATTTTATTATAGTAGTACTTATTTTTGCATTTTTTTTTTTTAGCCTTGACAATGCCGAACAAAATTTCGGCGAAAGGTCAGCCTGTAAACTGAAGTAATTTAATTTCTAGACCTAATCCTCAAAAACCAATTTTGCATATATGAAGTCAATATAGATAAAGGAACAAAATAAAACTTTTTATTTGATATATATAATGAAAAATTTAACGTATATCTAGAGGATTGTATATTAGTTTACAACAAAATAGCCTGGAAAATGGTAACGTTGCGTATAAATCTTTAGTTGTAATGTTCCTCAACTACAACTAAATCCACTATAGAGGAAATTCATCCAGAATTAAACGGGGATTACAAAGTCAATCCACTAAATAAACAATCTTGATTTAGGCAGCATTAAATTAATTTATTCATTAGGGAATAACAACTTAATTAAGAATGAAATCATAGACAAATTAAATTAATTAGGCATATTTTGTCTATTTATCTTTTAAAACTGTTCAAATATCTGGTAGAAAAGTAACTGCCATGCATATTAAATACATGCATTCTGTATACTTCGAAGAGATACGATTCTTTTATGCTATAGTTTACATTTTAATATTGAAAAATATCTCATAACTCGTAAGATACTAATAACTAAAATATTTTCAATATTATGTAGTAAGTTGGTATTATCAATCTAAAAATAGAAAAACAACAAAATGATATTTGGAATGACTAGTTCTATACTAGCTCTATGAGAAGAAGTAGGTCAGGCTTTTGACATAGTTGGAGTGCTTTATTGATTCTGACAAACACTTTTCATTACCTTTCTATTTAATTAAAACATCTTTTTGAAAGATCTTTAAATTAGACTGGCAGACGTGCCCGTCTTTGATGGGTATTTGACAAGAATTCAGAGAAGATACTCGGTATTCTAAAATATTATTACAAATAAATAGAATAATAGCAAATATCATTATTAGTTGTATGATAACTGTCAGTAGAGCTGGAGATACTTTTATGTTTTACAGCTTTAAATACTGAACTCAAATTTAATTTTATTCTAGGTGTACTTCTTATTTAGTATGCAGGTAGATATTACTCACTTTTTTAAAGCGAGCAAATTATGGTAAAGTCGAACAAAATTAAAATAAAATAATAATAACTACTTGCTAATGTATCAGACATCAAAAAACACCTGTATCTTTTAACTATATATTTGTATAGCTGTGTAGCTAGCTAAACACAGCTTAAAAGCGCATTATTTCGCTTCTACGTTGAATTTCCAATCCATTCAATGCGTAGCTTTTAAGTTTGGCATACACAAATTTACAATCAAAATTCAGCTCTCTTTGACTTCGCTGGCTGAGTTTGCTTGGGACAAAATGTTTAGACAAACAGACAGAAATTTTACTTAGTGTGGATTCAGTTTATCTAATGTATAAGAAGTAAATATAACTTGGAAATGAGTCTATTCAAAGTGCTATACAGACAAAACCCTTCTTTTATTTGTATAGATTTAGCTGTTATTCACTCAAAAGGGATAAAGTTGTTGTTCTTAACAGCAATGCATACCGTAAACCTCCATCCACGCATTTACACTAACCATCTGACAACATAAATACATCCCTGGCTCACAACATTGAAGTTCTATGAGTTGCAAAAAAGAAGTCAAAAACCTAGAAAATAGGCATTTCTTAATTTCAAAACTTAATTACATGTTTGGGTTGTACATCATACATCTACAGGATGTTTATAAATCTGCATTATTATCAACTTAAGATGAAATAAAAGAAAAAATATAATATTCATTTAAAAATATTATTAAAATTAAGAACTAAAGTTTGTCACTAATAGTTTTTTTTCAATGCTCACACTTATAGAATTTCACTTTTTAGTGCTGTTCTACGCGCTCATTTATTACTTGGTATCAATTGTAATAAATGGCCAGCCACACTACCTGGTTTCTACATTGGGAGTCATACATTATGTTAAACTCGAATGTATTTACAGTAGAGATTGTTAATAAGTACCTAATATCGTAGTAGTTCGGGACGACCTATGGTTTAACGTCCTAATCGTCCAGGGACGTTCAAATTTTCTCTACTGTTGTTTGAAGAAATCGAGGCCCGAGTGAGAATAGAAATGTGGATCTACAAGTACAGAGACGCGCAGGAAAACGACTGGGCTACTTTTCAATCAGTAAACAAGGACAATTATAAAGAGTCTGAGAAGAGTGCAGCCAAAAACATGTCATAAGTTTTAATCAATTGTAAATAATTTTAAAAAATGAACTATGATGCTAATACAAATCAGCTATCAATCTTTTAGTTTATATAATTAATGTTCAATCAATGAAATAAATCAAGAAAAGTATCACGAAAAAATTAAAAAGTTAAGAAATACCGTTAGATCAAGAGTTCAACTATTGAAAAAACCACTTTATTAAGATTAGAGAACACTCTGAAATGTCCAAGAAGCTTGTCCTTTTAACATTAGACCTTATACGTCAAGCAAAACATTTTACTTTGGATGGAATTATAAACAAATATTCAGATTAGTATTACTAGTCTTGACACTATAGACAAATAAAAAAAAACCCTTACTGGAAGGTTTTGTACTGTTAACATTGTTGTCATACAATAATGTAAAAGTTTGTAGTTTTTCTTACTTCATAAATTCCAATTTCTCCCAGTTAAAAAAGTTTTAATTAGAAACTGAGACGATGGTATTCGTAAGTTTGGTTCAAATCTTTACAAAACTATCCAAATTCAAATTTTTTTGGGTATTATTCTATCAGCCTGTCGATATACTTCAATTATATATGTATAAAACTTTCCGTTTCAACCGTCTTGAGGGAGATAGGAGAGGCACTGGCACTGAGACGGTTGGAGACCAACAATGTTGCCGAGCACGCGACGGGTAACAGAGGATAGGTAGACAAGAATCAATTTATAATTCAATTAGGAAATATGCAAAAATAATAATAAATAAATAAAAGATAAACTGAGGGATGAACAGAGGAAATGTTGCGGTTGGTTTCCCTCTCTTATTTCTCCTGATTACGGTTCAAACCGAAAATTAGAGACTGCAAGTTTTGCGTTTTAATTTCTCTACGCTTGCACTTTATTTGTCCGCTTCGGATAGTATTTTCATCAACAAAGTATATATATACATTGTTTACATTTTTTATTAGTTAAGTAAAACAATATAAATTTCTTGATAATCTGTCTTAATTCAACTATTTGGTTACCTTCTATAAGTTTTTCTATTCTAATAAGAGAATTAAATAAAGATTTTTATTTCATTTCAAAAGTTCTTGTAAAGAGTGATAAGGATGATAAAAACAAATGTATAAAAAATGGCTTATTATAAGAAAGCTAATTTATAAGATAACGATATTGAAGTAATTGAAATATTTTATTAATGGCAAGTAGAACAGAAGCAGTCAAAGAGAAAAAAAAGAACATTATGTAATGCTCAAAGTTTGTGTTTTCAATTTTATGAAACAGTTAAGCATGGCTTCCAGTCACGAAGGAGAGTTGAGGTGATTCGACGTCTATTTTAAACTAGGATCACGCAAAGGAGTTCCGAACTGGGCGCCGGTCCATTATGTTATTACACGGTGATGGACAGATAGTTAGCATCTATCAAGGTATAAATGAAACGGATAAGCAACATTAGAAAAAACTCGAACAAGTTTTAGTAATTGATAAAAGGCAAATCCTGGTAAAAGCTTTATATTCTCCCTTCTTTAGGAAGTTCAACGACCTTAGATGGAGTTTCACTAATAATTTTTGTTTTATTAATCATAACATGTAATAGTTTTAATTAACCATAACTTTCAACCATAGATTACAATATTTTTTTTATGAATTCACATCTTTCAGTTATCGACTACATTAACTGTTTTCTATCAATTCATGACTTCTGTAATCTTAAGATTGCATTAATTTCTATTTACCATTTCATAACTCCTTCAATAATAGATTGAAATAATTATTTTTATCAATCCATAACTTTCAGCCATAGATTACATTATTTTTTTTTTATGAATTCACATCTTTCAGTTACCAATTACATTAACTTTTTTCTATCAATTCACGACTTCTGTAATCTTAGATTGCATTAATTTTGTTTTACTGAAGATCGTTAACACCCATGTAATGCCCACGAACCACAACAACCGGATTAGCCTAGTGATGCATTATAAAAACAGAAAACTCATAACTTACTCCTATGAAATGGTACCAAGAGGTATATCCCGGGGCTGCAACGTAGCCACCTGGTGTACGAACACACTTGTAGTATAGGAGAATGTATAACTCTGCCTATAGGTGAACGTGTATATATGAAAGAAAAACTTTGGGCCAGTTGATTTCTTTTATTCCCCAAGCAACTCAGAAGATCATGCAGGACATTAGAGGAACTTTCTAAAAAGGTAACCAAGCATGAAATTGGCATAAAATTTTTACATATGTATATTTCAGGGACTCGACGAACTGAGAAGAGCTGTAGGACATTAGAGATCTGAAACCACCCCACCCCCTCTCATCAACCACCCAACAGATGTCTCAACCCCAACTAGGAATAGTTCAGTTTTGTGCGTTGACTCTCACACGATGTTACATTACATTGTGATACACCCTATACTTTAGTCGTAAGCTTAGCCTGATGATGGTCTAAGAGACCGAAACATGTCGTTGTTTTATTGAAAATAATATTTAGTTAGTTCTTAAATAGTGTTAGATATAAATAGTGTTAGAATGTGTAGTTATGAAAAGAATAGTTTGGACCAGTTAATTTTTTTATTCTCCGAGGAACTGAGAAGAGACTGTCAGATATTAGAGAAACTCTCAAAAAAGGTAACCAAGCATGAAATTAGCATAAAATTTTTAGAAACATGTTTGCAAGAAGGATTGCTACCAGGGAAAACAAGACTAAGATCTTAGTCTTGTTTTCCCATTTCTTATTGTGGTTTGATCATTGATTGTTATTTCACGTGTTTATGTGAAATTTATATATTATATATATATATATTATATATATATATATATATATATATATATATGAAAAGGTTAACAACATTAATGACTGAGAAATTATGAACCCCACTATGACTTACAAAATCAGGTTAATTAGAAATAAAAAGTATAGATGCAAAAATAATTGGAATGGGTGGAAAAGAAAGGAAAAATTGTGGCAAAAATAAGTTGAGGTCTAGGAGAACTTTTGATCATTTCATTTAGATCCGTCTTTTCTGAAGTAGACTCCTTGTTGCTTTAGGAAGCCTTGCAACTAGTAATCTAATCAGAGAAGAAACTTGAACAAAACTTGCTGGTAACCAAATAAAAAAAAACTTTCAATGTCTCAGTAATGTTACATTATTAGTCAAATAAGAAGAATAAATAATAAATTACAACTAGAAAGTTGTCTTTAAGATAATTATATAATATAGTTAACTTCTAGTGGTTAGAAAACAATATCAACAAAACTTTAACGGAAAAAATATCTTATAGAAGGGCATATTATTTGATTAATAAACGAAATTTTATCAAGGAAAGTTTGTTTAGTAAGAATATTATTTGTAAACATTTTTTAATACAGGTTTTACACAAACTTTTTTATCTGAAAATTAAAAAAAAATTCCAAATACACATTTTTTTTTATATTATACAGCATTACCAACCCAAACTGCAATTTACATTATTACACGTAATGTACTACACTACTAAAAAGACGAAAGATCTGTGAGGCAGAAGATCGGTAAGTTCAACCATTTGTTGAAGCATTGTATTAAAATATATATTTCCAATGTGTCATTTTCTAGGACGGCACAACCCACAAGATCTCCTTTCAGATATATTTATACATATAAAACTGAGAGGAATCAAAAGAAGCAAGAAAGTCATTTCAATTCTTTTCAACCATCACAACAATTGTTGGAACCTGGAGAAGAATAATGCTTGCTAGAAACTTACACTTCAATTATTTTTGTCAAAAGGAGTAAAACCAACATAATAACTAATTTCACAAGTTTTAATGATTCAAAAGATAATTTCGTTTATCATCAGATAAAAACTTTTTAATCATAAGAGTGTGATTAACTCTACACACCTTCTGAAGAACAAATACAATCAACTTCATAAACTAAGCAAACGGAAATTTTATCAAATTACAAACAAACAAATAAAAACTTTTACAACATGCGGCTCAGGCAGTTTATTCTTTATGAGATAAGTTTAATTCTACATATACATAGTTGGTTTTTGCAAGAATAGCATATAATTTATACTCGGTAATGGTACAAAAGTAATTCAGTAGACACATCAGAAATGACTGAATACTTCACATCACGATGTATTAAGAGTATGGTTTGTCACATGAGTTCCAGGACATTGGATCATTACAGACAACTGCAAGTCTGATGAACTTGCCCGATCTGGCACCTTTCAACACACAGTATCCTGTATCATCCTGGGGTTCCACTGTCCACGAGCAAGCTTTAGGTTTGCTGAAGTATTAGTGACCGTGCTAACCAAAGATGGACCAACAAGGGCACTAGTCCTGTTTCAAAGCATCTAAGTCATTCCTGCAATTACAGAAGGACTAAGGAACTTCTATCTAGGAGAGACGGTAGGCAATGTGTAGGCAATACAAAGATGCCTTGTGTATTGGACACAAGCTAATAGAGTAGCATACCACCAGGTTGGATCTAGAGGAATGGATATCTTCAGAGCGAATCAAAGTGAAGGAAAGGAGGTATCTGTTCCTCACTTTCTTTGACAATACCGTTTGAAAATATAAAAATATTTTCAATTTCAAAGATTGAATTTTAACATATTTATTGTTTTTTTTTTTTCAATACTATAACTCAAGTTCATAAACCGAAACCAGTTTAAAAATACTATTACGATTAGGCCGTAATGTGGAGTGGTAAGAAATAATAGCACCAAATAAAAATGAAGAGGTTAAAAAGCATTATAAAAAATGGTATAACATAAACTAATACAAAGATCATTAATATTGGTGGATTTCAAGAATTAAGTCTACACACAATTTTTTTTCTGTGGATACGTAATTTTTTAAAGGAGTAAATAGAATACTATAACATATTGCCTAAATAATGAAAGACCAATAAATCATTCAAAAGTCACCAAGCAATTTTATTTTATCAACCTAATTGTATTTAATTCTTCAGTATTGATAACTGTTGGATTCAACTACAGAGAAATATAGAACGAAGAGTTCTGTGTTACATAAGAGGAAAGAAGCCATATTAGGGTGGATCTCCAATGGCTTCTTTTTTTTAGAAGTTTCTTTATGTTTTGTTTTCATTACTTCAGTCACTACACATTTAAAAAAGAATGGTTATGCGTTAGTGTAACCAATAATACAAAGGAAAATTATTAGAAATCAATGTGACAATCGTTGGATTCAATGAATTCAGGCTTGTCTTTGGAGCGACTCACACTTTCCTGTAAAACAGTGAAAATTTAATAGTGATTTTTTGTAATCTATTGTATTTTATTTGTTCTATTCAAAATTCTTGAGAATAGTCGACAGGGGCCGAAATATGTCGGTACATACGAAAATAAAATTTTTTTGAACTAATTTATCTTGTTCCAGACATATGCCTATGTGGAAAATGTGTTGAACTAAAAATTGACATCACTTCTAACAAGACCTGCTTAAACGTACAGTCACTATAAAAACGGAAAGACGATCCAGACTACTCGTAGATAAAATACGAGTTCAAAATCGAAGAAGAGTAACATACAGAGTAAAGAAAGACACTTACTAACTCAAATTTTAGGAACATCCGTTTTCAGGAGTAAAGAAAGAGGTGACTTCCAGAGTTCCAGAAGTATGTTTAGTCCTACTGAAGATGAAGCCTTTGCGAGACCGGCCGAGCGACTCCACTAGCAATAGAATGGGTATAACGGATATCTATCATAGGATTATCTTTATTAACCTCTGTAGTACCAACAATATGCATCTGTTAAATATCATAAATATTTACTTACTTATAATAGTTTGTAAACAACAAAAATAATTTTTTCATTAAATTTCAACAAATATATATTAAATTTTTGAACAATAAGGAAACAGAATATATTTAACTAAATATTAAAAATATAAAAAAAATCGAACAATCTGTAGAGGCTACAAGTAAGGTTAAAAATGTTTTGCAAAGTCAGTGCTTTAGGAAATTAGCATACATTCTACTCAAATGGGCTGTAACCGTTTTCTTGTTGCACGTATTTTTTTCTTTTTAAGACATGCAAAATCGCCCAGCTATTCGCGAGGGTTACATTGCCTTATATATTCCCCAAATCCCGAAAATCCCCAAATTATTGATGCAGTTTTAAAAAGCCTACGTATGATAATATATACGCTAAAGACAGTCTTACTCTCTAATTCAGTAATAATGCAGTAAAATGTGGTAATGATAAATTAAAAATATTTTAATTGCATTGCATTCAACAATAATCATAATTAACAATAATGAAACAAAAAGTATTATGAATCATTTCTCTTATCTAATTTTTATATTATATTTACTGACATACTTATTTTAAAATTGTTTATCAGTCAAGTATACGTGCTCTATCATCTTTATTTTTTATTTATTAAATTATTTATTTACTTTTAAAGATAATCTTATGATCTTTATTATTTTATTTATTAATTACAATAACGTTATTGTTATTTTAAAATCATTTACCAGTTATAGTGAGTGTTTATTTTAATGTTCAGTAAGTTCTGATGTTATCTTAATAAGTTTTGTATATAAATTTTCTTTTCAAACAAATTTTAAAATTTATTATAAATCAAATCATTCAATTGAATGAAAATGGTAATAATGCAGTGTTGTTTTAATATTTACTGCAACAAGAGTTCTGATGTTACTTCTGATGTTCTGATGTCCATCTTGGGCGTATTCCAGGGGATCCGGGAAATTTGTTTAAAACAATTCGTCTAAACCAATATGTCTAAAGTACAACTCATTTAAAAACAATTTCTCTAAAATACACATTGTCTAAAAACAGAATTGGGAAACCCGATTTATTTATATAATAATATTTATATAAACCAAATAGAATTATTTTAAAAAGGTTACTTATTTTATATATATATATATATATATATATATATATATATATCCATGATCAAACCACAATAATAAATGGGAAAACAAGACTAAGATCTTTCAACCGTAACAAGCGGTCTTCGTCAGAGTCAAAAACTCAACTGAAGATCTTAGTCTTGTTTTCCCATTTCTTATTGTGGTTTGATTATTGATTGTTATTTCACGTGTTTATGTGAAATCTTTATATATATATATATATATTTATTTATGTTTGTATAAAGGTGTGTGAGCGAGTGTGTGTGTGTGTGTGTGTGTGTCCGAGGGATTGTCCACAACGTTTCCTTCTAAATATAAAAGAAACATTTTTGTGGATTGTATATTTTAATAAAGCTGTATTATAATGTGAAATTTATAATGTTTTAATAAAGATTTATTAATAAATTTTGAATGAAACCGAATTATACTTTATTATCAACTTCTAATTAAATCTACCAGGTTTTCAGTCTTATTTCCTTCCTCATTCCAAAACTGTCCAGTTCTTAGACAAATTGTTTTAGACAAACTTATCTAAACTCGTATTTCTGTGGCTTGGATCCTACTCACAGGCTTGGGATTACGAGCTGCTGGGATGCGGTGAAATAGCTATCACTTTAAAAACCATCGGCCTGGATTGTATTATATGCGTATCATAGCCTAAAGGTCAAGGAGACGCCATAACGCAAATTAAGCTATGATGAATGTGTTTTTCTGCTAAAAAATGACTTACAAAATTCACAAAATTATAAGAAAGAAAACTTTTAGAACAAAATCCAGGGGTATGTGCGACCACGGACGATGACCCGGGAAAGGACGAGGGTGTCCTGACACCATTCCTTAATCTTCCTTTTGTTACGGTGAAACTCTTGTTGCAGTAAATATTAAAACAACACTGCATTATTACCATTTTCATTCAATTGAATGATTTGATTTATAATAAATTTTAAAATTTGTTTGAAAAGAAAATTTATATACAAAACTTATTATTGAAGATTAGGTCCAAAATGAATAACTTGAGATTACTAGCCGACGTTTCACCGAAATTTCTTCAGCATTCTCAAGGTAAAAAATAATTCATTAAGAAACAATATCAGTACTATATACAAATCTCTGAATACAAACGCCTCCTAACTAACATAGAATCAACTAACAGAAACAAAGAAAAAAAGAAACCAAAAAAATGGAAAATTTTATTGTCTTTTTATCGAAAAGATGTGTTACAAACACGATTACATTATTAATTAGTAATTATGTTAGAAATACATCAATATTATAAAAAAAATAATAACACAGTCCATTTTTGTTTTCCTTTACTTTGTTTGTGTTTGTCACTTACACTATTTTTCTTTTCTGTTTATTGTTATTCTGTGGGAGTACTTGTTTTCAGAGAATTGTCTATAGTAATGCTCTACATTTTTTCAATGAAATTGTTTTTAGACTTAAGAATACTGAACAAATGTTTGCCGGCAAACGTCAGCTAGTAATCCGAAGTTATTAATTTTGGACCAAATCCTCAATAAACAATTTTGTTTTTAAAATATCAGTGGTGGATACGCTAAATAAATATTAAAATTTGTAGATTTGCCTATTATATTGATTTTATGATTACAGATTGTATTTAAATTAATTCTAATTATGATCTTTCTCTGTTGTTGAATAACACTGATTTCGAGAATCATATCTTCAAAACGTTCTCTAATTGTCTTAAATTTCTTGTAAATAAAGTTCAGTTTTGATCACTCCAATTTTTTGTTTAAATAGCAATAGTAAAAAAAAAATATCATCTACTGAGAAAACAAACATATCGTGAAGAGAAATAAAAAAAAACAAAAAGAGTGTTACTGCTAGGAGTAGATAATAAAATCTGTCCATTTGACAAATGAACAAATGGCTGATATTACATTTACGGAGTTCTCTGATTGTCAAGTGTAAATAGGTCACAGTGAACATAACATTCAACTTCGGTCAAAACAAAGTAATAACAACTGATGAACAAGTAACTTCCAAGGCAATGTACACAGTATAGTCACTTTACTTGTCAACACCGAAATGCAAGAATATTTCTAAAGTAACACAAAATAGGTTACTGACGATGAGATAAAAAAAAAAAATCAATTACACCAGATTACACGCCGACATTTCGGCGAAAATTGTTTGGCATTATCAAGGCATTCTGAAGGAAACTATTTACCGCAATTAGCACATATCTTCTTTTTTTGTAATATATATTATCAAAAAAATAAATTTAATTGACATGTAACTTTGTTCATCAGAATTTTCGGCGAAACATCGGCTTGTAATCTGAAGTAATTAGTTTTTGCACATAATCCTCAATAGCCTATTTAGTATTTCAAGAATCTAAGTTTTTAGAAGAATCTGAGTTGGGTTTTTAACTCTGACAAAGACCGCTTGTTATGGTTGAAAGATCTTAGTCTTGTTTTCCCATTTCTTATTGTGGTTTGATCATATATATATATATATATATATATATATTGTTAAAATGTACCGCAGCTTCGGCATTCACGACTTTCAAACTAAGCTGCTCCAGTCTCCTGACAGTCTTACGAATGCATACTTTTTTCTGATTTATTTTTGTGGTTTGGACGTTAATATATATGCTATAACAACTGAGCTGAGTTTACTGTCATTCTAAAAATAATTTGATCATAATTTACTTTTTTTTTAAATATGCCAAACCTCTGTGATAATATAAATTTGAAGAGCTAAAGACATATTTTATACTTTGTAATAAAATACTCTTTACTCAGATTTTATTTTAACAGATAAAGATCTCAAATCATACCTTAACCGGCAGTTTTTAAAATAGGCCTATCAAACAGGATATAGGAGTACATCATGACAAAGACCTAATGACAGATGTATTAAGGAAAGGGAGGTAGAAATTAATCAGTAACCAACAAATGGTGATGAATTTCTGCCAGCAATTCATAAGAAATTCAACTTGAATAAAACGTTTGCCGAATATAATAATGATATTATCCTGCAAAAAATGCTGCTTCATTGAACCCAATTGTATGAGTAAACTAGGAAGTAAGATACTCGTATACTGAGGCATTTGAAGAGATGGCTGATAATTTCTATTTAAACTGACTTCTCTGAATCCATCGTCATTAAATCACAATGTTTGAAGTGAAAAATTATAGATACCACAAATCTTAGATGACTGGTACAATATTTTACCCTAATAAAGGCTTGTAAATTGCTTGAACCATATGAATGTCTAAAGGAGAATAAAACAACAATCGTTTGGCAACAAAATGGGTATTCAATACTTATAATACTTGTAAATTTCAATATCGTTAGTTATGAACTAAACTATCAGTGTGTGTGGAATGGAAAATAAATGCTTGCATTTACAGGAAATAATTTTATACATTTTGAAAACAATTGAAAATGTAGGACAATATATTAAAACGAAAAGTTGTTGGGAAAAAAACCAACATGTTTTTAGAGAGGGAAATCAACAGAATTGTTGATTGCTCTGCCTAAGTTAGCCAATAAAATTGAAAATTCATTTGGGCTTAAACAAACATACTTTCTTGTTTCTTGGATATTGAACTTGTTTGAAATCTATTGAAACAGCTTTAACAAACAAAAATGTTGACTTAGTGACTGGACAAAGGATCAAAGCAATATTGACAGCTAGCGAACGCGATTGGAGAGAATTTCTCGATCGTTCTGCACTCGAAATTGAATTAAGTAAGAATGAAAGCTTGGTACAAAGAAAAGGAATGACTAATGGAGTATTTTGATCAGAAAAGGAGCTTAATAATTGAGAAAAAAACGTTCATGTGATAAATGATAAATGTAAGTTAAGAAAAATGTAGGACTCACAAAGTAGAATGTTCATTGTGTGGTAACACAAAGAACGAATCTTTGGGTTATGTGTGCTCTGTAATGAGACAGCCACTACAAACTAACCTTACCTAGCTCATACGTCTGTATTACCTTACGATTCGACCGGCATCGGAACGATTTCATTCAAAGAGTAAACTGAAGGTTATTTGTACAATTGTAGTTATAGGAAGAGAACAATCAATCGAATTCTAGATTCAAGTGTTTCTTTCTCTTACATATAGCCTACTGGATATTATTTTAATTTATAAATGATATTGAAATTCATTATCTGTAATTTAGCACTATTAATTTATATTGAGCTTAGTGATAAAAAATTGGAGATTTTAAAAATTAGTAAAAATAAACTGTTTTTGTCATTGCCATCTTGACCATCAGTCCTAAGTCTTCCCTTCCTCTTTTCCTACAGCATTGATCTGCCAACGGCCTAAATGGATTAACTAATGAATTAAGTGGTTTATAATTATGTAAACCACTTAATGGTTCTTGTACATGAATTCACTACATTGAAAACTCGATGGACTTACTGCTTAAAGACAAGAATGGGCTGAGATTGATAATACAGCGCTACCTTGAGATACGAAACGGACTATCAGGACTTGTTCATTCCAATTTAAGAAAAAAAAAATTATATCAATGCAAAAATAGAACATTCATTAAAAAAATGAAACATAAAATATACAAAAGAAATTCTTAAAAAAATTAGAAATAATTCAATGTTAGATAGTGTAGGTATAATAATGCAGGGTCAACCATTTAAATTAAGGCATTGTTTCTGTCATATGTGGAAACTCTGTTCGCCAACATTCCATCTTCCTCTACTACTTTGCGTAACTAGAGGTATTGTTCCAATGATACATGACATCAATGAATAATTGTTTTCTATTCTTATATTTAAATAGTTATTTTGTAATTATTACTAGATAGTGTATGGTGTTTCTTTAAAGTTTTTAAAAAACTCAAAATGTCTAGATTTTTTGCAGGGCAGATGGGGAGGAGAGAGGAGGCTGTTTACATGTAAAAAGTGCCCCCTTTTGAGAAAACAAAATACGAAAGTCCTTTCGGAACTAATTATTTTCGTCTCTCGAGGAACAGCGTAATAGATAATTGGAACTATTGGTAAGTCACCGCCCTTTCTTAGTTTTAAAATTAAAAGACAACTTAATGACTTGCTTATTAGCTTTACTGTACTTGGAACCTCTTTTGCTGTTGCACAGTTTTGCTGTTGCACAGAATTGATTTTACCGGCCCTTCTGTATATCAGTCAGTGAGATGAATAATTAGTCTGATGTTAATTTTTTTAATGGCATGCGATCTATCAAAAATACCTTGGTGATCAACGTATTCAGGACCACTGACTGGCCTAGAGAATTCCTTCAGACTTGTCTAAAACTTGAAGGTTTTATATAGGTCGGTTAGTTTTTCTATTAATAACAAACTACTTTATATTAGTTCAATGTATTTCTCAATGAATACAACAAAAACTTCATTTGACCATCAACTATCCAATCAGAAATGGTATTCAAACACTAATGTAAATGCAATATATATATATATCATGATTTGTTTTTTTAACCCACTATTGATATGTTATAAAATTCTTGAGGGTATACATACGTCTTATGATTTAAACTCCATCTCTCGACAATGTTTATGTTTTCGAGATATTGGATTGGAACTATTTAAACATAAAATATTTCACACGAATACGATTAACAAACAGAATAAAAATCAAACAGACGACCTATTTAGACCATTGCCAGATTCAATGTTAGATAAAAAAAAAGAAGAAATAGGATATGAAGTGATGATGATGATGATGATTATGATGATGATAGCAAATGGTGTTACTATTGTTGATGTTGTTGTTGTCGACGATGACGGTGGTTGTGGTGGTACCGGTGATGATGATGAAGATGACGATGACGGTGGTTGTGGTGGTACTGGTGATGATGATGACGGTGGTTGTGGTGGTACCGGTGATGATGATGAAGATGACGATGACGGTGGTTGTGGTGGTACCGGTGATGATGTTGACGATGACGGTGGTTGTGGTGGTACTGGTGATGATGATGATGATGATGACGGTGGTTGTGGTGGTACCGGTGATGATGATGATGTTGACGATGACGGTGATTGTGGTGGCACCGGTAGTAATGGTGGTGATGATGATGATGATGATAAATTACATGATGATATAAACAAAGAGGTAATATTAAGTTACAGTAAAAATAAATAGTAATTGGAGATAAGAAATTAGATATTCATTTTATAAAATAACAATTTCGAATAGGTTTGATCCAACAGCATGATAAATTCAATCATCAGAATATCAATTGTTTTGTCCCTGTAACCACAATTGCACAGAATAACCTTCAGTTTTTCTCTGAGGATGTACTTATTCGGAAACCAGTAGACTTGCAATGATGACACTTTTATATGTAATACCTTTATTAATCACTCAATATTACTAAATGTACTTTCAATAAACTTTAAATTTCATACATTCTTCCTTTAATGAAGTAATCATATTTTATAAACATAATTTACGAAAACATTATCGTAGTCTAAAACAACACTTAATTGTGTTGCTGAGCATATTAGTAATTAAGTAGGAGGGAGATGCAGTCAAAATAACTTGCAGAGTACGAGTGAATTTCATGATTAACTTTTCAGTTCAATTAACTTAGTAATTAAGTTTGAATTTATAATTCCCCTCACCGAACATTATTTACAGTTTCAAAAGTCATACTCAATTCTACCTTGGCAAACCTATCAACACTCCAATAATTAAAATGCAGCAAATACATGATTTACGACTTTAGTTTATGTTTCCTATCCTTCATTTGTTCAATACTGATTAATCATCAAAACTAATATTCCTTTAAACTAAAGGTTTATTGTACAATTTTTGCAATATTTGTTAATTCCAGACATATCAATAGTAACTCTGTACAACTGGAATATCGTAGTTCATGTACTGAGATTAAGTTCTTTTTTTCAACATTCATTAACTATGGTAGAGGTTGTAGCAAGTAATTTATAAAGTAGTCCATTGCCTTCACTATAGGAAGTATTTTGAGAAATATCTAATTTAGGGAAACTTTTGAACACTTCTACTATGAAAACACCTGTCAATTGATGTCTGCAATTATGAGCGAAATTTCTAATTTATGGACTAGACGAATCGGAGTCGGGAAATTCCCAACGACTCTGAAAATAAATAAGAAACATAGGCATCTAAAGTGTAGTGCGTCTCTCACTCACCACGTCAGGAGTCTAATTTACAAAAAGAAAAATGTAAATAATTACCATTGTTCACAATAAATACATGAAACAACAATCAATGATCAAACCAAAATGAAACTTTACCTGAAAATAGAACATTATGTGGAGGATGAGTTCAGATAATTTCTTTCAAAATTACATTCACCAAAGGGGCGTTACCATATAGTTTCTATTTTCATAAAATGTTTTTTGACGCTAAATGACTCATTAAAAATACAATTCATGAAATTACAATCACGAAAAAGAGCAATAAAGCTATAAAAACTGTTTGTTTATCCTAGACTGAGGAATCTGCTATACTTGTCGAATTGTTGATATTTTTTTACATTGACTTACACATTTTTTAAGTTGGTACATACTTTCGAATTTGAACACACTCAACAAGAGTAGGTTCAAAACTAGAAATTAAATTGAATGATAATCAGAAATTATTATATTTTTATTAATCAGGAGTAATATGCTACTTGCAATTTGACCTATTTATTTTTGACAACGAAATATCAATTGAAGTATAATATGTATACATAAGCTGTTAAAATAAAATGTTTATCCAACACCATTCCCGCAGATTTATGAAGAATTCTGACACGTTTTGAGCCAGACTATCCTAAAACTGGCAATATGAGAATGCCGTGATTTATTTGTAATATAATCTGAATATTCCTGTTTTCATCCTGGAAAAAGCAAACAGATGTTTTCATTAGTATGTAATATTTGATATCTTATAAGAGGTTTTAACTGAAACCTTCCCTTTTCAAAATATGATACAATTAAAAGGGTATATAAACAGAAAACAATATATGTTTACTTTAAAATGTTTCATTTAAACTTCACATTATTGAAGTCAGTTAAGAGATACAAAATAAAATATACCTACTAAAAACTATATTTACTCTCTTTTTCGAATGAAATTATGAGAAGTAATTTAAGTAAAACTCCTAAAATTGTCAACCATTTACTTTTGATTCAAAAGCATTTGATAAAATAAAGATTCTATTTCCTAAGGCTAAAAAGTGTCGGAGCCTTTCTTTCATTTTCGTTTTTATTGAATTTACAGGCAGAATAAGATTGAAAGAGTAAAATTAGGAAGTTTAAATATAAGAGAATGTGTTCATATTTTATTGGTAATATATCAAAGCAACATACATAGAAGGCATGTTGCTTTTTTAAGAATAAGTCATTATACCTTCCTACACATATACTTCGTCATTATACTACATACACACATTGACATCATCGGAAAAATTCCATAAAACGACTTTTGGGACCTTAAAACATGTAATTCCGTCAAAATCTCGAGATCAAATTTTTTCATGATCACTATACTTTACTTAATAGTAAAGTAACAATTGAGAGGACACTGAAAACCATACCACGAAACAATGTCAAATGTAAAAAAAAACAGAAGTCAAACTCACTTCAATAAGTAAATTGTTTATTATAAGAGCTAAACCACTGCACAACTCATAACAAGAAACCGAGAGTGTGATAAAGAACTTCTGCGATAGACTAACCTAATATATCAGCTCCAGTACACAATAGCAAATTGTGAGTTTTAAAACTCCTCGTTTAGATGTTCAACAGTCACCACCATATCCCGAAGATTCACCTTGCGTCTCAAATCAGGAGCTTTCAAAGAACATTTACAGAAATGCCACAACACGAAAATGAACAACAAAACCGTAGTTAACTCAGAATACTCAAAGCTCTTCATATCCCAGAGAAATCCCCTAAAAAATAACTTTGAATAAGTATTGTTAGCTATCAATGTTAACAATATTAGCAGCGCCAAACCATCCAATAAACTGATGTTAATATAAAAAATACGAAGTACACCAATGAAATTTAGTAATATTAACAAGTAAACATGCAAACAAGTTTACGAATTTTAACAATTATATATTTCAATAGGTTATTTTTAATAAAATTTATTACAAAGTTAACTTGATAAACCTGAATATTATTTAAACTTGATATATTACTTCGATAATTAATATATTAATGAAAATAATAAATAAAAATCTCTCCAGAAGTTAACAATAAATGTCGTAGGTTTGGTTAGGTTAGGTTCAGCAAGAAGATACTTTTAGTAACCAATTGCGACTTTTTGGAAAGTTCATGCAACCAAAGAGAAGAATTAATACGAATCTAAATAGTAAACAACTATCTACCAGCAACCAGAGAAGTTAAATCCCTTTGTTAGTGTAGAAAGAAATTGACAGAACCTGCAACTGACAGCCTGTAAACCCTCAGCATCACAATGTAACCTGCATGTATTGTTATGGAGTTTATCTAGCAGCTTAATGTTATTGTTTCAATATTTTAGTGTAGTATAAGTGCAATGGCCTTAATTTTAATGTTATTTCCTGAAGACGATGATTAAAGTCACTAAAGCATGTTAAACAATAGATATTAACTACGGTGAACTGCTTTTTCAATGAAAAATTTCAATTTAAAAGTCCTGAACTGAACAAAATATTTTTGGAGACTTAGAAAACTTAACAAACAACTAGTCAAGAACAAGGCGGATACACCATTTTTTAAATATGTATCCAAGAAGGACTGTTGCATACTTTTACTATATTAGAATAATTCTTAATACTTACATTTAGTTATTAATAAAATAACAAAACCATTTTAATTGAAACTTGCAGATTTATAAACACAATAATCTCCTTCCTTAGCAAAGAGTTGAACTTGAAAAAAGAATATGTGGAGATTAATAATTCTGTTTCTAAAAAAAAGTTACTTTGTTTTTGAAATTATAAATAAAAGGTCATCCTTTTAGCTATAATTTCAAAGGTTCTATACAACACGAGAATGTATCTCTTGCAGTAGTATTATAATTTTATGCACATTTATTACAGTAGGGAGAAAGAAAGGTTTACAGGAGTCCACTGTCAGAGGTGACTACATCCATTAGGCAGAGGGAAAATTTGCATTTTCTTTAAAGGGAGAAAAAACACTCCAGACTACTCGTATAAGAAATCTACCAGAGTAATGATTTACTTTCCTTATTCGATTACTGCTACTGAAGAGTTTCATGTTTAGTGTTACATATCCTGAATAAACTAACGACCAAAATACCAAATAAGGAACTAAGTTTATACCAAATAACAGAGATATTTAACTAAACCAATTATACATGGGTAATGCATAATAAACAAATAAAAAAAATATCAGCTTGATTAAAATAATCTTTGTTTTCGACTGAGCTGTACAGATTCATATTATTGAATTGTTTGTTAACTGGCTAGCTGCACTGTTCAAGTTCTCTTATTTAAATAGTTTATGGTCTTCGACCGTGTTGTTACTAAGCAGAAAGTAAATACATTTAATGGGGGAGGGGGGGACAGTTTAGCCCATGGGGAATATCCCAATTCTGGCCGACAATTTATTAAGCCCGCAGATCAATAAATCTGAGCATGTAATCCTTACGAGAGGATGTTAAGCCGTCTGTCACGAACCTGTTAATGTACTTATTAAATAAACCTATTCCAAAATCACTAGTGTTAAGCAAAATGTAGGACTACTACAGTAGAATCAATTTTCATTTTGTGCTTAGGAAGGGGCCGATGTTAGACCTATGTGTTCCCTTATGGGAGTACTAACTGCTATGGGACACTGAGTCCTAACCTAATCTATCCTACAACATTTATTATTACCTTCTGAAAAGATGTTAATTTCTTCTTTTCATTAATCAATTAACCGAAGTAATATATCAAATTTGTATAATATTAAAGTCTACAAGTTGACTTCGTAATAAATTTTAATAACTTATTCAAATAGTTGAAATTTAAAAACATGTTTGAATGTTTACCTGTTAAACATTCAAGTTTGCAGCGGCACTCCCAAACCCACAAGGGAAACACAGAGACCGAACACTGGCCCTTGCAATACTACACAAAAAAGACTGATTAAATTTTGGGTGTCTTCAATTTTGTCTAACTCAAGTGAAAAGTTCATAAAAAAAATCACATTTTAATGTTTCTATTAATATTTATACTTGCAAAAAAAATGTACGAACTATACTAGCTAGACCTCGGTCTTCTAACGTCTTAAGACACTGTACAATCCAGAATTCGAACCAAAATTTCGAATTATTTTTCTATTGGAGGTCGAGCAAAATTCAGAATTCCAACAGGCAACAAGCCGATGTGTTATATATACAATTGGATCCCTCCTCCATGCAGTAACATCCATCCTTCCTCTTCCTTTCCCATTATTTACGTATGCCAACATCTGACCTCTTCTAAGTTAAGAATTTAAAACTTAATTTATAATTTATTTTAATTGTTTATCTCTATTGATTGCACCTTTAATATAACCGAAATTCCTAAACTTCATCTTCCTCAATTAAAATATGGTTTGGGACGGTGCAGGAAAAAAATCCTCTCCTCAATAAATCTTTCCACACCCCCCCTCCAAAAAAGAACATTTTTTTACTAGAAGTAGTATATTAAACCAATAGCAAATTAGTATCAGTCTTCTCCTGATGACGAACAACAGTTCGAAATATTGAATTTAGTAATTGTGCATTTTATCTTTTTTCTGCGTCGTGTTTTGTGTAATTTAAAGTCGTATATATATATATATATATATACAGCTTTAAATTACACACACACACACACATATATATATATATATATACGGCTTTAAATTACACACACACACACACACACACACACACACACACACACACACACACACACACACACATATATATAAATATATATATGTCTATCTATTTATCTTCCGCATCCCTCTTCTTTCATTCTTTCTTTCTCTCTCTCTCTCTCTCTCTCTCTCTCTCTCTCTCTCTCTCTCTCTCTCACTCGTAATCCATTTTTTGTCTCTATCTATATACTTCCTCTTCTCTCTCTATCTATATACTTTCTCTTTCTCTCTCTATCTATATACTTTCTCTTTCTCTCTCTATTTATATACTTTCTCTTCTCTCTCTATCTACATACTTTCTCTTCTCTCTCCCTTTCTCTTCTTTCTATCTGTAGTTTTGCCCCTTTCTTCCCCATCTCTGTTCTCACACCCTTCAATATTAATATGGAAGATAATCACCACCCGTTTTAGTATGAAAATAGCAGAAATAATAACCAAGCCTTAAATCATTAACTAAGACTGCATAGAATCCTAGAACTACTAATCATATCCTATTTTCTTTAGTTTATTTCGCCGATTGGAAAATAATATACATACATAATGAGAACAATTTAGCGTTAGTTTATCTTTTAACTTGTTTTTTGAGGAGCAGGATTTTTTCCCCGGGGTTTTCTTTCCTCCGGGGGATTTTTTCCTAGAATCGTTCTTGAACGCCTTGGAACGGATTAGTGTCATTTGCATTATTTATTATGAAAAAAAAATTGATTCGGAATTCGAAAGAATCGGTTTTCGAAACGGATTATGGTCGAGAAGCGAGGTATCACAGTATTTTATTATTAACAAGATATATGGTAGTCATAAGAACGTTTGATCAATTACTATAACGATATAATATACCAAAGTGAAGTAACATCGGGCATGATTGGTTACTACTTAAATGGAATCTTGTATCATTTTTATGGTGCCAAATACAAAATAAGCCTAATAAATAATACAAAGTCATATAGTCTATGAGTATGATGAGTTAGATGAAAAAAAACTTACAAGCTATTTTCATTACTCACACTTCATTATCATACTAATTACTTAAGTTTAATAAAATGCTTATATAATTTTCAGTATATCAAATTCAAAAGACACGTAGTGCATTGAGATAAATTAGAGGATGCCTGACAGATAGGGCAAGAATGTGACTTGAGTTCAGAACAGCTATTACACTCAAATTTTCTTCCATATTTGTTCAGAAAATATCTTCACATTGCCAATTTTATCATATTTCATTTCATCAATATTCAACCTGCGCAAAACCTTGTTTTATTTTTAGCGCGACCGATGAAAATAACGACTTTATAAATGTAAAGACACCATTTAAGATAGTATTTTCAATCTACTTACCAACATTATCATTTAATAATAGCATGATATCCGAACGTGCCAATAAAACCGTTGAACTATCATAAGAAGGTGACAAACAGAACCAAAGAATGCAATTAAAAGATATTAATAAAGTTTATTGTTTGAAAAAGACAAGAAAAAATATATTTCTTTCTTGTAATCATGTAAAACCAATAATAAAGTAAATATATCAACAAAATAACTTCCTTTTATTTATGAAATAATATCCTTGAATAATGTTTACAGATATATATCAAATATTTTGACATGAAAACAAGATACAAACAATAATCGCAAATTAATCAATTAACAGAATAAGAAAAAAATACGGAGGGTAGTCCAGAGGCTTGCTTGTTCGCATTTGGACTGATAGATATGGGCTCGATTCCCACTAGTCCTCGATTTCCTTCACGCAGTAGGTCATTAAACATCTGAGCACGTCATCTCTCAGAGAAGACACCAAACCTCTGGTCCCAAGTATGTACGATATCAGGTACTCGTTAAGAAATCCCTATTCTAAATATACTTGAGTTTGATAAAATTTAAGACTCCTAATGTATAATTACACTCATATGTATCGTGTATATACATAGGAGTTGTGTCTCCTATGTATATCGTTAGGGAGAAACAATACTCCCTGGAGGAGGTCAACATTCCTGGCGGACCCTCAGTCAAACCATAAAAGAATTATTAAAAATCTATATATAGTGAAATATTATTTCAACAACCTACAAAAGGATATACCATACCGTTTTAATAAAAAATAAGTGATATCTATATGAGAGAATACCAAAATTGCAAAGCGAATATTATAGTGTGATGGCCGCTCACCCTAATATAATTATTTTTAGAATTACTGATTTTATTATATATTATATTACTCAGACAATTACTCAATGCTTATAACTAAATAAGCCATCAAATACAAATTTCCTATTATGGGAACTACATGTAGTTTACTTTTTTTTTATTAAATTAATCTAAATTGTTTATGAAATAAAGGATGAACTTTATAATAATGTTCAGATGCAAATAATGCATATTTGCATTTTTTTATGGATTCAATGTGATAGAAACAGATGGAAAGCAAAACAAGGTTACCAAAATTCAAAATTAGATGCAAAATAATGTATAGAGTTCTCAAAAGCATAATGTTAATTATGGTCTTTCTGGAAGTAAAGCACGACATTATTGAAACCTGACAGGAAATGTTTACCGGGAATAACCTTCGCTTTCCAATCCCCATTTATCGGTTTTCCGTAATAGGACTACCGCCTTTCCACTCACAGAAATTTGGTTCCCAGTTCATTCCACTACAAATGTTAAGAGGGATACTGATTTTAATTATTGTAACTTAAGTATATTTCAATTACATAATAAATTATACAGGACATGCTTACTGGCTTCAACTCCTAAACTTAACGAAGTCCTTTTCTCATTTCAATTTTAAATTTTTATGATTGTGTAATTTAATATAAAATGACCATCAGCATGCTAAATTCAAGTAAATGTTCATCAGTACATTTAACAAGTAAAGTTTCATCAAGTATCATTTTTATATCAAAAAAATCTGGAGTGGCCTACACTCAACTTTAATATAATTGAGCATAATATCATACTCTTTGGGTATATAATATATAATGTTTCATTTAGATATAATATAAATGTCTAAATAGGAAATGTTTATTAGTCTTTCATTCCTAGAGGTAGTACAGATAGTGACTGATCCACGTTGCAATATACATGCTTATTTTTGTATATCACACCACAGATGCATATAATATCATTAGTATAATTACAGCAGTAATAAAATTTTTAAAAAGCAAAAGTGCAGATTTCTTGTTATGAAATAATCTGTTACAGGAGAACATGACTTTTATTCCCATAGCCAGTGGACCTCTTACATACTTTTCCTGACCTCCTTCTAAATTGAATATTTAAGACAAATTTTTCAATTTAAAACTTAAAAATATTTTGTTGTTACGTAATTTTATCAACATCTTGAGTGGAATTCTGTCAACATCTCGAGATCAAATTTTCTCACGATCACTATAGTTTACTTATAACAAAGTAATAACAGACATGCCTTTGAATATGTAAGAAATAATGACTTATGTATTTTTTCATAACAAATGTATTTACTTACAAAGTATAAACACTATAATTGCAAATTTTATATGAGAAACAAAAAAAAATATTTGTTTATAAATAGTAATAAAACAAGCAGGACAACCAACCTATCAGATATCCTTTAAGTAAATAAGGAAATGAAACACACTTTATAGAATAGTAACATTCAAATGAGATCTTGTTATTCTTCCAAAACTCAACTTTAATTATTACGGTTCTATAGAGTAAGCAATTTTTTTTATGTTGAGCTTGAAATTAAGGTAGTTTAAACTGAAGGCAACCCTGCGTTGTAAAATATAACAAAGTAGTTACGATTCATTCATTAGCTGGTGTATTGTGAATGCATTATCTGTCCAATCGGAGATACAGAAATTCATTTCTTTGCTCCAATGACCACACATATAGGCTTATAGGTTTCGTTATTTCAAAGGTGTGAACGTATGGGTCATTTAAGGATGGCATCCATTTTAACAGGGGGATCTAGGCTTCACTGTCGGTCACCTATCCAAGAACAAACCACACCCAATGAGTCTTAGCTGATGGTTGTTATATAACAACGGATGGATATAGGCATTACATCCGGTCACCAATTCAAGAACATACCGCACACAAAGTTGCTTAACTTCTGTTATCTGATGTGAACCGGTATACTCAACAAACTCATGGTTGTTACATATTATTTGAAAACAGAGAATTTTGATGAAAAAATACTGCCAAAAACAAGAACACAGAAAAAACAAATATTTCTACATGACTACCGTATTTGATGGAATAAAAATATTCTTTTAAGAATCATACTTAAAACTTTTAGAATTAGTAAAGTTTCCCATTCATGATCCTACAATACATATATATCATTGTAGCCATAAAAAAGTGATCAAATACAACTGAAACACCCACGATGAAAACTTGATTTGACTAGAAAACTGACCAATTTCTGATAAATATATTCATTCTATTCCACAGTCAATCAACGTCCAAACCACAATAGGAAATGAGAAAAAAAAAGAAATATTATTGTGATTTGAACGTTGATTTCTATTTCACGTGTTTATTGTGAAATATTATTACCTACAGTCAATATATTAACCAAGTCTTATAACTGATACCAAAACGAGGAAAATAAATTACAAAATGATTAAGTTACAACTATAATAATAAATATTAGTTTCTCATTAGTCACCAAAAATTATTAGTATCGATAAAACAATTTGCAAGTTCTCAACTAATTTAATTTGAATAAAATTAAAATCAATAGAGAAAAAAACCCAAAAAAATGCATTAGTACTCTTAAAAGAAACTTATGACAAAAATTAAAACAGATTTGAATATTTAGATTGGGGTGGGGGGGGGAGGGGGTGAATAAAGAAGCATTGGTGGAAGGGTAGACTTAACCCCCCAGGCCGCCCCTTTTTTTTAAGGGCTGGAATTAGTGGGGGCCACTTATCAGATCTTAACAATTTTTACTCTACTGGCATCGTTCCCAAGAATACTCACATTTTCGCATTTCCACTCAATTAAATTGTTTTCGTTCAATTAATTTAAACGGATTCACATTTCCATTTTGTGCGATTAGAAATAATTTTATTCTTTAGTTGATAAAAAAAATAAAGGAAATAAAACTTTATAGTCAAACTCATATACATAAGAACAGTTTCCACAAATATAACATGCCAAGAAAAAAAAAAATAAAATCAATGTTTAGTAAATATAATTTAATTTTGTTCAAAATATTGCTTAGATAACTTCATTAACAATTTATAATATAATTTAAACATTAGAATTTATGGAATGCTTGTTTCTGAACTTTAAATTAATCATGCACTAATCAATCAAAGCAATACGGAAATTAATTAGTCCAGTTTTCATTTTATTGATATAATTAAATGTGCATTGCTCTATATCTATTCCCGATATTATTACACTTCATTAACTAATTGTGAGGTATCACATGACATTTAATCCATATTGACTTCTAATTCAGATAATTATTAGTTCAGGAGTTATATATTGCATTCTAAAAGTAAGATAATATCAAATATTCACAAAGGAAACATTGAAAACACGCTAACTACAGAACTGACTACATATTGTTTTTAGAAATTTACTGCCTGTAATTTAGGTTATGAGACTCCTTTTAGGGTATAATCAACTTAAAGATACAAAGGAACATTATAAACATAAGTATGATATTCTGTCATTATTCCAGGTTGAAAAAAGGATTTCTACAGATTGCATCACTGAAACAGGCAATGCCATATACTCGTATTTTGTATTAAACTAAATACAATTTTTTGTGTTATACCATCAATTGTCCAATGTCCTTCCCTGAAGGGAAAAATTCCTACAGAATCATGCAGAAAAATGAATCATGTTTCATTATTTTATGTCTTTTTCATGTACAGAAGTTAGTTAAATAGGCGAGGAGTAGAGTCGGCTGATTTCTCCCGACTCCGACTTGACGACTCCCGACTCCACAGCCCTGTTTCTGACACACAAACACACACACGCACTTATAGGATTTCATATTTCAGGCTACATAATTCTAGAAGCGGAAAGTATGAGGGCTATCCAAAGTATTGGCGCACATCCAAGATCAAACCAGGCTTGGGCATTCATCTCTGGACTGGTAGGTAAGGTTAGGTTAGGTTGCAGTGGTAGTCTCACAAGGGAACACACGAGAGCCGAGCATTGGCCCTTTGTGATACCACACAATGAAGATTGATTCTACAGTGGGAGTCCTAAATTTTGTCTAACTGAAGTATATTTAGAGTAGGGATTTTTAATGAGTACCTGATATCGTACAGGATCGGGAAAGACGGTTTAACGTCCTTCTCCGAGGGACGACGTGCTCAGATTTATTCACCTCCCACATGAATAAATCGTGGGCCAGGAGGGGATCGAACCACGGTCCTATCAGTTCAGAGGCGTCCCAAAGACCACTGAGCTAACCTGGCCCCTTTTAGGACTGGTGGATCCCAGGATCAATTCTCACTCTGGTCCTCATTTTTGTTTGTTTTTTTTTTTTTTTGCTCATGGGAGGTAGTAAATCTAAATACATCGTCCCTCGGAGTAGGCGTCAAACCATCTGTGCTGGGATTGTACGATGTCAGTTACTGGTTCAAGAGTTTAAGAACCTTACTTTAAAAACACTTGAGTTAGGCAAAATGTAGGATTTCCATTATAGGATCAATGGGGAAGACAATATTCCTTTCATGAATCAGCAAAGATGTAGCTTTCCAGCAGACTCTCAATCACACAAAAAAAAATGCTGTGAACAAAACTTTTAACCATTAAAATATTTACGATTATTCCCAACATTAAAGCCAACAATCAATCTCTAAAACTAAATGCAAACATGCTACTTCTTACTCCACATTGACCTCTTGTTTCATTATATTAAAAACTTTTAATGAGCACCAAGTCTTTTAAAGAATATTGCATTTCATAAGTACATTTAGTTAAAAACTTCTTTTAATTTCAACTTCTGAATAACTTTAAGTTTTTTTTTTTAACAAATAATAGGGCTTAATTTTTAGGAAAGGGATGCAATTAATGACTTGCTTTTTAAAGTTTCATAGGATCAAATATAGGACAAGGACAAAGGACATGCTGTTGAGAGAAGGGACCAGGAACTATGAAATGGGACTTTGAAAAAACCTTAATTTAGTGAATAATGGAGAGATGAAACGTAAAAGGACGCGCCCACTCTGTCAGTACCAGGATGGCCTCAGCAGCCTCTCTATCGCAGTCCACAGCTTTGACATAATGTCTTCTTGCCACTCCATCAAGTACTATTATTAAAAATCCAAAAACACACAAATACCTGCAAAAAATTAGACTCCGATTCACCACGTTATTTCGATTCCAATTTCAATTACAAAATCAATAATATAAAGCACAGTTCTTCTATCTGAATATTTAAATAGTAATTAATAAACATCAATAAAACGTTAAATACTGTTTACTATTATTACTCTTTAACAAAGAAGAAACTAATTTTTTAAAATTACTTTGTTATTTCATGTGTAAACGCAATTATTCAAAGAATTACTAAGCTCAATTCGAAATAAAAATCAATAGTTTCTTTTTTTTTAAAAAAAAAAATATCATTGCATCAAATTACACTATAATTGAGTCCATATTTACATACTTAGGAAAGTTAAAGAAACAAGAATAAAAAAATGATTCTAGAATTCGCATTCAATATTTCGAGTTTTTTAACGGTCGTCCTCAGGAAAGGAAGTTGAGCGGCGAGAAATTGAAAGCCAACTCATATATATATATAGTTCAATATAAACAAAGAAACATAGAGAAATCAGAAGAACACACTTACAGTCTCTAATTTTCGGTTTGAACCGTCTTCAGGAGAGATAAGAGAGGGAAACCAAGCGCACTGGATCAGAGACGGTTGGAGACCAACAGTGTTGCCGCATGCGCGCCCGTTCACAGAAAATAAGGTAGACAGGAATCAATTTATAATTAATTTATAATTTATAAAATAAAATAATGGAATATGAAAACAATAAATATATAAAAAGAAAAAATTGAAAAAATAAGGGAAATTGATACAGAGAAATTGATACATAAACAAAAGTGCTGACAGAGCAGGAATATATATATTTATATATACGATCAAACCACAATAAGAAATGGGAAAACAAGACTAAGATCTTTCAACCGTAACAAGCGGTCTTCGTCAGAGTCAATAACCCAACTAAACACTAGATGCAGAACCAGATGTTTTCTGCATCTAGTGTTTAGTTGGGTTTTGTACTCTGACGAAGACCGCTTGTTACGGTTGAAAGATCTTAGTCTTGTTTTCCCATTTCTTATTGTGGTTTGATCATTGATTGTTATTTCACGTGTTTATGTGAAATTTATATATATATATATATATTCGCGTTGGTCCTTCCATACTGGTTTCTATGAGTTGTCCGGAAAAGATATATGATTAGTTCAGATGGAAACCAATAGGGATAGAGTATTTTATAGGTCCAAGTGTGCGCCATAACATTGCCTGAAGATAATTAGAGAATGGTTGAAACATGTCGCAAATAATACCATTCTGATGTCATCATGCAGAAAAATCTTCTCTGGATTTCTCTGGAAAAAACTCTGGATAGTTCCCGATCCAGAAATAGAAGAATTAACATTCCGCAGTACAAAAAACAGTGTAACTTCAAATTGTACAAAAGTAGTAACTCGAAGGAGTCTCTATGTGAAGAATTTGGAGTCCAGTGTCAATATTCATGAATAAAGAGGTTTCATGCAACCTCTACCCCTATTGGCTTGAAGACAAAGGATACTTTGCCTAGAAGAGTAACAAGAGATTAATGAAAAGTAAAATTAATATCAGCAGTATACGATAGAAAAAACCAACACCAAACCACCATAACAAAAAGCAACAGAAAGGAAATCAGGAGTTCACTGCAAAGTGAGGTTCACGTTTCTGCCTATATCCTTATCCCAAAGAGAGACTGTGCAACCTCTATACAGATTACTATCATTGGCGGAATATGAGAGGCTTCGCTGGATACCGAGAAACTAAGACCTTCTAACAACAGCGCAATTGGACCTACAAAATTCTATTCCTATTGGTTACTATCTGAACTAATCATATATACGAGTATATCCTCAGTTATTTCCCACCACGGGAAATCTCCAGTAAAAGACAGTAGATTTATACATCATGAAGGGGAAGCACAGCTGCCGTAGAGTGTCCTGAAAAAATTTACACAACTTTTAACAGCTGATAACTCATTTTATTGTTTTTGATTATACAACTGTTGTAGGTGGAAAATGTATGTTCCTGTTAAAACCATTCTCTTAATAATGATGATCCAAACCGAATTGATACTAGAAAATTTGGAATGAAAATACACCCATTAAGATAGATTAGGTGTAAAAAGTTAGTTTTTACTAACTTTTCATTCTATCCATCATATTGGATAGAATGAAGTGCTGACCAAATCAAATGGTTTGATTAATCATGACAATTGCAGGTACAGAGGGCCTGAGATTCATATTTATGATCCATTGTTATGTGAAGTCATCAGAAATTACAATGAAGTGCGGATTATCACCAACAGGATTCATTGGACAAATTTTTTTACTCCAGTGTGACTGGTCTTGTTTGTTTGATTAGCCTCAACTTAAGTATCACTTTGGCCTAGATCATCGTCACTAAGAAGAAAATGGTCTAATCTGGAATATATCTATTCTATTTGCAACATTTTTGAAACAAAAAAAATAGAGTTATCAGCTGCTAAAGGGTGCACACATTTTTTTTAGCCAACCACCCGCGTTATCGGCAGAATCTAGACCAGAACAGACAACACAGCTTGAGAACAGGCAGTGCCAAAACTATACAAGGATGCTTCAAAATTCTATTACATATTTAAAATAAAACAAATTTCAATAAACACCTAAATTAAGTTGGGTAAAAAGTTAATGAAATTGTCTCCACATTTAATGGTATAAACAACGCGTTTCACACCCGTAGTGTTCTTCCTCAGGCATTAACTAAGAGTGAGTGTCGATGGTGTGTTGTACCACCATTACCATTAAATTTTTATATGTGGAGACCATTTCATTAACTTTTTACCTTACAATGAGTAAATACCACATAATAAGTGATTGCACTACGTTAGAATGAAATTACAATTATTTAAATATACTTTTCCTTTCGGACACTCTATATAATCAAGTCAACATGCATAATCAAAATTACTTCATTCGATGTTAAACATCGAAACTGCAATAAATATCATACACAAAAATACAGCTCGAACCGAAAAACTTGTTATTAATTCAGTTTCAATATTTATTGAATTCAATCAATTCAAAAGTTTTTTTTTTATAATAATCAATAAATTGTTGCAAAATATAATTTTATGGGGTACTGAGTAAGTGTGCCTAAACGCTACTAGGTAGCGAAAATGAAACACGAAAAAAATTCTCCTTTCCAATTTATTTATCATAAAAGAACACTTGTTTTCAAATAACATGATGAAACAGAGGGAGCTCTGTTACTGCTAATCAGTAACGGTTCTAACTGAACGCTTAAACGCTAATATACATCCATACAAAAAACATTATTTCCATTTAAATTAATGTAAAACCTATTAAACTGTTTTTAAAATCTAACATTCTATTTCTAACATTCGGTGTTTTTAAACACCGAAAAAAAATATATTTCTTATAAAACATTTAGTAGTTTACTTCATTTTTTTCAATGTTTTTTTAATACAAAGACACATATGTTAATTAAATATTAATGAATATTAATCCACTATGATAATGATTTTTCTGGTATGACACAAAAACAAAACCCAAAGCCTGTGCAATGTTGGGTACTCATTTATAATTAAAATAAACTTGAGTGAGGCAAATTTAGGACTCTAAGGTTGAAACATTTTCAAATTAACAAGAATAAACTGTTGGTTTGTTGATTTGATAAATGCCTAGAAATCTTACTAACACACTTATAGAGGGTATATTTTACAAATGAGAATGTATTTGTACTACAGTACAATAGTTTCATACTTTTTAACAACTCACCAATCACGCTTCTCAATAGTGTAGGAATCATATGATTAGCGACCCTTGGACAAGAACAAATAACACCAATAGATAAGTACAAAGAGCTGCTCAATAAAATCAATATTACATCAGCAGAACTAGCTCTCCACTCAGTGGCATAGCAACAATTTTTGCCGCCCGGGGCGGCCGTAAGATATTTGAACCCCCTCCCCCGGCCATTGATCATTCATTAACCTTCAAAATTCTAGAAAGTTCTAAAAATATTTATTTTCATGGAATTACAATCAAGGATTTAATTTTAGACTGCTGTTATTAATCCCAGACGTTCATCTTATAACACTTATGTTAATTATACCTTTACATATGCGGTCATCATCAAAGAAAACAAGATTTTACAAAAAAAAGGGGTACAATTCACATCATAAAAAAATGGTTGAATTAAGTTAACAAGCTACGCAAATAAATATATTAAACCTTCAAACCCTCCAAAAAAAATTGTTTTGAAAAATTTAAAATACTTTATAATTACAGATTTTTAGTTAACTTTTAAGGTTTTAATTTTTTTTTTATTTTCTATTTTTACAACCTCAAAATGCCGCTAACCGCGGAACGTGCAGCAAGGGGCGAAAAAAGGGATTATTCGAAAATTCACCTGCGGTAAGATACCAATTAAAAGACCATATATATCCTAAGCAGGCATCTAAGACTGACCATATATCCTAACCAGGAAGAGCTTAAGACTGACTACGCAAGGCTCTATGGCTGGGGTTGGCAAAAGTTTATTTTGACGGGCCACAGTGCCTTAAAACAATAAGCAGGAGGGTATGGGTGAAAGGCAGATCTCGAGTTTCAAACCTTTGAAGACTCGAATCGAAAATACCTTTTGACTACAGTGTTCATATTGACTACGTCCTTGAAGATATTCACTCATTTACAACTAAGTTATGCAACAGGTCAATAAAAGTATGACTCTAAGTGACTGAAAGAATCACACCAGGGGATTCTACCAAGCTAAGTGTACCGCAGGCCATAGGACTGTTGCAGCCGGCAAATAAAGGAGAAAACTGGTAGAGAAACAAGAAAGGCTCCCAAAAAACCTACCTACCATTAGGAGTGATGGAATTCCAGATAATAACATGTCATGATTACTTGCGAAACATCTCTACAGAAAACTCCTCCTAGATCAGAGAGACAGAAAAGAAGACCCGATGTTCAATGAAGCCTGACTCTATTCATTAGTGCGTCACCAAACGTATACTCCTAAGAGTGGACGTTGGATAGAAGTTGTAGTGACACTCCCCAACGGAGTAAACAGAAGAGTCATAAAACACTAATTTGCAGATAATTAACTGTTAGCTCAGTACGGGACAACAGATTAACACAGAGCCAATACTCATTGTTTCTGGAATGTTTTCCTCCTTACTAGCCTTAGGGTCTTAAGTACGCATTCGTAGGCATTATCTTAAGCAAAATTTATTTTTCCAGCTGCTTGAGTGGAAGGAAGCTGTGGGGCTGAGTAGGAAGTGGTTGGTGGGGGTTGATACGTGACCCACATTCAGACAGAAGCTCTCCTCAAACGTCCACCATGCTCCTTACTGCGTAACTGCCATCTTCCGCAATTGCTTCACCCCTGCACCCCTCACCTTACAGACACTCGAAGGGGCAATGTATGAACTAGTATGCTACCCCATTCTCATTAATTACTTAATTTATTCAATTCTAAATATTTAACATTAAATAAATATCTTAGTTTCGTCCACTGTGTACATTTGCCCTTCTATAAAAGAAATCATAAAGAATGCTGTTGCAAGAATTTAATGACGTATATGTGTTAACACTTAAATGTTCAGAGTCATTGATAAAATCATATTCATTACTCTGATTATATCATCAAGCGAACCAATTAAATAAAAAATCACAAGTAATAAAATTTACAGGGGCATTAAATACGTCGGTATCAATCAATAAAATCGAGAAAAATATCATTTGTGTGGTTGAACACGGAATACGTATCGGGAAAAAACTTAAGTTACATAAGTAATTCAATACATAATTACCAAAAGAGCATCAACTACTTGTTATCAAGTATTACTTAAGCATTCTTGATAGAGGATTATTTAAGAGTGTTAACATCCTAATTTGTTTCCTAATTATTACTTAAATTAATTTATCATTTAAAAAAAAGATTTATTTACATTTCTATTTAATTTTTACTAGTGTTTGAATTACTTAAAGAGTAGAGGAGCCAACATTACATATTATGAACAAAAAAATGGTAACAGTTTGAACGAAATATTTTCATATGAATGTAATTGTTGTTACTTTCCAACAATAAATGACACACAATGACCGCACAACATTCAAACAATACACTAGCATTAAACAATGCCTACACTTTATCACAATCACATGCGATCTCATACCAAAATAATTACAGTCGACTGTTTTCAATTTTAATTTCCCAGTTATTGATGAGTTCTATTTTCAATCACTTTACATTTTTTTTCTTAAAGTTTTTTTTTATATGAAAAAGTAATTATTATTTACATTAGGAAATGGATTTCCGAATAAATTTTCCCTTTTAACCCACCCCTCTTTTCACAGTATTAAAATTCTACAATTTGATTCTGCAATATTTTATTTCACACTATTTAATGGATGGTTTGTTTACTTTGTACTGGTCTTAAAACATATCTAGTTTATAAATAATGTGCTAACAATGGAATTATTCATGCATATTGTTATCACCACTGAGGTTAGTATGATTTACATTAGAAATAGGTAAAACCGCCATACCTCGTAAGATGATCTTGCAGTCGTTGGAGCGCTTTCGGACGTTGTCCATCTTCTATTGCAACAAACCTACTCAAACAAAGTCGGTTTGTTGCGATCGAAGATGGACAACGTCTGAAAGCCCTCCAACGACTCCAAAATCAACTTACGAGGTATGACGGTTTTACCTATTTCTAATATAAATGTAATTATTATTTCAGTAATTAATTCAATGACTTATTAGATAAAAAGTTTAGTTAAATAAATAAATGTATTACTTTTTCTTTAGAATTACTTTGACACTGTCCACAAGGGATGGAAACTACCTCATGATTAGAAATTGAAAAGAGATAACTGCCAGAAAATCTTAACAAAAGTAAAGATTTAATTACAGTACTCGATTAGAAAAATTACACACAAAGTATCAAAAATAATGTATGATTATATTATTTAAGATTTATTCATCATTGAAAACTAATTTACAAAACGACCATAAGAGCTAAATATTGTTGTTAAAAAAGAAAAAAAAAAACAAGAAAAAATTGGTAGGTTGCAAGAAGTATGAATATTTATTTGCATTTGTGCATGAAAAGATTATGGATTTTATTACAGTACATCAGATTAAAGGTAACGTTTTAATTTTATCACTAGCTCATAATTAAAGAAAATAAACATGTTACTTCAGTGAGGCATGCTCTACACGCTACCTTTGTAGTGGTACAGGAGTCGTGGTAAAATAGTCCCAAAAACTAGATCTAGTCATATCTAACTCATAACTAACTCCTGTGACAGAGGGATACACTGAAATGGGACATCAGCACATTAGAGTTTCAGACATAAACATATAAATTAAACTTGAATCAAATACTATGTTTTAAATCTTTTCCCTATCATTTCAGTTTCATCCAAACCCTACAAGAAGGGTGGAGTGTACCGGACCCGGGCCAATATGAGTCTAGGAGGTACATGAATATCAAAGATAACAATTGAAATGGACAATTATGCATTGATTTTGTTATTGTTGAATTGAAGAAGAAAGGGAATTAGAGTGCACTGTCACAACCTACTCCTTATACTCCAGGGAGTATATTTAACTCCCTGGAACTCCATCCTTACATCAGTACCATTCCAATACTGATGTAATCATGAAAAACTGTAATAAATATAACATATCAATTTTCTACTAATAGTACTTAAAAGTTGATGAAGTTATTAATCATTTATGATTTATAATGTTAATACAATTTAAAACATCCTAGAGTCTTCTATTTGGCTTTATAAATCCATAGACCTTTATTATAATACTCTTTATTACTCAGAACATACAATATAGTGCAACTGAATTATCAAGATGTGAGCAGTGCTGAAAAGTAGGGCTCAGAAAAGCTTGCACCGGCACATTTTTTCCCTCTCAAGAGCCTTCAGTAGATCTTGGCATCTACCTCAGGAATGACGAATTTCACAATAGTTCAGTTAAAACACACCCAAGAAAAACTTACCCTGTAGAACAATTTTTGTATATATTTCATTATTTATACTCGTTACGTGATTCTTAGCCCCGGGTAAAAATGTATAAAGTCTTAACTTTTTGTTATAGGTTTTTTTATTTCCAAGCCAGTGAATATTTTATACAATATTAGGGTAGTAAGTCCATTTTGCTCATTGCAGTCCAGTAAATCTGTTTTTCTTTGCCAATTTATGAAAATGTTGATTCATATTTTAATTATTCCAAGTAAACTTGAGACATATGTGGATTGCTCACTGGCATATTATCTTTTCCATATACAATATATCAATGATAAAAAAAAAAAATGAAAATGGGAAAACAATACTAAAATCTTTCACCACAATATGAAAATGGGAAAAGAAGACTAAGATCTTTCATTTTCCCATTGTTTTCCCATTTTCATATTGTGGTTGAAAGATCTTAGTCTTGTTTATCCATTTTCATATTGTGGTTTAATCATTGATTGTTATTTCACGTGTTTATGTGAAATCTTTTTATATAATATATGCAGGATATGTATTCGCTCCAATTCGTTAAAGAATGGCCTGCATGTGAGTAGTGATTTATTCCTGTTTTAAAGTTGGTTGCAAAAATATTGCAGGAAGAATAGTGGCATTTGCGTATTCTTTCCTACAAGATTCTTATACACTTGTTGCATTTTCGTCCATCTTTGAAAATTTGTTTCAAATATTTAATTGATTAATTCAAAATTGATTAATTGTTTCTTTTAGTTCAATTTTTACTTATTTACATCTTGAGAATAGGTAGTTATAGCAGGGTATGTTATGTTAGGTTTCACTGGTAGTCCCTCACAAGGGAACAAATATAGGCCGCGTGATAACACACAAAGAAGGCTGGTTTTACATTGGAAGTCCTAAATTTTGCCTAAGTCAAGTGCATTCAGAGTAGTAGGTAGGCTCTTTAACGAGTATCTGACATCGTACAGTCTCGAGACCGACATATTCTCTGAGAGAGTACTCAGATTTATTCACTTCCCACGTGAATAAATTGAGAGTCAGAGTGGGTATTAAACCCCGAACCTACCAGTTCAGAAGCGAGCACGTCGCCAAAGAGCTATCCTGGCCCTCCATGTTCACATGTAGCCCACTTGCTAGTTGAAACAAGGTTACATGATTCCTTAAATGGTTTATCAGGCAGTTCATTTTCTATGACGCCCCTAGTTGGGCCATGCAACTCTACTGCAAGTTGCATTGACTTATATATATCCACAGGTTGTTTGAACCAGGGGTTAAGAAGGCCACTCACCTTACCTGGAGCTGAACAGGTTTAGTAGAATCTAAGGTCCGGAGTTCATGCAAAACTCTTAAAATAAGTAGGTACTACGGGCGGTGGGGGCTCATAGAGGGATTAACTCTCCATCCCGCCAACAGAAGTCGGACTCGTAGTGGCTTCTGTAGAGTTTCATCCCACCCAAGTTGGATACACCCTTATGGTCGCTGTGTGAGAAGCAGTAACTTCTCGGAAGGTGCCTGCTTAGCATACCGGGGAGCTACAGACCCCAAATGTTACCAGTGAGAAAGACCTTGAACTCAGCTGAAGGGACTGGACAACTGGTATTGCCTGGTAGAGGCTGGGCTCTTGAAGGGTTCTCAGAGTGGGGACGATTAGATACCACCCCTTTGAACCTATTTATGTTCAGTACAGGTGGCATTTAGCCAACGAGAGACCTTAGAGGCTCTGCTCTCATAACTAGCACGGACCAGATGGCGTTTAGCCAAGGAGAGGTTTGTTATCTCTCTCTATGAATCGTTTCTCTTGAGGTACTAACAACACTCTTCACAGTGAAGCCCTGATGCGGTTCGATGAACTACTAGTAGCAAGCCCTGGTTTCGGAGTGACGGGCACTATCCTCTTCGGAGGGGGACGTCCGAGTTCTCAAGAACCCTAGAGTACTAAATTTAGTGTATTATATAGTAGTAAGATCCCAAATCATTTTATTGATTTTCAATATCAAAAAAACTAAATTCAAGTAAACCATTATTTGTCTAGAACGATTACCAAGGATTTCTAATAAGTTTCTTTATTGTACAACTAAACGATTTCTTTAAGTATTCTTAAATTCAAACTGAAATATTCTTTCAGGAGAATTGTTCAAAGAAACAAATGATAACATTAAACACACTTTACTCAGAATAAAATATTCAAATAAAAGCTCTCTGACAACTTGAATAGTTGGTCACTTATTGAGACTGGTAGGCTTTTTTTTTTTGGAAATGCTGCCAAGAAATTCTAGAATAAGCATGAGAGTTCGTGGTGAATATAAGAAAGAAGAGGGTGTTTGTTGAGGAATATTTCCATTTTATTGGTTAGCAAGACAGAGTTGCCACAGATTTATTCTGCCCAGCATACATTCTTCAGCCGAATCCAAGCTCAGATATATAATTCTGAAATTACACTACGCAGTGCATACATATAGTCTGTAAAACACTGTACAGACAAAACTAGGAATACACAATAATACAATACCCGGACAATTGGATATTATTAAGAAATTACCAGACAATCTATGACCCCTTGGTTTACTCAGTATTGAGAAATTGTAGTAACAATTAATAAAATTAATTCACTGAACGTGATTGACAAGAATAACTGTTATTGCTGTTTTTTTTTTTTAAGAAAGACTTATTTTATGGACTATGCTAGCGACATAGTATTCTTATCATGATTCAATATATACAAACAGTAAGTAAATTTAAAAAAAAAATCACTTAAACGTGAAGCATTCTTTTTATTTATCAATTATAATAGCATTCTACTATATGATAGAATATAATCTATTCTAATATATAATCAATATAATATATTCTACTGTATTATAATCAGGGCTGTGGAGTCGGAGTCGGGCACATTTTCGACCTGGAGGAGTCGGAGTCGGAGTAGGAAGAAATCAAACGACTCCCACTCCGACTCCTCACCTAGTTATTACTTGTGTACATGAAAATGAGATAAAATGATAAAACATGATTAATTAGTCCAAGTAGAATTTTCTCCTCCGGAGAAAGACATTGGACATTTGATGGTAGAACACAAAATGTCTAGTTTAATACAAAATATGTGGTCTTGCTTGTTCAGTGTTTACTTTGTTATAAGTAAATATAATATCAAACTTCTTCTTTATTTAATGTGGTATTTCGACATAATATAAATGCTTAAATAGAAGATGTTTATTAGTCTTTCATTCCTAGCGGTTCACTCAGACAAGGACCTTGTTTATAATGAGGTTGTTCGTTCGGCTATGACCTATGGATGCTCCGTCTGGTTTATAGCTGCACCAAAGCTACAACGTACTAATTCTTATTATCAGCCACCTGTCATCGGTTTTTTAATAATAAAAAGATGAGCTGGAGTCGGAGTCGGCTGTTACAAAATAGAGAAGTCGGAGTCGGAGTCGGCCTTACTAGGTCCGACTCCACAGCCCTGATTATAATATTCTATTATAAGACTCAAATCAGACTTCAAATACCGAAGCTTCTGTTGTTTTTAATTTTTTTTATTAGCTTTTGGTATTTTTTAAAACAAAACCTGTTACATTAGAAAGCTAAAATAAACATTTTAGGAGTATAAACTTAAACACAATTGGCAAGTTCAACAAGAAAGCTGTACAACTGTAATATAAACAAAATAGTATAGTTTGTATTACAAAATGATGGGAATATCACTATGCGCAGTTATATATACAATGTAACGCTCTTGTTTAAGGTGACAGTTGTATTTAAGTTTATAATCATAAAATTACTCATTATAAACCTCTAATAAAATAGATTATTGTAAAATATTTTCAAAATTGCATACTTCTGCTTATTACAAAGATTTAAAATACGAATTTTAAATCAAAACGTTGACTTAGAAAGTTTTTTTGAACCCCAAAAAGTAACCCTTTCCTGACAAATAAAATTTGTTTTATATATATCAAGATATTAGAGTAAACTAGTGGAATATAAAAAAAAAACAGTTTAAATTCACAATAAGACAAATTAAATATTGGGACTAACATTTTTCGTGAAAAATAACTGGTTACGTTTTTTCTATATCTGAAATACATTTTATATCTGGAATCATTCATTTTACTTTATTTTGGATTGAGGGAATTTATTTACTTTTTTTTTCTTTTAAACATGATTATTTTTAAAGTATACTGTTTAATACTGTTACCTTCATATTTATTAGAATAATATGGCATAAACTGAAATTAACCGTTATTTGATGTTTTACATGTGGGCAAGGAAATAAACTAACAGCGTTTTGTAATAATATAGATTGTACCATCAATAGCATTATTTTTTTGGAAGGTAATGCCTTACTGCTATACCATGGTAAAATTACAAAAAGAAAAAAACTTAAATGAGAGTAAAAGAGCTATTGTTTTAAGCGCATGAAAGGGTGGTAGATTTAGAGAGCTTATTCTTCTCTCACTCACACACACACTCTCTCTCTCTCTCTCTCTCTCTCTCTAATGGATTAAAGACTGTTCACTGATTTACCAAAACCTTTGTGCTTTATCTCCTTTTACTATAGAAATTAACAAAAATAAAAAAAAATTGCTGTAAAATTAAAAAAAAAATTAATGAAAGTTCTAAAGAAAAATAATATATTTTAATTAAAATAATGCAAAATAAAAAGATGTAATGAACTACCAACTATAGAAATGGTTCCAATGAGACAAAAGATTATCCACATTTACAGAAGAATCTTTATAAAGAGTTAAATTACAAAAGAAACTAATATCCTTTAAGGTTTCCACTCTACATAATCGTATTGCAATTAACCAAGTAATTCCACTAAAATCCGTCTTTAATTTATGAATCTGAAACAATTTCATTTCAGCACTTATTTTAATTAAATTTGGTTAATTTTTAATTTGCTTAATACTAAACAATCATGGCTTTTTTTTTCAATTTACAGGAAGAATGTATTAACTGGAACATTTAAATATTAGTAGGAAGTAAAGATGGATCGATAGTTAATTGTGAAAGTGACACTTAAAAGTATCAATGTGGGTTTGTTTTTGAAGGTGGGGTTGAGGATCTGCTGGAAAGATACACTGATGACGCCCATTCCTCAAGGGAATATAGTGACACCTTAATGATTCTACATTGGAAGTTCTAGGTTTTGCCTAACTCAAGTATACTTCAAGTAGGGATATTTAACAAGTACCAGACATCAAACAGACTACGGGCTGACGGCTTAGTCTCCTTTCTGAGATACAGGAAAAAATTCAGTGATTTCTGCCGCACTTTTAGGATACACTTAATGAATTAGAAGTGTATCTAAATATTTTATGAAATCTATTACCCACAAATAAAATAGGACTAATTTAAATAACTTTCATATTGTAATTAACAATAGGAGTGGTGTATTAAAATTAGACGAATATTTGGTTTACAGAGTTGTAGAACAGTGAAAAGTTTCTCTGTATTGGTTGACTAGCTTGGGGGAAATTTTTTTCAAAAATGTATGTTATATTCTTTTGAAAACACTCATACTGTTCTATATACTTTTCTCCTTTACTATATTCGTTCTATTTCCGTTTTGTATTCTTGATTAAATGAAGAAGAAATTGATCAATGAGACAAAAGATTAAAAAAGTTACAAATGTTTCTTTCCTCTAAATCCGTATCCTTCAAGCTACAATTACCAAAAACTTAGGAATTTTCTTTGACAGATGGTGTAATGTGTACCCAGGTGAAAATAAAAAACATTTCATTTATCATCGCTTTCAATTATAGGAACACCATTCAAAACTAACAAAATTGTCACTTAACCAAACTGGTATAATGTCTATTAAGACCCCTGGCAATTCACGATTGGAAGGTAATAAAAAGGTATTTCCAGATAAATTTAAAAGATGAATATTTCAATTTTTGTAAGAATATTACTTTAGTTAATAGCATTTTTTTTCTCTTTCTGATGAAGATATAGCTGACACTAATAACTATGTCATTTAAATGTCTATAACATCGAGGCACAATTAATCTGAAAACTGTATGGGGGATAAATATTAAGGTAATCATGTACTGCTTGTTTGAGCACATGAAACAGAACAAGTGGTATGCAATAACTAATAAATATGCAAATCAGTCACCTAGACTTATCGTTTTTGGCTCAAAAGGTATTTTCAGAAAATTGTATCGCTTGATTGGATGTAATTATTCATATTTATAAAGTATTTTGGTTATGCTAATTTAGTATTTGGAATAAATCTAAAAAGTTATTTCGGGACACGAAACCATCGATAGTAGTGTGTTTAGGAGAGTTCTGGATAATGTTAAACAATAGTTTCTTTGACAGAGTTTCTCGGCAGTTTCTCTGAACCCCAATGACTTCACTCCCTCTCCAACCCACTTTATCACTTAAGGTCACCAAGCATTAGTTAGTAATCTTTCCTCCTGAACGGATTGTAACAAATTGACCCGTTAAACGATTTATTAAAAACAGACCATTATACAACGGTCCGTACAGGTTGGTGAGCTACTGTTCAGTTTTTATAAACCGTTAACAGGTCTGTTTGTTATACACCTCTAAAGATTTTAACTAACCAATGGTTGGTGACCTTCAATCGTGGTGAGGGGGAGGGGGTACATCATCGGGGACGATGGGACTGGCGAGATATCGGGCAAGAAACTATTGTTGAACATATCCAGAACTCCCCAAAACATACTACTATATTTGAGTACTACATAAAAACTAGAGTAACGTCCAAATCACAGTAAGAATCAGGAAAAACTTGAGTACTGATTTAGTAGTTTAAGAGTCATTGAATTGAAACATTTTTGAACTAACTTTATGGACATTTATCTATTCCCGAAGCTACTGATTTGGGCTCTTCTGATGACCCAAGTATTTTCAGACTTCTGAGTGAGAGGAATGAGATGTCTACTGCTATCTAATATATATGGCAAGAAATGGACAAAGAAGAACTAACTAATACTTTGGAAAATCATAGGAAAATAATTTAATAATGCTATGGATAATAGGCGTGACCAATACTTAGTCATGTACCCTATGAGCAACACAGTGGTAAAGCATATTTGTGGTATCTTAAATATTGGATTCCAAATAGAAAAAAAAAATGCTTTTATAAATGCAAAATTTTTGAAAGGTAAAATTTACAGAGGGTTAAAAAATGAATTACTTAAAGAAAAATAAGCGATCAAGAAGATCCTTATCAGAGTTCAAATTAATCACTCTCCTTGATTCACCTTTGGCCGGTTTGGATAATTCATGGCCATTTATTTATATCTGCCTAGAAGAGAAGGCATAAATCTGTGTCAGGTATATTGAAGGGCGTTCGTTATCTATGTGCATATTAATGGGGTGCTGGATGAATGGGGAGGCCGCATTTAAAACAAAGATGCCCAAACCCTAGCCAGGATTGCCACCCTCCTTTGTAATTAATGCTGAAGTCCTCCCAACTCTAAACGTAAATTAATTTACCTCCTTTAGCTGAGAAGGACGCTCAGCTGGCTAAACTGATTCCAACTTTTCCAACGCCCCACTCACTCTGACAGATGAGTTTTATCCTTGTAATGGCATCAAACAGTTTCGACACAAACTTCACCATTCCTTAGGGAAACACTAATAAGCCAAGCTAATATAAATAAGCAAAGAAATGAGGTTTGCGATTGTTTTGTAATACAATAAATGTCAATAACTTTAATATTCTCTTTAAAGAAAGGTTTCTTTAATAGAATATACAATAGCAAAAACATAAATAAAAAGCATATTTCTAAGGATGACTCTGAAATATATTTCAGCTAACTCATATATATATATATATATATATATATGAACAAACCACAAATGTTTTGTGGTTTTTAGCTCCAGTTGGGTTTTTGACTTTGACGAAGACCGCTTGTTACGGTTGAAAGATCTTAGTCTTGTTTTCCCATTTCTTATTGTGGTTTGATCATTGATTGTTATTTCACGTGTTTATGTGAAATCGTTATATATATATATATATATATATATATATATCTCTTTTTCAGAGTTGAGGTCCAATGATTTTAAACCAGTCCTTTTGACGACGTTTCGACATATATTTGTGTCATCTTCAGGGCTTGGAAATCTGTTTATGTTGCAGCATACCTATTTACTACTGTTACATGATGGCTACTATTTGTTTTAGTAAATCTAGGTATGCTGCAACATAAACAGATTTCCAAGCCCTGAAGATGATATAAATATATGTCAAAATGTCGGCAAAAGGACTAGTTTAAAATCATTGGACCTCAACCATCAAAAAAATACATCATATAAATATTGGGTCAAGAACACAAATCATGATATATATATATAATGCAGGCCTAACAAAGTAAGGATGTACGCCAGAGATCCATTCTCCGTTGCATTCTCTTCATATTTATATATCTATATTTGAATACGCTCCTATTTATCTGTGTCACTCTTTACCTAACGAGGTAAAATTAATATTTAGTAACCGATACAGTTGGGTAGGTCATTACTGATAATTAGTAATTACCGATTAACCAACGATTCAAGTTTTATTCAATTGAAGTAATTTCTTCCTTTACAAAAATATTTCTTTAGATTTCTATAACATGATATTGTGTTTATACATATTAATCGTATTTTTCAATAATATTTCTCCAAAAAAATCGTTTTCACAATAAAGCAAACGTAATACTCAGCTGTCTATAGTTTTACCCAAGTCTACTAAGGCAGATCGTGGCATTTCTACGACTTAATTCGGGTAAATTAATATGACTCAGTTAATACAGTTATTTTCTGGTTATTAGTTACAATATTTGTCATAATCAGACAAGTGTAAAATTACTTGTTACTGAAACTTATTACAGTAATTCATTTATAATTAACTTCATTAATTATATTCATCATGTAGAAAAAAATTCATTAGTTATGATTAAAAACACAGAAAAGGTGTCGTTCTTGAAAAAATATCTAATACATTGGATTGACTATGGTCCCAAATCCCTTCAGAAGAAATGAAACATTTTCTGAAGAAGTGGAAACGTGATTTTTTTTTTGACATAATGCCTCTGGTTAAAATTTTATCAAAAAAGATACAATTAAATTTTAGCATGGAATAAAACTAACAACCATCTTTTATTTTATGTAAATATCATTTATTCAGGAAAAGAAAAAAGCCTTATCTTAAATATTTATTTAAAATTATATCTTTACCATATACCAGAAACCGTCGTAACTTTTTAATAACGTCCCCGTAATCAAAAGTTACAAGGAAGCACAGGTAGTTGTCGTTTTTCTTTTTTTTTTTCAATAGTGGTCATTCCTGTTAGATAAAAATATTTTATCAAAACATACTGTTATTGCGTCCATCCTATAAAAGAAATTCAACCCTAAACGATCAATAGTTAAGCAAAAAACAAACAGTCTGTTTATTAGCATAATGTACCCTTACTTTGCTCCGGTTTAGAGGAAATACATTTCTTCTTTTGAGCAACCATGGTGTATACACACAAAAAAAGTTGATTTACAGAAACTAATCCAGGAAGTACGAAAAAGGTTCATATTATAACTAGTATTTTTAGTGATTCAAAAAATGTTTAAAGCCAATGAAATGTAAGACAACTATGTAAATTTGCAATTTCAAATACATGGAATTTACATAAGCAAGAAAAACCGCAATGCAGAAAAAAAGGTTTTGTTTGTTTGTTTTCCAAATCCCATACTTACAAAACTTTCACCATTTAGTGATGTTCTAGCGGTGGCAATTGTGGTTCATTTATTATTTGGTGGTATCCATTTTAGTAATGGGTGAGCCACGTCTACGTTATGGAGAGCACTTGAAATCCTTTTTGGATTTCGCGTGAAAAAATCCACGCTCTGAACTCAGTGGAGTAAGATTTTTTTTTCCTAATTGTTTCCTATTGTTTTTCTTTCCTTTACTATGTCTGATGTGGTATCATATTGGACCTCCGCGAGGTCCAATCTTGGTCACATTGGCCGTCTCGGTCACATCCCTCCTCGTTGAGGGCTGTGATAGGCCTTTCGATGTGGCTAAAGAGTCTCACGTAAAAAAAGCATTGCCCTGTTTTACACTTTATTCACTTGATGGTCGAAAGGTCAAGAGATATAAGTACAAATCAAAACAGGGTTTAACATGCTCTCCGAGGAACGATATGCTCAGATTTGTTCAGCATTCATCTCCCACGTGAATAAATCGAGGGCCAAGTGGGTATCGAACTCCAGACCTACCATTGTACGTTAACTATTGAGCTAAACAGATCTCTACAAAAAAATAAAAATGCTAAATGGAAACTAGATAACTTGATTGCAAATGGGATACTACATTAAGATGAACTGTTATTGCCAAGTATATCTACCAGTTAAACGATTTTATAAATTGTAAGGCAAAAGCTAAATAAACTATAGCAATACATAAATTAAGCTCAATAATGGTGTACAGGCTTTTTTATAGTCCTACTTGGTGTAAACTCATATTTAATGTGTTTATAAGTATCACAACATTCGCATAAATATTACTCAAGATTAAGTCACTGATTCACTATTCAGCGTCATTCAATATTGAACTCACAATATTCCCAATGCATTGATCTTCCACCTTTATGTTATCAACTAACAGTCAAGGGTATAGGTAATAAGTCAACAAATTAACAAATAATATATTATTATTATCAATTAGACATCCATAAATATTGCTTTTCAATTACACGTTTTCACCAATTAGTGCTGTTTTAGAGGCGTAAAGTGTGGCTCATTTATTATTTGGCACCGATTTTAGTGTGATGTGCCAGGGAAGTTATCAGGTTGTCTCTACACGGAGAATCCTAAATTTTGAGTCTAATTTAGACTATTAATAATTATTATAATATTGTATAATATTGCCTAATCATAATTATATTATTATAATTATTAATAATAGCAATTATTATAATATTGCCTAATCATGCTAAATGGTTTAGATATGTTGACGATATATTATGCATGTATCCCAAGCCTACAAATAAAGATGATTTTCTAATAAAATTAAATTCACTAGTGCCGACATCCAGTTCACAATGGAAGAAGAAGTAAGTTGTAATTTACCTTTCTCAGATGTCCTGATCCACAGGTTAACTAAAGTATTACGCCTTAGTGTATATAGAAAACCTACGAATGTGTTTGGGGTAGGGACCTTTAGCGAGTACCTGACATCGTACAGGTTTGGGACTGATTGCTTACTTGGACATCTTCAAAGGACAAACTTATATGAACACAAAAACACTCATTTTTCTTCATTAGTTGTGGTAAATATTAGAATAACATTAGAACATTATTGTAACTGAACTTTTAAATTACCATTAAAATCAGACAATTGTACAGTTGGTACTAACTGATACATGTAAATATTGGACAGTACCTATATTTTTTTTTTGTTTCAGCAATAACATGCAGTGTTCTTCATCAGGTTGAATAGTGACTTGCCGTATTAAAATCCCTATACAACAATCTTAGTACAAACAATTCACTAAATGAAGAAAGCTACGTATTCGAAACGCATAGTCCTGCAAATAAATAATCTCTATTTATACATTAAAGTGTCACATTCTTCTATTAAAATAAATTTGTAAAAATTGATGCACCGAGACTATTCACTAATTCTATTAGTTGAAAGAAAAAATACGAATATCTCTGTATAAAACTGTGGCCGGAATTAAAGGGATTATACGCATGTCCGAGATGAAAAAACCTCACACTACAGAAATAGAACATTGTCACAAGGGCAATTCGACTTTGGTGTGTTGGTGAAAGGCTTTCTTTTTTTTTTGCATTTTGCAAGTATTGTGCTAAAAAGTAAAACAATTTTACATTTATTCACAAAAGCGTTTGATCTTGGGTTGTTTAAGTTATTATTCAAGTTTTATATCAGGGTGCTGGTATTTATATATATATATATATTATATATATATATATATATAATAATAATAGTATAAAATAATATTAAAGTATGTCTCATTCTCTATGTGTTCCTTTCCTTCGTTTTTGAACTGATCTGCGTCCAGTTTTGATCGTTTTTTCGAATTTTAAGTGATATATATGTATGATAAACAAAATGCGATCCAAAAGGACTGATAACACTTAAAATAAACTGTGACACATGGAAAAACGTAACAAAGGACTCATATTTCAATATTTCGACCGCTATAGCGGTAGCCTTCAGGAGAAGAAGTGAATTGACGGAGAGGACGACAGTCATTTCAACTCAGAAATATTCTCAACTGTCAAAATGTTGAAAAGTGAATCCTTTGTTACGTTTGTTTCTATGTGTCACAGTTTATTTTAAGTACGTACATATATAATATATATATTATAAAAGTAAGTATATAGTTTTAAAGTATTATTACAAATTACATAAGAAACAGTGTATCGAAATTTTTAGCAATTTTTAAAGGAGTCATTACAGGTTTATTAGTTACGCTAGCCATCATGTCTGAACGCCTTCGTACTAACTCTAATATCATAATTACATAGACCTGCGGCAGCAAGCTTCCCCGACCTCTTGACTATATCTTCTTATATTCTTGTAGCAGGTAATCAACCATCGTATAATTCACTTTCCTCCTTGATCTCACCATCAGTTTGTTAAATTATGATTTTTAAATATAGACAGCCAATCATTTAACCAGTTTCTATGAAAACTCTTTATTGTTAAAAATTTAAAAAAATTCAGATAAACCTATGAGATTCAGTGGCATGAGGATCCAAGAAGTGTTATATCTTAGGCCACTTACACCACAATAAGTGTAGTTGAAAAATTTGGAGTGGCCTACACTCAACTTTACTATAAGTAAATATGTATCAAACCTCTTGGGTAGATAATGTAACATGTAGATATAATATAAATGTATTAATGGGAGATGTTTATTACTCTTTCATTCGTGGAGGTAGTATAGATAATGATTGAACCAGTTATCAATATATGCCCTTATTTCTGTATATCACACAATTGATGCATATACTCGTAATATCATATATATTGCCAAAGCAGTAATAACACTTTTATAAAGTCAAAGTGACGATATCGTGTTACAAAATAACTCTTGCAGAAGAAACTGACTTTTGATGCTATAGCCAATAGATCTCCAGCGATCAACGAATATTCCATTCACATCAGTGCACGTCGTAATTAGCAGTCCTGAACTAGAGGCCCACTACTGCTAAATTCTCATCCTGCATGTTTTGTTAAGGTCAGTAATCATAAGGACGGGGTTGGGACGTCAGTCTGTCAGGCCGTCCTTCACGAATATGAAAGGAGTCACATTCGTGATTGTATGGTCTTGGGCTTTACATTGCCTGAGGTATTGTATAACGTGAAGTCATTAGGTAGTCATATTTAGCTGAGGATCTGATTCTGAAAAACGTCTCTCATCGAATCACCTTAAAATTAGTATCTGTTTGGTAATATAAAACTAAGGAGTCCATTCCTCTTAATTCAATATTATTCAAAGATAATCAGGTTCATAAACACAAAAAAGTCAACAACAAGTAGCTTTTCACACTATACATAACATGCGTAACTTTTTCCATTGTGCTATATTCGGTTATAACGTTGGTGTAAATATATATTGAGAAAAAAAGATATCAGTAATTAGCCAGTTTTACATACTCAATAAAATTCAAAGTCAGCTTTTCAATATAATTTAAAACTTGTGGAAATGGAAAACATCAGAAATGATATATTTGATTGGCATTCATTTTTTACGTATAAGAATTTTATTCTTCTTACGTCTCACATTATGTCATTAAATCATTTCAAATTTTCAAATGGAGTAAAACATTTCTCAAAAGCAATAGGAAACACAGGCGAACAAACTCTTAATTTTATAAATATAGGGTAATACATTTAAATACTCTACTGTTAAGTATTTTTAATCGTTTTCATTATAACTAATTTAGTCAATAAGGTTTAAAATAACATGAATTAACTAAAAATAAATCTATTCAATTCTTATATGTAGGTATTAAAAGTTTAGTAGTAATTATTTCGGAACTAATTAATTATTTTGATATATTTTTTATGAAAATAATTCCAGAGAAACAACACACATAAAAGTCGCTTTTCTTCGTAGAAAATTACATCTTTATGCAAGACAGTCGAAATATAATAGAAAGTTTTTGTGAAATCTTTTATGTGTATTGTTTCTGTTGGTTTAGTTTATGTAGTTTTGTGAAATCGTTTTAATTGCTAATTATGAAAATAATAATATTTAACATTAAACTAATTAAAAAATCATTAAGTATACAAAAATAAGTACTTACTATTTTAAGTATTTGTACTTACTATTTGAAGTATTATTGACTAGAGAACGAAATACGAGTAAGCAATACAGAGGTTAAAACCGTTTGAAAGGTTCTAAGAAGGACGCGGAGGACTAATCTAGGGAGAGTATTCGCGCCTTTTGAGAATGACTTGCTCTACCGGTGCACCAATCACATGCAATCTAAATTATCTCATTTTAAAATAGTCCCCTTCTACCACTGTTTCTTTTATAAATAATAATTAAACATCAAAGAAACGTATTAAACTATTTCTTCAAAAACGAAAAATACATATAATCAATATAAATTAAATTAATTAGTCGCGATATAAATTAATAAAAGTAATTTCTAAACCTATTTCTTTTAAAAGTTGTCTGAACTATTAAATGAAAATATGGAACAAAATAGACTGATGGAGATTTATAAACCATTAATCGTGTCCATATATTTAAATGAAGTTTTGATGACACTACTAAAAATATCTGGAGTGGCCTACACTCAACTTTACTATAAGTAACTTAATATCAAATTTCTTGAGTATATAACACATAACGTCTCATTTAAGCATAACGTAAACATCTAAATGGGATATGATTATTAGTCTTTCATTTTTGAGGTAGTACAGATAGTGATTGAAGGACATATCAATATATAAGCTTATTTTTGTACATCACACAGCTGATGCAAATAATTTCATTAGCATAACTACAGCAGTAATAACATTTTTGAAAAACCAAAGTGAACATTTCTTGATACGAAATATTTCCTACAAGAGAACATGCCTTTTGTTCAAATAGCCAGTGGATTTCTTACATCGTTTACTTGACATCCTTCTACATTGAATATTAAAGTAAAATTTTCAAATTTAAAACAGGAAAATACCCTTTTTTTCTCTGAAAAACATCATAAACAGCCAAGCAAATGCTGTTTTAATATGATTTATAATTAAAGATGTACGATAATTATATTTATTAATCTCTAAACGAATGATTTCAATTTTGAATTATCTTTTACATTATCGGTCTTTTATAGAATTATCATACTGGGAATTTTATGGCTTCTTAGTATTTAATAGATCATTTTCCTTCCCCTTTGTCAAATATCATATATACGAATTTTTTCTGAGTGAGTGTTATCATTTTCCTGCACAATATTATTCCTCTTACATCTCATATAAGTCAAAAAACAATTTAAATTGTTCCTTTATAAATATCAATTTTATCTCAGTGGTTCGCTCAAAAAATTTCTAAGTCAATGTAAAAATGTAAAAAAAAATTCGACAAGTACAGCGTGTGATTTCTCAGGCTAGGATAAACAAACAGTTTATGTAGCGTTATTGCTCTTTCCTGTAATTGAAACTTCATGATTTTTTTTTATGAATTGATAATTTTCATTCCATTTTTGGTCAAATTTTCATTATTTTTTAATGAGCCGTTTAGCGTGAAAAAAACATTTTCTGAAAACAGAAATCGTACCGAAACACCCCTTTAGCGAATGTAATTTTGAAAAAAAATATCTCAACTCATTCTCCACATAATGTTCTATTTTCAGGCATAGTTTCATTTTGATCCGTCACACAGTATGGCTTTGTTTGTTCCATTTATAACCTCAAAGATAATGTCAAAATTTTAAAACTCTAGAGTTATCAGTTTAGGAGAAATAAATGTTTTCTAAAAAACGGTTTCTTATTAAACGGTTACTTATAGTAAAGTAAAAAACTAATTACTGATAAATTTCATGATTTAATCTTCTTATTTTTCTTAAAACATTTATATAAATCTAAAAGGATGAGTAGTATTAGTTTTCAATACTTTAAGGAATACAAAAAAAATACAGAAAATTAACCAAACATCAAAAGGAAAAAATCAACAGCACGTATCAACTTTAACATGCGATATGGAAATCACACATCTATGGGAATATCGATTAATTAATGCAAAAATAAACATAACTTTTTATACATATTCAAATGAAAGTTTGGGGTAAAGTGATCTCTATTTTGTTCAAAAAGATTTCAAGGGCGAGTAAACATGAAATTTAAATAACTGATGTAGGAAGGAGTTTATTTAAATATGGTAAACAAAAATTCAGTTGAGGTAAAGATATAATGAAAGAGTGCCGGATAAAGGAAAGGGAGTGAAAACAAATTATAGGAAGTGGAGAGATATAAACATGAGGGACTGTAAGGTAAACCGAGCACGGGATGGGGATTAGAGGACAAAGAGGTCGGGAGAGGGGAAAAATGAACAGGCTAAATATATTAAATGGAAACAAAGGAGTTTAATTAAGGATAAGCCTAGGTCATAGGGTGGTGGGTTACAGTGAAACTGTTTTCCGAGGGGGTGTGCGCTCTAGAGGAGAATTTTTCATTAAAAGTGCAAAGGCGGGAGAGTTAGAATTAGTTTTGTAGTCATTGTGCCAGATGAGGGTGGAGACGGCAAAATGATTACTTCGATTTCTCATCAATGAAGGGGGAGGGAGGAAGAAGATTGGTGGTTTGGCCGAGATATTGCCCACCGGGGATAACTTCTCCTAACATCACGGCCTGAATAAATAAACACTAACAGCTTCTATAATGTAGACATCATGAGGCAGCTCCTTCAACACCAATACTACATTTACAGTAATATCGTCTTAAAACTGAAAAAAAGAACCCTCCACTTCTATAAAAGGAAATAATAATAATTTTCATTGAAATAAGTTTCAGACTTGTTGGATGCCTCTGAGATAGGTCTGACAGGTAAATATAAGCACTAAAACGAACTTGCTTCGACTTCTAAAAGGCAAGAATAATCAAGCTTTATTTCTAAATTCTGAAAGCATATCCCTCCAAGCTCAAAATCAATTCTATTTCCATTGGAATAATATTTGCATCAATCATTCCAAACATGTTGTTCTTTTCCTAATTGTACTAATGAAGTAGACAAAATATCTGATGAAATAAACAAAAGTAAGAGTTTATTGACTGATTGAATATACAAATCCACGATAATATTTCAACTAAACAAGGATTTATCAATATTTCAACTAAGATACTGAAGGAAATTTGCAGAAAAAATACTTAGAATGCTGGATAAAAGAAGAGAGTGATAATATGCAAATACGCAAGGAAAACCGAGCAGGAGATAGGAATTAAAAACAAAGTAGTTCCCTAATTATAACGTACGTGGTAGACCATTTAAACCATAATTAGACCAAAATGTCGAAATGCGTACAAGTAATGATATAACCCTAACGACTCAAGGCTGAAGGAAAATTCACACCTAACAAAACGGTATAATGAAGAGTATATCTACCCATCTTTACCATAATTAAACTTTCGGATAAATTAAATTAGCTGGGTAGTTCATATGTGGTTAGAACTGTTTCACCAATTATCATGATAACACAGAATACGATTTCGACTCTTAAAATAACCATGATATTATTACTACTAGCACTCGAGAGGTTATTACAATTTCTTTTCTCGCTCAACCTGTGTTTTCAATCTTGTCCACCTTCCAGAGTGAATCTGAGAAGTTTATGTTTATAGCTTCATATCAATTCTTAATATTTGTTAACCTGTCGTATTGTCAACTGCATGATGGCATAGTCAGTATATTCAATTTTTCTCTATTTATAAAATAAATTTATATTAATTTTACTTCATTATTTTCTTTGTCTTCTTCTTGTTTGACGTTTGATGAACTCCATGAAGTGGAAAAAGACCCAGAGATCTAAAGACATGAAATACTAAAACAGGGACAGTAAACATTAAAAATGAAATAAATATATATTATAAATCGAGAATATTTAGGGAGAGTTAGTTGACTGGGGTTCATCGTTTACTCCCTGATGGTTCTACATTGGGTGTTCTACATAAAGGTACAGAGAAGAGAGATCTTTAACGAGTACCTGACATCGCACCAGGATCGAAACCAACGACTTAACACCCTCACCGAGGTGATTTTTTTCACCAACCACGTTAAAAAATCGAGGGCTAAATGAGAATCGAACCCAGGATCTACCAATCCATAGATTACGTAAGCTACTGGTGTAACCCTGATCTGTTCGTCAATGTTGCTCAAAAAGGGAGTAACAGTGTTCAAGGAAACGAAGAGTGGGAGGAGGGACATGGCAAGAATATGATAAATCACACAGTGCATAGAACAAGGCAAGACTACAGTAAAAGTATATACAGGAATACTACTATTTACAAACATATCCATCAGGGAATCATTTCGTTTTGAACTCAATCCATAACTACCATAAAAAGTAGTGTTCACTATAATTTCTTCATTTGATTGAAATATATCCGACGCTTAAAGTCCTCTCCAAGGAAAGACGTACACAGATTGCTTTACCTATAGCTTAAAAGAAATCGATGATCACAATGAGAATCCAATCCATATCAGCCAGTTTAGAGGCGAGCATGCAAGCCACTGAGCTACCATAATCCCGAATTTTTCAATGCTGACCTCATGGCTTCCACTATCTCTCTGTTTACTAAATTTGAGAGGGCTTAGAAATATTTGATTCCTAAATCACTATAATTGTCCTTTATTACTACAATCTAAATAAAATTAAATAATTTCTAATTTCTACCAGATATTTTCCAAAATTAAGATTTAAAGTAATCAATGGAAAATAAAACTATTTTCTGAAGAACAATATTTAGATTCTGATTTTTGATTATATATTGTAAAGTCTATATTTGTAGATAACCTTTAACCTGTATTTATAAATAATGCTTCAATAATTTCTTTAAGAACTGAATTTGCACTTTCCTGGAAGGTGGAATTATCAAAAATCAGTAGAGCATTCGTAACAATTTACGCACTAATAGCTCACAATGTAATACCTCAGTGGAACTGGAAACGTGTCTTTACCCTGCCTTGCAACCAATCGAAATTGTTAAAGCTCACCTAACAATGTTGTTAGCGAGGCAGATTCATATTTTTTTTTTAAAATATGTTATGAAGGCTAACTAATATTTGTACTACACTGAACGCAATACTATAGTGCAGGTCTTTATAATGATCCGTGATATGGCTGGAAAGCTTGGTACACGTCTTAATATCAAAACAGGTCTTTAGAATGTTGAAATAAATAAAGGTAAATATGTTTAAATAACATACTTTAAGCAAGCTCCAGAATAGCACAAATAAAATAACAAATATAACTACAATTTGTTAACAGTTAAGGCTTATATTTAGAAGGTTAAAAACAGTGAAATTAATTTATTTTAAAAAGCAGGTATATTGGAAATTGTTAGTAGGGCCAAAACTGTACAGAAATTTAACATATTATTTGCATTACTGCTGAGTAGGTAATACAGAATATTTAGCAGGCCACATCAAACATCTTCTTAAGGTACAAAATTTTGAACAAGAGCCAACTTTGTGATTCCCTGAGAGAGCAATCATACAAGTGTCCAGGAGGTTAAGGTATCTCTCAATTGCACGTCATGATGTAATAGGAATTGTTACAACAGATATTGCTGAAATGAACTATATATATATATATATATATACAGTCTAGTCGAAGGTTTTGTCCGGCTAACATTGTTGTTCCTTTAAATAATGTAAATTTCATTTTCTTAGTTAAAAAATTCTTACTTCTGTAAGTAATATTGTTTTATGTATCTCTGAAATATTTCTGCTTGTAATATTCATGAGTTGTAACAATCCATTTTCATATTGTGTATATGTTTGATGTTGATATGTGATTTCTTATTATCCTTTGTTTGTAGGCCTATGAAAAAGGTTCTAAATAAAACCGAAACGTTGGCAACGAGAGTTTGATTTTTATCCTGGAAAATTGGCCGAACCCCGATTAGAGAACACACCTATTCTATCAAACGGTCGATATATTATTGAATCTGTTATATATATATATATATATATATATATATATATATATATAATAATAATGAACTATATAATGATTACAATAAAAGAACAGGTAGAAGCAACACAAAAGTGTTGTTTGTTGTATTATTGTAGTATATAAGTACAGTACTTGTATTCCTTACTGACAGTAGAATACCGTCGTTACCCATGTAAAGTCATTCACAGGATGAGAATGTAAATTGGCGACTATGCAGGGACGCCAATATGCAAGGGTCTACCACATAATCATTAAAATTGATTGAGCAATGTTAGTTCATCTTAATAGGAAGTTCCTTTGCTAACAAAGAACACATCTTTGTAGATAATAATGACTAAGACAGCAAGGGTTTGGAAATCATGTTGTAGATAAATTAATTAATCTTGTAGATAATTAACTCTAATCTTAATTGACAATATGCTATTATTATGCAATTATTTATGATATTAATGGTATGCTAGTTGGATCCTTGAACTATCATTCTTCAACAATAATATCTTCGACTCTATCTGTGCTGCCTTTTAAACACGAGTGATATGTATTTTGAAAAGTTTAACAGTGACGATTGCATCTGTTCTTACCAAAGTTTACTCAAAATCCAACTTCTCGATAATAATATGATTCCTTAATTTTCTTTGATAATGTCCAGACTATAAAAAATATTGTAAAGCAAAAAAGGAAAAAAAACATCAAACGATAGTTTTTTAAATGAACATATCAACTACTTTCATTAAAAAAAAAATTAAGGAAATTATTTCTTCATTGTTTTTGATTAAAAGGTTAAGTAAATATTAACAGCAAAAAACTAGAACTACTATGGTGGTTGGCTAGATGATAGTTAAATTATTCATAGGTAGATTAGTTAATATCATTTGACCAAAAGATCTAAATAAAGATATCCATAACAGCTTAATGAAGTAAATAACAAAAACAAACTAATTTTCTTCGCAAAAGCATCTAAGTTTGGCTTTTGAAATTCAATCCAAAGAATCAGGGAAGTTTTCTTGAAATTATAACTAAGCTGACTTCGCTAAGGCCATCGTGCGTCCATTAGGGCTCAAACCAACAGCTCAAACTTTAAAGATAATTTCATTTATAGCCATTTGTAGCAACAGTGACAGTTTCTCAAGGATAATATTTCTTGCCAAACTCTTCAGTTTGACTTAAGGATGGACTATTTGGTTCGTGCTTCGTCTTTAGAAATGTCTGGTTTAGGAAGGCATCTGTTTCCTTACTACATTCGGCAAATAGATGGTTCTCCCCTTCTTTGTAGATTTATAACATACCATATATTCCTTCTCTGTTAACAAAAACAACTTTTTCACTTAAAGTTTAGGGCTACATTCACTTACAACATGAATAATGTGGAAATTGGAAGTAATAATCATAAATTAGTTGGTAAAAATATTATTTTAAATCAATAACGGGATAGCGTAGACGTTGAACCCACAGAGTTTTACATCGACCAGCTAATTTAGTTTTTATCCATACGGGCTAGGTGTTGCCTAATAATCGTGGTAAAATTAGTTGTATAACCTCTAGTATAATCGTCCTTGACGACTATACTTAAGATTCGACTATAATCATATTTCGTAAATATACTAAAAATTTCAGTATAATAGTGATTGCTAACTATACTAAAGATTCGAGAATAATCATCCGTGAGGTTACACTCAAGATTATAAGTAAGTATAATCGTAATTGCAGGCTATAGTAAAGATTCTAGTATAATCGTAACTGCTGACTATAGTAAAATTTTGAGTATATTTGTGACTACTGATTGAACAAAAGATTCGAGTATAATCGTGATTGTCGACTATAACGAAGATTTCAGTATAACCATGCTAGATGTTATACAAAAGATTCGAGTATAATCGTGATTGTCGACTATAACGAAGATTTCAGTATAACCATGTTAGATGTTATACTAAAGATTCGAGATTCAAATTTAGGTCATAACGATAGGTTCTCTACGCAGGTGACATAACTCAATTGAACGACGTCTATAACCGATATATTTCAACCGACGTAAGTGTACCACTTACTATAGTCATATCTCTGGTGTTTTTCGCAGATCGGAACTGGATGAGCGAACACTGTAAGCAACTGATATTAGGAAGACAGGCCTCTTCGTTTATGTATACGATGCCAGGTAGTAGTTAAAATTCTCAAACAAAACCATTAAATCGTTCTTGCGCATCGTAAAATGTCCAAAAATGCCCCTATGTAAAATCTACTGAACAATGTGCCTACCCCTTTTTAAGATGGGCGTTATTTAAAAAAAAATCAGAGATACAGCTTTCCGAAAAAGAGACGTAAATATGTATACTATTAATCTGGACGTTGAAACAGCAGAATTTAATCGAACATCACTTGTTCATCAGTAATAATATGCCTTAGGATTTTTATTGAGAATAGGATTAATGTTCTGCAAAGGTAGGAAATTTTTCCATAGCCATTCTCCAGTCATGTCTCTGGTTAAAGCCGCTGATCAGGACTGCATGAGCGTCATATAACTGCCTCCCACACTCATGGAGTTGTTTCCTTCCGTCTCTTAACCGGACACGACCATATTCGGGCCCACTTGTACCGGACCTTTATGCTAAAATAGCATACAAGACGGAAATCACATTCTAACCTCTTTAGCTGTACAGAATTAACAATCAGAAAGTCTAATGGCAGATACTCCATAAGCGACCCATGCTCATGCAAGTAGCAAAATAAGAAAAGTGTAACATCCAGGTGATTGCTATGAGAAAAACCTATTTTTCCTTTAATCAGCAACAAAGGTGTAATATTTAACGATAAACTAACAAAGTCAGGAATAAGAAGTTTATTATAGACGCAACTATTATAAACTAATCCACAAAAATCATATTTTTTCATTGTAAGTAAGAAGTTTTAAAAAAAAAACATGTATGGTTGTAGTAGAAATGATACAATACTTACAAAAACATTCTTCTGAAGATCAAAGGAGTAGAAATGCATCGAAAAAGGGTTCTATGTCTGAGATCAGTTAATCGTATCCCAGCAGGTCGTGACTGTTTTCTTCAAACGAAGCCTGTTGGACGAGAGTATAAATACAGAGTATTTATGTTGATCCCTTTTATTTATTTACACGAGGAGTATAAATTGGCTGTCGAGACAGGAAGGCCTTGCAGGATTATGTGTTGAGCAATCCTTTTAATACATGTGTCACCAGGCTTTATATGTTTACTCTGCCCTTTGAGAACACCCAATGTTTAAAGCGTTTTATTCTGTTTTTAGAAACACAAGATGGAAAATATATCAACATTTAAATAATAACTACAAACTAATCCAATTTCTAAGAGTTTGTATATTGGATCATTACCTTATTTCATTCAGATGGTTTCATACCTTGCGTATTCAGCTTTTTTCTTCAATCGTTGATCAATAGATTGACCATATTATTTTTTCATATATATAAATATATTGATCATCTTAGGTGTCCACTTAGATGATTATCTTATATTGTGATCATCTTATGTCACAAGATAAAACAGACATCATATGACACAAAATAACATGCACTTTAGCAAAACACGCAATCACCCAAAAACACAATTTCGATTTTCAAAATCCCGTTATAATAGATAAAGAAAAATACTTGCGGAAAAGACTAGTAAAAGAAATAATCCATATAGAAAGAACCACTAACATATGCAAATCAAGAACATATATAGAAAAATTCAGTCAAATATACACAAACATTTTTTCACAATCAAACAGACAAGCGTAAGGACAAAGCACTTTATTTTTGCTGAACCGTATAAAACAAGTAAACACTGGGTCTTCAAAACACATAATAAGAAACATAACAAAAATGCAACCTCTAGGACAATTTGGAGCCCTAAGAAACATAACAAAAATGCAACCTTTAGGACAATTTGGAGCCCTAGGAACTTTACGTTAGTTATTTAATATGTAGAAGAGATTATACAAAAAGGAGGGAAAAACAAAACAAGCACACACAAAAGACTTCCCAGGTAAACATATTTAAATCTCTGAATTTCTTATATGAGAATTACAAAACCAGAACTGAAATACGATAATCTATGTTAATCTTTTTGTTACATATTAGCAAACAATAGACCCAATGTAGTCGTAATAATTGTACTCAATGTATTAATGTTTTAGCCCTGAGGAGGACATAAATATATGACAAACTTAATATCCAAACCGAAACCCTCGAAAAATATCTCAAACCTGTGAATATAGAGTGGTCAAGAAACAAACAGCATGATATATATATATATATATATATATTTAAAAACTAGAATTTTCTAAAGAACAGAAATCACTGAACTCACTACTATATTTCGATGTCCTAGTCGTCAGGAATAGATGTGAATCGCTCCAAAGGCTGATAACGACTCGTTATCAGTCGTTATCAGCCTTTGGAGCGATTCACATCTATTCCTGACGACGAGGACATCGAAATATAGTAGTGAGTTCAGTGATTTCTTTTCTGTGTGTTGTTTTGAAAATTCTAGTTTATTTAGTTCGAAGAATCGTTTCATCTAATTAGTATATATATATATATATATATATATATTTCCTGGTTGCCATGGGAACCAGGATGGCTCCCTCTTTCGCGAATCTTTTTATGGCACATCTAGAAAATAGTTTCCTTCACTCTTACCACTTGCTCCCCTTATTTTACACCCGTTTCATTGACGATTATATTTTTCATCTGGCCCACGGTAGTTCCGAACTTGACTCCTTCCTTCTGAATTTTAGAACTTTCTGCACTTCTGTTTCTTATACCCACAACGTTTCAGCCACCTCTTTGACCTTTTTTGACATCGACATTACCCTCCAGGGCAACAACCTCATTACCTCCGTTCACTCTAAACCTCAAAACCCACACCAGTACCTCCACTTTAATAGTTGTCACCCTCCCCACATAAAGAAATCTATCCCCAGATTCTTATCCATCCGAATCCACCGTATTTGCAACCGACTCCAACAGAAGAACCTGCACCTCAACTCCCTCAGAACCAAGTTCCTGGAGCGTGGTTATCCGCCATCGTTACTGGAAAGAAGACTGATCCCTGCGAATTCATCCGTCAACCCTCCTTCCGTCTCCACTTCCCCGGTGAATGAGTCTCCCCTCCTTGTTACTACCTTCTTCCCCGTATACACAAACTCAAACGCATTATCAAAGATCTGTTCCCCATCCTATCCTCTTCTCCTTCCACGTCGACTATTTTCCCCAGCCAACCCCGTCTCTCATATAGACGTTCCCCCAACCTTGGCAACCTTTTTCCCACAGAGACTTGACGTCCAGGCGCGTCAACCACCCGTCTGTGGGCGCTAAGAGTTGCGAAAGGCGGGGTGCCTGACCTGTCCGCTTCTCAACCCCATTCACACTTCACTCCATCTTCCCATAACCAGTCCTTCCCTGTTGCTAAGGACTGCTCATGTACATCCAAAAATTGTGTTTACAAATTGGACTGTACTCGTTGTGATGCGTTCTACGTAGGACTGTCCTCTAACAAGCTCAGCCTCCGTATGAACGGTCATAGAGCATCCGTTAACAACAACTCCAATTTACCTGTCGCCATACACGCCAAATCCCACGGTCTGTCTTTTAACGACTGCTTCAGTGTGCAGATTCTGCGTCAGATTCCCCCTGGTGATAATACCGTGACCCTTAGAGCCTCTGAGGAGGCTCACATCTGGTTGCTCGGGGCGCGCAGTGCACCTGGACTTAACCTTAAAAGATAATTTTTTGTACTTTTTTTTTGTACTTTTTTTCCAGTATTCTTTATTCTCTAGTACTTATTTCTTTTTTCCTCTTTCGTATATTTTGTGTATATCTATTTTGTCTTCTTCACTTACTACTAGTTTGTTTTATCCTATTTTATTTTCTAAATTCTTATTCTTAACTAGTTTCCCATACTTACCCTTTTATTCAGTCTCTATCTTTTATTTACTAAAACAACCAATGCAAGTTTTTTGTATTGTATTTATTTTTATTTATTTATTTTTTCTTCTTTTCTCTATCTTATTTTTGTTTCTTATATTTGTTTTTATCTTATATTGTTTATAATTTTTCACCTACATATGTTTTACCCAACCAGTACTGCTTATCTGAGCTTCTGTTTATATATTCTCCTAATTTATACTTTAAGACCGGGTACGGTTGACAGCACTGGCGGTTGCCGGGTTGGTTACTTGCCGTTGCGCCTACAACGTGCTTGGTCTCCCATTCTCTTTTCTCCTGAAGACGGATTACCCGAAAATTTGAGTCTGTAAGTGTGTTTCTCTACTTTGTGTGTTGCTCTTTGTTAATCTCGAACTCGTATATATATATATATATATATATATATACCATTTTCATGTCGATTGTCATCGTTTCCGTAATGATCACAAGAACATTCGTAAACATTTCAGTCATTTATATTTCAACATACTCACTGGCACTAAACCTTCAACAAAAAATTGATAATCATAGTAGCACTTCTTAATACTTTTTCTCAATGAAATATCATCTACATCATGTAAAAACCCTAATCTTTGTTAATATTGCTGGCAATAGTATATATCAAAATATACTATATTTTTACATTTTTAACACTATTTTTCTTTCTTATCGAGGTTTGGTATAGCTTCAATACAACACCTTTAAGCCGACGTTTCGTCTATATTTGTAGACATCTTCAGAGCTACATCAATATAGTCTACTATTACATTATTTAATTAATATACATAATTACCTTGGTTTATAATTATGAAACATAATTTTGTTTCATGTTATTGTAATTAAACTCTGTATTGATGTAGCCCTGAAGATGTCTACAAATATAGACGAAACGTCGGCTTAAACGTGTTGCATGATTGAAGCAAGACCAAACCTCGATAAGAAAGAAAAATAGTGTTAAATATATGTGGTCAAGATTGGAAAACATTGGTTTAAATTTTTATAAATGAATTTGTGATTAAACTAACTTTTGTTATATGAACAATTTTTTTGTGAAAGAAATTCAAGTTTTCCTTAATAGGGTTTGTTAAATGAATGAAATTAAACAGTTAATTTGAATGTATAGGAGAGATTGGGTGGCTGAGTATATTTCGCATGAATAAACAAGGCATGTGTCAGTGTTGAGTCAGCTAGTAACTGGCACAGGAAACATTTATCAGGTGTTACACTAACGGGCTTCATTTCATTACATATTAGTAAATATTTGAATTTTTCATTTCTTAAGGCAGTGTTTGGCAAACTGTGTGTTCCACAGAAGCTGCTCAAATTCTCTGTCAAGGAATAAACAATTTATATTCTAAGATTTATGAAACCTTTTACAATTTTTACAGAATTTTATTTATTTCTAAATTAAGCCATATAGCTGGTGATTCCACTATTTTGCTTTTGGCAGCGCAATATAGCTGAAATCCTTTCTCAAATGGTGTCGTCCAGATTAAAATTTTCGCTTAAATCTAACAGAGATTCGCAGGTATACCTTAAATGCTCTGGTGTTTTTTAATAAATTCTGTTCTACTAATCTCAAGTTAACTGTATCGTGCATACTTAGAAAATAGCTTCGTCTATATAAATTTAATTAATTTAATAAATTAATAAAGGAAAGAAAAATAAAACTAAAACATCTGGATTTCATAAGTGAGGTATATTTTATTTCCAATGAGAATTCAATGCTAATAATGTGGATTAAAAAGTAAAAAGTTTAAATAAATCTACAATGTCATGAAGAAAACATTTACACAACAATCAAAAGAAGCAAAACTAGAAACATTGGGACTAGTTAATTGTAATGTCTTTTAGTCAAAATTTGGAAATAGAATTTGATGTATATTCATTCAGTTTTCTTAGTATAATGCAGTATAAAAGAGGTCAAGTATTTTGGATGAATTAACTGTCAGGTGTAGGATTGATAAATAATTTTTATCATTGTCAGTTATTATTTATCAATAATTTTCAATTGTTATCTAATTTAAGTACTGTATTTAAAAAGGAAAAAGTAAAATGAAAGCACTAAGATATTTTAGAAGACTTCGCTTAACAATTTTACTTGTTGACTTGTTAAATAAATCTAATACAAGCCAAATTAGGATTAGCATCAGTTAGAATAAAAATTTACAGTATTAATCTTTACACTAATGGCATAATTTTATCCAAAAATCCTCTCACTTTACTTCTTCCTTAATCAGTTGATCACCCCATAACATAATCATAACGGTATATTCCTTCTTAAATAAGGATATTTAAGAAGGAATGTCTGCATCAGCTGATATGCAGAGGTAAAATATAAAAGTTGTTAGGGAAAATCGATGCGAGTTCTGCTTGACTCCCGAAACCTTATAGTGTCGGGGAAGCAGGCAACATATTCCATAAGGTTTTGCATGTCAAAAGAAGTAAAACTAGAAACATTGGGACTGGTTATTGTAATGGCTTTTAGTCAAAATTTGGAAATAGAATTTGGTGTATATTTATTCAGTTTTCTTAGTGTATTGCAGTGAGTGATAAAATAAAAGACAGATTCTATTTTTTCATACAAAAAAATTCCTGGAGATGATTTTTTTCAAACAAAACTATTTATTTAGAATTAGAATTAAATTTAATAAAAACAATATATATAATATATACAAGAACTGCATCCAAGTTGTAAAGAATAAATGTGTCCACCTTATAGCTAGGGCTTCACGGTATACCAGAAATGCCGATATTCAACATGATTTGAGTTGGGAATCAATTGATTGCTACATTAGTCGACTTGCCAACAATGAAGACAAAAAAAACTGCCCACGTATAAAATCTCCTTGTTCGGAAACTGAATCCAACACACAAACATTCCTAATCCAATGATACCTAACAGCTCCCTTCCTGAACTAAACATGACGACCTGATGGCTTATAAATTATACAGTACCTCAGACAACGTAAAGCCGCAAGACCATACGGCCACGAATACCACTCCTTTCGCCGACAGACTAACGTCCCCAGTATTGACAATGCTTACTGACCAAAACAAAAAAAGCAGGATGATAATTTAGCAGTAGTGGGTCTCTGGTCCGGAACTGCTAATTATGACGTACACTGTTGTGCATTGAAATATTCATTGGTTGTTGGAAACACGAGACAGTAATACTTTTTTTAGTACACTACAATAATTATTATTAGTTTTGTAAAACATATATTACATATTTATGAATCATTGGTTGATATGAAATCTCTCCTAACAATAGTTTATTCAAGGAAACTGTGACACTTTTCTACTACACTTCGAACAGTCGTCATGCCTACAACATGTACGAACCTACTTTCTACTGGTAGGTCAACTACCAGTTAATATGATATAAAAGCTTGCCAGGGGCTTTTATTTTCGCATATTAAGACTTTCCTGGTGATTCATTACAAACAAACAAAACTATTTATTTAGAATTAGAAATAAATTTAACAAAAACAAGCATTTACTTTTCAATAAATCAATTATTTAATAATATAACTATCCTAATAATAATATACTGTTATTAATAACAACATACTATTTGTATTATATATTTTTGGTTTAATTTCTCAATAATTCTATAGGTTTGACTGGTTCAGTGTGTGAACTGTTCAGGTGAGTGAGATGGTGTAGAAGTTAATTGACCAGTTCACTTATTTTGCCAATCCCCATTTTTGGGATGAATACGAAAGAAAATGTCTACTTACGATCTGAATTGAACACATATCTGTCAAGTAAAATGAAATTGACAGAGTTCGCACTACACTTATAATACTATAGCTTATAAACACGTATAATACTTATAATTTTAAGCTACAACGAAAGTAATATGTTAAGGATATGGTTCACTTCTATTTCTCAGTGGTTCTTTGAGGCATCCAATTTCTTTCAAGGCTTATAGAAAGATAAAAAGCTTCAGAAATACGCTGGGCTAGTAGAACGGTACGTGCCGCTAGTATTAGAACTTCGGGAATGAAATGTGCGAATAATCCAATGTTTTTTTATCTTTTAGAGAGAAAATTCCTCACATTGCATTAAGAGTGGAAATAAAACTAGGTCTCAACAAGAACTTTTTTGGGATTTCTTAAAAAAAAAACAAAACATAAACAACGCGAATCTCTACAATTTGTCTTTATTGCATTGACTCATCATGTTCTAAAACAATGAAGAAAAACGGATAAATCACTACAATAGTAAAGGCGACCAAGTATTCTTTAAATCTCATTCAGAAACAAGCATACGATATGTTTTACCTCAATGAACTCATAAAATGAACAGAGGATTACAAATGGCCAAGTGAGGACTGTCAGCGAACAGGTTGGAATTGCCAAAATAATTCACAAGAGCCGTATATGTTATGACTGCAATACTCAGACAAAAAAATAAAAAAAAATATGGATGTTTTGTCTCTCTATTTATGAATAAAATTAGTAAAATTTTGTAGGAAAATTTATTTTCGTTACAGAGGGAGTTTTATTAACAGTGGATAGCATCATTTCAACTATCTGAACAAAAGGGCTGAAAGATAGAGAAAATGCTTGCTTATTTTATCTGATCTCATATATTTGATTAGTATAAAGTAAGTTGTTACAAAATGCAAAACTTCTTTATATGCACTGATATGAATAATTTAATCAACGGTATTCTTTTATATTAATAAAAAAATATTAAAAAAGTTGTTGAATAGACGTAATAATATATTGATTTTCTAATCAAGGAATCAGGATATGGCGGTTGGGTGTTAAAAAGGGTTTGGTTGCAGATGATCAAAGGTTGAATTAAGACGGTGGAGGCAAGTGTGATTTGGTACTATCTTGATTCGACGATATGGCAATAGGAGAGGCTGAGACGAAGGGTTACATCACAGTCAGTGAATTGGCAAACGAGGCAAGAATAAACCAGCTTTGATGCATCTTGTGGAACAAACACGTGTGTCACTGCACGACTGAATGAGCTAGAACGTCATTGCCAAATTCACCCAATTTTCCGATCAACAGTTCAGGATTGAAAATTAAAGAAAAAAAATATATATTTTTACAATCCAATCTGAATAATTTGAATAGTCAAAATGAACTTGATTAAGTAAATCGTTAAATTACGATTGTAATGAAAGCCTAGAATATTAATTGATTGATCGAAGAGTATCTTTCTGATTGAAACTTTATTTTTTCTGTAAATTGAATTGTTATAATAATTAAAATAGATATAACTATTGCAATTACTCCTTCTAATTTATTAAGAATCGATCGTAAAATCATCTAAAATCATTGCAATATAATATCATCGTAAGAAATATCATTCTGGTTGAATGTGAACTGGTTGATTTGTTGGAATCAAATTTTTTGGATCACCTATAATTCGTGGTTCCCATAGATTTAATAATATGAATATAATTATTTTGATTGTTATTCATTTTAATATCTTTTACTGAAAAATAAGGGTGCAATGGTATCTTGTCATAATTTCTATTTGTTCCCATTGGTTCCTACCTGAACTATTGCATAATACAGAACATGTAACAATGGTAAAAAATCCATCTTTATATGTTCTGAAATAAATGATTACAAAATAATTATTATTCAAAAATTAATAAAATCATGATAAAGTTAGCGATTTTGCAAATTTTCATAATCTAAAGTTTAGATAATATATATTATATAATATCCAGCAAGTGGATACTGACAATATATTATATTATTATAAAATTATATATTATATTATAATATAATAATTACAAGTTAGTGAAAGTGAACCTAAGACACTCGGAAGCATTTCAGTAGAGTGACTGACTGAATGAGTAGTCTCACTTTTATATTGAAGTTAGCTACCTTAAACAAGTATTTGGCTTCATACAGGTTCGGTACACATCTCCAAACGATGGTGGGTAGTTCCTCAAATGTTCCTCATCAATGTCTAAATTAAAAAAAAGTCATTTCACACAAGCGGAAAATCTATGTTCAAAGCAAGCTGCGAAGTTATGACCACCACCAAAGGTGTTCTATTAAAAGTTGTTGAACATTAACCACAATACCAGTGATTCTCAAACTTTCAAAACCTTGTACTCTTTCATAACATCTCTTTTAAAGGATCACGATATATTTTAGTGAAAATCAATATATAATTTTATTATTAGAATTAGTTATATAGTATAACACTATTACAGCATATACTACAATATCAAACCACTTGTTTTTGATGAAAGATCTGTCATTTTTCTGATTTCCTACTGTCGTCGTTGTGGCATGTCGTGATATTATATACGAGTACAACATGTGTACTATATATTAGCGGACACATACATCATTGTAAACAAGTAAACGATATATAAAAGACACACATAATATGCCATAAAGGAAATAATAAATTACTCTCGGACGTTGTTGTATATAAATACCACTGAAGTATAAAACCACAACGAAAAAGGAAAACCAGAGAAATAAATGCTCTACAGCCATTAACTTCATGCCATCAGAGAGTAAACAAAGTAAGAACTAAGAAGGCAACATACAAGTTATCCAAAAGGAAGGTAACGAAACAGCTGGAAAACTCAGGTGTTTTTGGACAGGATTCTTTTATGATTGTTGTATCTAATCATATAGCTTAATATTTGGTTCAATTTATTTTCTATCTTCTTGTATTTTTGTTTATTTACTTATCATTGTTTATTCTTTTTTAAAGAAATAATAATCAAATACTATTTTTTGGAAATTTTATATATATTCAGTCAGTTGGGCATTTGACTCTGACGAAGAACGCTTGTTACTGTTGAAAGATCTTAGTCTTTTTTTCCCCCATTTCATAATAGAGGTTGCACAGTCCCTCTGTGTTAAATGATGTTTGGCAGAAAACATTAGCCTCACTTTACAGTGAACTCCTGTTCCCTTTCTATTTGTGATTTTTGTGGTGGTTGGGTGTTGTTGTTGTTTACTATTTTCTGTTACGGATATTGCTAGATTTTTAATTGATACTCTCGGTTGTTTACTTCGAAAAGCCGCCTTCATCTTCATGCCAACAGGGGTAGAGGTTGCACAGTCCCTCTTGGATATCCGTAACAGAAAATAGTAAACAACAACAACACCCAACCACCACAAAAATCAAAAATAGAAAGGGAACAGGAGTTCACTGTAAAGTGAGGCTAATGTTTTCTGCCAAACATCATTTAACACAGAGGGACTGTGCAACCTCTATACCTATTGACAGAACGCAAAGGCTTTTTGCTGAGCAGCGGGCAACTGGGACCTTACGCATGGACCTGTAACTCTACTCCCATTGGTCAACATCGCAACAAATCATATTCCTTTCCCCGGACAACTCATAGAAAAAAAAAAAAATATATATATATATCTTATTCTTTCATTGTTATTAATTTATTTTTTTTACTGTTTATCTTAGGTTGTTTAATTTGATTTGGTACTTTTTTCTATCAAGCTATATTGTAACTTGAATTTTCCAGCTATTTCGTTACGTTCATTCTGTATAACTTTTATGTTACCTTCTTTGTTTTTACTTCGTTTGCTGTTTGATGACATAAAAGCGGATATCCTGAGAGCCTATTTTCTATTCTTTGTAGTTTAATATTTCATTGCTTGAATAACATGTTTATTGTGATTCTTCTGCATGAATACCATTCACAACAATTTAACTATTAACTATTAAGATGATGAGGTGTGATTGAACAAAGAAATGCTGAAGAATCTAGTATGTGAAGGCTCCTCTCTCGGGAGCACTGATCACTATCCGGTTCTCATGGAGTTGACTGGCTCGGTGGTCAAATGCTCCCACACCAAGTCTGTCGTTACAGACTGGGTGAGGTTCAAAAGGACACTAAGTCAAATGTCCTATACAACAGAGGTTACTACGAGGGCAGAAATAGACAGAGAGGTTCAGAACCTCACTGACTCTATTCACGAGGCCCTTCAAATTTCACAGGCAGCTCGAAGCAGCTTCGGGTGGGAGAAACCTCTAGACAAACAAATAACTAATCTTATTTCATATAGGAATAAGGTTCGGAAACTTTGGAACAAGTCTAAACTACCATCACTCAAAACTGTAGTGAATAATCTTAACAAGCAAATTCGCTACAGATTAAAAGTTATACGAGATGAGACTCTCAATAAAAAGCTCGAAGCCATAGACAACACCCCTGAAGCCTGGCAGTTTCTGAGGGTGTTGAGAGGGACCAAACGGACGACGGTGGCCCTCAAGCACAAAGACCGTCTCTGCATTGCTCCTCAAGACATTGCCGAGGCATTCGCCGAGTCCCTCGGTGATATATACAAGGAGAATGGCCCTAAACTCTCCTCTTGTGTATCTCCTCCGGAGGAGTCCATCTCTCTCAATATGGAAGAAGTTAAAGCCATATTGAAAGGGCTCCCGAGACGCAAAGCGCCGGGTGCGGACGACGTAAATAATTACGTTCTGAAGCAGCTCCCTGACCTGACACTGAAATGGATAACCACCATATTTAATGCATGCATTAAAACTGGTTACTTTCCGTTAGCCTGGAAACAGGCACGGATTATTCTTATTCCGAAGCCGGGTAAGGACCCAACAATACCAAACAACTACAGGCCAATAAGCCTGCTCAGTTCTTTAAGTAAGGTATTTGAAAAGGCCTTACTCAAACACGTATCCGAGTTCCTCAGATTTACAGATATTCAGTTTGGTTACAAAAAAGGACGTGCGTTCAGTTACTTCGACGCACCCTCAACTTTCTACACTTTGCTAAGCAAAGAAAGCTTAGAACATACACCCTAGCCATCGACCTTAACAAGGCCTTTGATTGTGTTTGGCACGAAGGCATTGTTAAGAAACTAGGAGACGCTGGGCTACCTGTGTGGTTCCAAAGGATCGTTCACTCCTATCTCACCGAAAGGTCCTTTAGAGTCAACGCCCGTAACACTCTATCCTCTGAGTATCAGATTGAGAGGGGTGTACCTCAAGGCTCTTGCCTTGGTCCTATCCTTTTCAACTTTTACTTACAGGACTTTCCCAAGTGGAATAAAAACAACAGAAACATGCAAACACTAGAGGGGATCTATGCAGATGACATATTGGTCTCGTGCAGGTCCTTCTTCATAGAAACCCCTCTAAGACAATTCCAACAACACGTTGACAGGATAGTGGAATGGACTAAGGTTTGGAGGATGGACATTAATCCTTCCAAATGCACTTTCACTGTCAACCTGCGCAAGAGGCTCGGATATACACCTACACTGCGCATACACGAACAAAACATACCTGTAACAACAACCTTTAGGTACCTTGGAGTAAACATTGATTCCAAAATATCACTAAAGAGTCATATTTCTCACACTCTTGGCAAGGCTTACGGTGCCAGGAGCAGCATTTATCACCTCTTAAAACCCACTTCTCGTTTCTCTCTTCGGACCAGGGTAAACTTATACAAGGCACTGTTGAGGCCGATCATCACGTACGGGGTGACTGCCTGGGCTAAGCCGGCTGGCAAGTTGATGAGACGTATCTATGCGTTTCAACACAAAACCCTCCGGATTATCCTGGGCGCACCCCGTTACGCCCCAAACGAGTTTCTCCATAGAGAGGTCAAACTGGAGCGCCTCTCCAGGTTTGTTCGCCGGTTGGGAAGGAAGGAAGATCGAGGCAACGTAGATTCCTCTAACCCACTAGTTAAGGAAATTAGTGAACTCCGGACTCAGGAAATACCAGACGAAAATGATATCTTGAACAGGAGAGCAAAGGTTCTGGTTGCGGCAGAGGAGGCACAAGGCCCAGTGCTAGAGGCTCCATCCCAGATGCGGAGAACATAGCAGACGACCTTGGCCACTGGGATGTTCAGGATGAAAAGGATCTGCTGCTGGAGGGAGCTATGGCTTCGGCTGCGGTAGAGGAAGGCCCAGAAGACTTATAATTATAATTTCTATTCTGTTACTATGATAATTATTATTATTGTCATTTTATATTAATATTTTGTTGTTATTATTTAAATTATTATTAGTGATATTATTGGTATTAGTATCACCATTTTATTATTATTATTATCATTATATATTATTATTATTATTATTATTAGTACCATTATATTTTATTATTATTATTAATATCGCTGTTAATATAACTATTAAGATAAGTATTATTATTATATATTACTATTATTATTAGTGATATTATTGATATTAGCATCACCATTTTATTATTATTATTATCATTATATATTATTATTATTATTAGTACCATTATATTTTATTATTATTATTATTATTATTATTATTATTAATATCGCTGTTAATATAACTATTAAGATAAGTATTATTATTATATATTACTATTATTATTAGTAATAGTATTATTATTATTTTTATACAATTATAATAACTGTAAGATTCACTGTACAATAGGGGAAAAAGCCCGGTGGGTGACACTTAGTGTCCCCTGTACGGCTACCCCTGAAATTTTTAAACTGGGAATAATCCCATAATAAAGAATTTTCCATTCCATTCCATTCCATTCCGGGAGCACTCGGTCAATGAATATCACTTTGGCAAGCATTTGACTACGCAAACCTTATCCCCTGATTAAGTGAGTACGTGCTTATTCTACAATACAACCGACACGTTACAATTATGGCGTAGGCAGTTATAAGTTTGTTCACTAACTAAACTGCCACTGATATTGTTAGACATATAATTTCAGTTGAATAAAATCGATATGAACATTCATCCTATACAAATTCTCAAAGATAATATCAATCCTCCTTCCGTTCATCCTTATATCAAAATCTGCAAGATTCTTTGATTGGCTAGGCAACTGATAATCTTTTATTTTAATCAAATCACTAAAAAAATTTAGTGAAAAGAGTCGTAAATGTTGATATAAGATAGATAGAGTCGAAGCAGATCTCCTTGCGGGTTAAAAACGTCAGCCCTTGTGCTCTTATTGTTTGATCCGATGTATGGGTACAGCCACTCGAATCATTGTCTAGAATCGTTTCCCAAGTTCCGTTCCTTTCACCAAATTGTTATGGTATGCAGCGGAATCATAACCTCAAATTGTGATATTTATTACTTGTGAAAATCTGATACTTCCTATACTTTTCTCAAATCAATAGAGGAAATCTACACTCTTGGCCCACGTTTATGTAAAATATGAATTATATCTATCAAATGGTTTCGACTGCAGTTTGCATAAAACTTTTGGCCACCCACCCAGCCACACATACAAATATCATCGAAAAAACATCAAAAAGTACCTTGGGATCTCAAAATATGAAAATAGAATTTGTACTCGGAAGCAATAATTAAAACAGAGGTCTTGGGAATTAGCATGGATGGCTAAGAGTAAGTTACTGCGCTGACCTATGGACGCCCTGTGATTGTCCATATATACATATATATAAAATTCCGATTTATATAAGAAGAAATATGGGTTTTTATGAGGATATAAGAGGAGTGTATGGAGAAAATGCCTATGAAAAAGGTTTTAAAATAAAACCGAAACGTCGACAATGAGAGTTTGATTTTTGTAACTAGAAAATTTGACCGAATCCAGATTAGATTACACACCTATATATATATATATATATATATATTAAAAAATTTCACATAAACACGTGAAATAACAATGAATGGTCAAACCACAATATGAAATGGGAAAACAAGACTAAGATCTTTCAACCGTAACAAGCAGTCTTTGTCAGGGTCAAAACCCCAACTGAAAACCCAAACTCAGTTTCCACGGTTCCACGAACTAAATAAACTACATTGACAAAAAGAACATATAGAAATTAAACAGAAATTCATTACTATATTTGATGGCCTCGTCATCAGGAAGGTAGAAACGAGTCACTCCGCAGGCAGACAACGACTACGATATATATATACTTGTGTACTTTGGGAACAGACCTTCATTCATAGATGTTTCATTAAACGTTAATAGCTGTTAATGTAAAAAAATTGTATAAGAAAATTAGAAAAGTTGTGCAACAAACAGACTAGTTTATGTTCTTCCCTGTCAATGGAAATCCTTAATAAGAAGACTGGACAAAGTATCTAGGAAATATGAGAAGATAAAGATAAGCAAACAATTTAATGAAATATGTTTAAAAGAAGACCTGCTCCCTAAGTACACAATATATATATATATATATATATATATATATATATATATATATATATATATTCGTATATTTGGGGAACAGTCCTTCATTTATACATCTGAGATTAAATTTTCTGCCTACTTTTGTCTTGATCAGTTTTTTTGATTTATTTTCCAAATCTCGTATTAGTCCTTTAAATTCTCCAGGAACCTAGTTCCTGGACTAAAGAACTAATACGAGATTTGGAAAAGAAATCAAAAAAACTGATCAAGACAAAAGGAGGCAGAAAATTTAATCTCACATATATATAATTGAAGTTACATTAAAATATATTGAAATTTTTTTTTTAATTAGGGTCAGTTAGTAAAGTAAAGATGAATATAATAATTGGTTATGAAGCACTGGTGCGGTTACTGGAGTCAGGTGAGGTACTACATTAGAAAGAGAACAGTTTCACTCTGAAACCACCACGTTTAATTAACGAGGGTTTAAAGAAGCCTGATTAACGACCGACAAGCCTCTCCTTCACAGACAAGAAGGGAAAATTAATAATAATATGAAAAAAAAATATAACTTGTTTACTACACAGCCAGCTCTTTTGAATAAATTATAAGAGATAAATTTTAAATTAAACTAAACATTTAGACAAACTAAGAGGAAAGTGTGTTTATAAAATATAAACAAGATATGAGCTTTTTGCATGAACAACTTAAATGAATATTAACACGTATGATGAAAGAAGAGTTCTTTAATTTTATCATCAAATAATTACGCCTTGACCATTTCTTTATGTGGCTTTTTGTAGAGGCTATTTGTTTACCCACTGAGTTCACCACAAACGTATCAGAAAGATTTAAAGAAATATTCACAGACATAAATACACCCACCACAAGGAATCACAAAGAGATTTGAATATACAAATTGGTCTAACTGCCTTGTTTCTTTCTACTTGCCTTGAAACAAATATTCATACCCATTGCAAAGAAAACACCAGAATAAACACAACGTTCGACAAAAAATTTCAAAGTTGTAAAGTAAATATACACAGTGACTAATTGGAACAAACTTAAAAAAAATACTTCAGCACAAAAATATTGTCTTTTTGGTAAATCTTTCAATATTATTATGGTTATGTATTAGCAACTTATTTTAAAATTAATAATTAATTGTACCTATTCACAACATGTTAAGCAAAAATTTTTGAAAAGGAAAAAATATTAATGATTAATTTACAGAGTTATTAAATTATAATATTTAATATTAAACTTAAATATTAATATTTAAAATAAATATTATTTATAATATTAATATTTAATATTAATAATAAACTGTATTAACATTAAGAACACACAGATATGAAACAGAAACTCACTACTATATTTTGATGGCCCTGAAATATAGCAGTGAGTTTCTGTTTCATTTCTGTGTGTTCTTTATGTCAATGTAGTTCATTTAGTTCGTGGAATCATTTCGTTTAATTAGTTATTATAACATAATATTTGCTAAATTATTAATATTATAGTTTTATAATAAGTTGACTACAGCAACATCCATGGCTTCTCAATCTTTTTTTGACCAGAAGGCGCATGGAGCGAACATTAGATTTTCAATGAGGGAAAAAATGAATCCTAAGTAGTGTTAGGTTGTTTATCGGAATGTCAAATTGTTTCTTTCCTCCTTTAAATCAATTGATTTAAGTAGAAATCAAACAATATTTGTGAAAAATTATTTCACTAATTTGTGCCAGAAGTGCTCCGAAAGGCTCACGTACTTGTGTGAACAAATTCATTGCTTCTGTCCCCTCTGGGGGACTTGTGTCTTTCATCCTTCCGAACACCTGTAAGTGAAAGATAACTTTATTCCAGTGTATTAAAAGTAACTAAATCAATTCCGTTTTCAATTAAAAGTGTAATAATTTGTATTGACTCAAAATAACGCTCCGTAAATCATTAAAATCTAGAGCTAACATGTCAGAGTTGAGTGATTCAAACTCAACTCTGCCTCACGAAGAGTCAGTGGATTTCTTGATTAAGCCTAAAAGTAAAAAGAAAAAGCGTAGATTAAACTGCTCCAGTTCATCTAACGATGAGAAAATAAAATTAGTTCAGAAACCTTTGATTAATACAACCAGCCCAAACGTGATGGAAAACATTATAAACAATCAACGTGGTGAAACATTCACACCTGCCAACAAACAAGTCTCTGCCAACATCACAACAGCCAACAGGTTTAGGCTTCTTTACAACGAAGATGACGATACTCCTACTCTCCAACCCTGCACAGTTAGCCAAACTACTCCAAAACCACCTCTAATTTATTTCAAAAATGTAAAAAACTACGGCAACTTAATTTCAACTCTAAAGCAAGTTGTAGGTGAAACTAACTTCTCTTGTAAGGTGAGAGAGGATTCAATTAGCGTCCAGGTCAAAACATCTGACCAATGGAGAAATCTCTCACGGCATGCGATTCAAAATAATATTGAGTTCTTCACCCACTCATTAAAAGAAGAAAGACCCTACAGAGTGGTGGTGAGGAATCTTCACCATTCTATTCCACTAGACTTCATCAAATCAGACTTAGAATCAAAGGGTCACAACTGTTTGAATATTGTAAACATTAAAGGCAAAAACAACGAACCTAGACACTTGTTTTTCGTTGACCTTGCTCCAAATGAAAACAATAAGGAAGTTTTTCAAATAAAGACTCTATGCTTCTGCATTGTCAAGATAGAAGAGCCCTATCCCAAGAAAAACCTGGTTCAATGTAAACGCTGCCAGCTACCTGGCCATACAAGAAACTGGTGTAACTTGCCACCTCGTTGCGTGAAGTGTGCAGGAAGCCACGACACTCTTGCCTGCCCCTGGCCGAAAAAAATGCCAGCAGAAAACTTAAAATGCGTTCTATGCACAGAGAATGGGCATGCAGCAAGCTGGAGAGGCTGTCCTGTTCACAAGTCAACCATAAAAAAGAACCTCCAACCATCCACGAGGAACCTTACAACTACCACAGAAGCAGTCACCCACAGCACAAGACACCCCAGTGCAATAGATTCTACTAGGGCAACCCAAACTACTGCTCACCACAGAACAACACCAGGACTTTCCTACGCTTCAGTGGTAACTTCCCAACAAACTAATGTAGCAAATTCATTGAACATGACTCCTCAAACACTCATTGATCTGCAATCCTCTCATTCCCAAAACAAACTCTCCCCTCCCCCAACCTCTGAAAATCTTTCATCTACGTTACTTAACATAAATCCATCATCCTCCTCATTATTCCCAAACATAGTCTCATCTACCGTGCCAAACACCCTACCTGTATCCGCCCCACTCAGTGACCAAATACCCCCACGACCTGATCCCGTAAGCACACTTTCCACCCTAGTTATTCAAATTCAACAAATCATTGCTCCCCTTGTATCTGTACTATCCCAATTAGCCTCTTCTCTCTCCACTATTCAATCTCCTCAATGAATCGAAAACACTCTCTTCCACTAAACATACTATTGTGGAATGCAAACGGTCTCAAACAACGTAGAAATGAACTAGAAACATTTCTTCGAGATAACCACATAGACGTTGCTCTAATAACAGAAACACACTTTACTTCATACTCCCACTTAAACATACAAAACTACAAGACTTATACAACACTACATCCAGACAACAAAGCCCATGGTGGTAGTGCTGTGCTGGTTAGGAACTCCTTCACTCACCACTCTGTTCCCATTAAATCAACAGACTCATTCCAAACAACCGCCATAACAATTAGCACATTCTCAAATGATCTCACCCTAGCTGCAGTTTACTGTCCGCCAAATAAAACAGTTACTTCCTCCGACTTTCTTTCCTTATTTCACTTACTTGGTTCCAACTTCATCATCGGCGGTGACTTTAACGCCAAGCATAAAAACTGGGGTTGTCGTACTTCAAACCCGAGAGGTGTCATCCTTCAGAAAACCCTCTCCAACACCCCTTATCATGTCTTGGCTCCCAAAAGCCCAACATACTGGCCGTCACATGCTAACCGCCTCCCAGATATTCTAGATTATTTTATCACCTCCAATAACCTATCTCATCATTCCAAAATACTATCAGCTCCTGACCTTTCCTCAGATCACAGCCCAGTTCTATTACATGTAAATCTTTACCCTGTTCCTCGTCCCAACTTCTCTCTCATTCAAGGCCCTATAAACTGGAATCAATTTCAAAACTTTCTTGATAAAACTATTAACCTCTCTATACCTCTGAAATCTCGTTCTGATATAGACTCTGCAATTGACGATATCACAAACAAAATTCATCAAGCTATTAAGAGTTCAACGAGGATAAAATCACTTTCTTCCAATGACAAATGGTACCTTCCCCTGGAGATTCGTCAACTCATAATAGAGAGGCGTAGAGCCAGAGCAAAATGGCAACAGACCCGTTACCCCTCGGCAAAATCACACTTTAATAAATTATCCCACCTCCTATCAAGTAAACTATCCCAACATAAATTCCAGTCATTCAGAAACTATACTTCATCTCTCTCAACACAAGATGGATCACTATGGCGAGCCACAAAGCGCTTTCTATCTGATAAAATTCCTCCCTTATCTCTTAAGAGGCAGGATAAAACATGGACAAAAAATGATTCTCAAACTGCAGCAGAATTTTCTTCTTACCTGTCCTCTATTTTTACTCCAAATCCCGATATCGACGATCCCATTCACACAGACTACATACTCAATGACCTAACTACTCCACTTCAGTTATCACTTCCACCAAAAGCTTTTCGTCCCTCTGATGTTTACCTTGAAATTCATGCGCTACCAAACCACAAGGCTCCTGGCCATGACCAAATTACCCCGTGCATTTTAAAACATCTACCCAGAAAGTGCATATTATTCCTTACACAAATATTTAATGCTGTACTACGCACCACATACTTTCCAATCCTCTGGAAAACTTCAATTATTATTATGATCCCGAAACCAAACAAACCATGCCATCTGACTTCTTCATATAGGCCCATTTCCCTGTTACCCAGCATGGCTAAAATACTAGAAAAACTCCTCCTCCGCCGTATCCTTCCTATCTTTGAATCTTCTAAAACTTTTCCCAATCACCAATTTGGCTTTCGACATCAACACCAAACTGTACAACAATGCCATCGAGTGGTTGATTTCATTTCATCCTCGCTTGAGCAGAAACAATACTGCCTTGGTGTATTTCTTGACGAGGCGCAAGCCTTTGACAGAATCTGGCATCAGGGTCTACTATGGAAACTTAAGAACCTTCTCCCTTTCACTTACTTCCTCATATTGCAATCATATCTATCAGATAGATTATTCAGAGTAAGAGTTGGTTCAACCTTATCCCCAGTCTGTTGTGTGAGAGCAGGAGTTCCTCAAGGAAGTATACTCTCTCCAGTCCTTTACAATTTCTACACATCAGACATACCTGAACACCCTTCTACGTTATTGGCAACGTTTGCTGACGATAAAGCCATACTGTCAACTCATGATGACCGCAATATAGCTTCTGACCAGTTACAGCAACACCTACTTCTCATTCAACCTTGGCTTCGTCGCTGGCGCATAAAAATCAATGAGAAGAAAAGCTCTCAAATAACTTTTACTCTTCGACAAAACTATTGCCCCCCAGTATCCCTAAATAATGAGATCATACCTCCAGTAACCACAGTACGCTACCTAGGACTACACTTTGACACACGCATGACATGGAACCCACACACAAGACTGAAACGTACAGAGACCAACAGACGTTACAAACGCCTTATAAGACTATTAGACAGAACATCAAAACTCACACTAACAGACAGACTCCACATACACAACACAATCTTGAAGCCTTCTTGGGCTTATGCTATAGAACTTTGGGGTTCTGCCAAACCTTCAAACATTCGTCCCATACAAGCCACCCAATCAAAAATACTCAGAAAACTCTCGCATCTCCCATTTTACGTCCCAAACATAATCATTCACCGAGATCTTAAAGTCCCCTTTGTTCTCGACTATGCAAAAGACCGCTATAAAAAATTCCACAATAAACTCTCAACTCATCCAAACCCACTTGCTCAAAATCTTTCCCAACTAGTAATCCCCACAAACCCCCAAAGACGACTAAAACGACAATGGCCACGTGACTTTCTGTCACCCTAAAGCTTAAACATAGTTACGGAGTGCCACCAATGGGTGTCCACCCGATTCACGTCACATAATCAAAAAAGCTAAAGGAGTAACCCTAAATCAAAATTACTTCTAAATACATGGAATTTGTAGTCGAAGTATCAAGAAAAAAAAAAAAAAAAAAAAAAAGTAGTGTTAAATTAATGTCAATTCATTGTTTTTGAGAAGAGGATACAGCTACTTATTAATAATATAATTTTATACTCAAATTTTTTTAAACTATGTTTATTTTTATATTTTCTTTGGGATTGCTTTGATTGCTAGGGTTTTAGTGTTTAAGGTCTGCCTGATGAAAATTATACAATTAAAAATGGTGATATTGGTATTTAATGACAACAACAAAAACAGGAAAACAATACAGGCGTATGTTAAATCACTCTTCATTTTTTGACGTATTTTGTAGTCTAGTATCCAGGTTATACACACACTCTCAACTCTTCATCAATACTTTTGATACTTGATTAACATTTAATCCAATTTAACATAGAAACATCTTTTTAATAGAAATAGGATGTGGAAATTTGTAATATGTAATATGTATTTGTAATATCTGTAATATGATAGTTGAGTATCAATGCTTTCCACGCGATTGTTTATAACTGCCGAAAATGTTGCTCTGATATAGAAACCACATACTTAAAAAATCAAAAAAGTATGAAATTCACCCAATTTTTTTTTAAATGTTCTAAAATAATCTTCTTTTTCATTGGAGGGTGTTTGAATGTCTTCGTTAGCGCATTAAAAGCTAGGGTGCACCGTTTGAGAAGCCCTGGCTACAGCTTGAGTAACTATAATATAGCTACACTGGACTACCCGTGACCCTTTGTGTCACATTTATATATAATACATTTGCACTACTGTCATCGGTGAGAACGCAAACATCGGAAAGCACGCAAGACACTTGCTATCCTGGCTCCAATTTTGGGAATATAGTGATAATTTTCTTTTATTTAACATTATTCAGGTAATAAATATATATTTAATTTCAGGCCTCTATCTCTTCGGGAAATGGATGAAAAAACGAACAAACAAACTCGCGAACTTTATATATGAGCCGCTTATTTTGAAAGTGGCCTAATTCCATTTATGTTAAAATCGAGATATTTAAGGGTTTGCGTTTTACAAAATTTAAAAATATTGTCATTTTATTTATCAACTAATTTTTGTTATAAAAAACTTAGTAATTTTAAATAAATTTTGTACAATTTGCTGCAAAAGGTAAAGATAACGTAAAAATGTAATTATTTAAATAGCTAGCTAAATTTTTTTGGAAAATGGAATTAGGCCACTTTCAAAATAAACGGCTCATATAGAGATTACTAAACTGTTGTGAGATATAAATATTATGACCGAGCTCGCAACAACACTGTGGTAGTTCTTAACCAGAAAGGATGTAGAGTCCTTCTCGGATGTAGATATAAATAATAATAATAATAATAATTATTATTATTATTATTATTTTTATGTTTATTATTATTGAAGCAATTAATACTCTACTTTTTTTTGTTAATGCTTCGCTTAAAAGATATGTTTAGACGTTAAAAACAAAAACTTCACAAACTGGGATGAACAGAGAACAACCATACTTTTTATTTATCAACTTATGTCAGTCTCCCTTCACCAATTCAAAGGGCTAAAATAATATCAGAAGACCTTAAATCCAAAATTGCTTTCCAAAAATAATATATATCTTTTGATAACCTAATGAAATAACTCATAATGAGAAGTATTATGTTTTAAATATTTAAAAAAATAAACTGAACATAATTGTTATTAATACACTAAATTGTAAGTATTTATCTACATTAGATGGCAGTGAACTTGCGTTACTGGCAGAGGCGAGCCGTGAAATAAAGGAAGCTAGGATAGTTGAAGCAATTAATGACAGTTTAGATTCAAGGAAGGTGTTCGCGCGAAACTAATTTCACGGGTCAGATACTGTAAGTAAGAAACAATCTCGACTGTAACAAACATATATAAAAGAATCGTACAAAAAGTTTACTTTAATTACCTTATCTATTTTAATTTTGTTTTATTTCCATTCCAATAGATCCTTTTTATGTTGGTAGATTTATTTATTTAAATTTTAGCATGTTTTTCCCCTTCTTCTTCATTTGCAATGCAGAAGAAGTGTCTTCTTTCTGTGCTTGGCTCTCTTTTCCTGATGTTGACGGATATAGAAACACAGAGGTGAAGAAACAAATATTTTTACACAAATTTCATATATCTTTTCATTATAAAAAGTATATTATAACTTTGAACATAAAATTTCATGATTAAGATGGTATATATCGAACATTACCTTCGGGATAAAGTATGTGCAAAGACAACGAAAAAGCCAAGACTGAGGTATTCCAAAACTCCTCTTGCCCGAAATCCGACCAGAAGGTAAAGAGCTCAAACCCAATCCTGGTAACTTTAGTATTTAAGAGGGACGAATCAATCATCACGGACATCATAGCAAACAAGAGTACAGTCTAAATTGAATGCTATACTAGCAGATACCACAAAATTTAAAAACATTAGAAGGGATGCAACAAAACTCCTAAAAATGATGCCCACTGTAGTCTTGATATAAATAACCAATTGAATATTGTACACCAAAGATCCACACAAAAGACAATGTCGTATCCCTGTCAACTCAAAGGTTACTACAACAATGCAGGATGCCAGAAAAAAGATGTACCCCTTTTACCAGCTGATGACATAACTGTTTGCTTTAGTTGTAAAAACATTGAAAAATTCTGAAAACGTAAATGGAAAAGTTACATTCCAATGTTAGCCCATTGTCTTAAGGGCCATGATGCAGACCGTATAGTACAATATTTCGAGTGGACTTAAAAAAATTTAACAAAAATGGACACTTCCCCACAATGATTGCGTGGGTTGATGAGGTTATATATGTACATTAAATGGTTCGATTAACCGTCACACTGCACCTACTAGGAACCTGACAATCCACATGCTATGATCGACTTCTAAGTTAACGTACCTGGAATATCAACGCAATGGAGCACATCATCAAGAGGATGAATAGGGTCGTTTTAATGTATCTCTATTCTATCTATTCCATGGCTTCATGTTTTCCATGTTTTTCAAAAAAATGTGCCGGTGCATAACCTTTTTTGAGCTTCTAAACTTGTCACATCTAGATAATTCAGTTGCACTATAGTATATGTCTAAGTAATAAAAAATTTTATTAAAACATCTGCGGATTTATAAAGACAAATAAAATACTCAAAGATCGTTTAAATTGTATTAACATTATCAATCAAAAATGATTATTACCTTCATCAATTTTTAAGTACTCTTAGTAAAAAATTTGATAAGCTGAATTTATCATAGTACTTCCTAAACTATATAGAGTGAGAGTGCACTCGAATTCCCGAATTCTTCTTCAATTCAACAATAAAAAAAAAGTCCATACATGAACGCCTATTTAATTTTTAACTTTGATATTCATCTGCCTACTAGACCTTATGGGCCCTGGTGCGGCGTACCGGCTGAACCCCCCCCCCCCCCCCCACTAGTGGGGCCTGTAGTAATTTAGTTTAGAATTATTTAAAGTCTGTATACATTCCTTTGCGACACACTGCATAGAAAACTCTAACAAAACAGAAGCTGCAATTGAACAAGATAATCTCTCACACATGCCTTCAACTCCAATAAGACCTCTTCCACTTGCTCCAAGCCCCCATGTCTAAAGAGATATAAAGAAACACTTCACAAAAATAGCAGCAACATATGATAGTTGCAATATCAATATTACAATCACATATAGAACTGAAATCACCCGTAGCTCCAAGGAGAAGTCTAGCACTTTCTTTTTTTTGTTCTTATTCTCATTTTCCTGTTTATTCTTATTTCTTCTTTAATAAAAACAAAACACTGATATCATAATATAATAGAACCTTAAATATTTTCTAAAAGAATTGTGTATAATTCAGAAGACAGCAGGAAATGAATGCTTGAAGACACTTTCAACGGTATGAGAAGTGAATCGAATAATAAATAGGATATTTATCACAATTTTTTTTGAACGTAACAAAACAAATGTTGGTAAAGTAAATGTACAGCTGGATTAGTTAGGATAAACAATTGGTAAATCATTATGTTCATTCTGATGTTCAGATAACAGGTAACTAAAACTCCTTTAATCTTATACTTGCCAGCAGACATTAAAAATTAATTAACTTTTATAAAAAGAGAGTTCTATTAAATATTCAGTTTACATAAAATAGTTTTGAAGAGAAACTTACAAAAACTGAAGAATAAATATTAAAAAAAAAAACATAAAAGTTTTAAGTCTGCAGAGAATGACAATATTTAAGTTTCTTCACAAAATTTAGAAGAACTGAACTGATCAATTATTAATTTAAGCATCACTTCATACTTTATTTGGGTTAATGGAAGCCGACTAACCAGTCATCTTAATTTACGAGAAGCCATAAATTGAAATTTTGCCACCTACCTTTCTAATCAGTATATCAATAATAATTTATTGCAGTTACACTTTTTTCTTTTTTTTTGAGAGATGAACTTTGTTAAAATTAATTAAAATTTAAAGTTTAAATGAAACTTTAATTTCTGAGGCTTTATTTTACAGATAGTGTTAGTTTACATTCAATCGAAAATAATATTCTCTATGCTGTCTTTAACTTATTAGTGATTTCCTTGAGTATTTCTTCCTTGACTGGGAAGGGTTTTTGCTTGATCTATTAAAAATTTAGCAGAAGCCAAGTCCAGCGGTGAATTGATGGTATGCACGCTCACTGAGTTAAAAGTACGCCTTAAGAAAGTGTTTCAAGAATTTGGGTTAACAGCAGGTCAAATATTTTCATATTTTAACTTAGAGATTATTTTTTCATATTTCTGTATATTTTATATTATATAATTCACGGTTTTAATTAAGGATTATACCTCTTGTGACATTTAAATATTTTGAACACACATATGGACAGGTCAGTATGCAAAATCGATTTTATTGAAAATCCATGCCGTTAAAAACATGACATAAAAATACCAATCCAAACACAATGCAATTCTTGACTTATGTTCATTAGTTTTACGTTTTTTCAATTTTGCGTTCAAAATTTTAATATAAAAAAGAAAAAAATTATAAAATTATAAATGAAAGTGTTAGTGTGCATGAATTTGAATTTGCTTAGTCAAATGTAACTAAATTTGAATAAAATTCGTTTAACTGAAATAACAAATACATGAATTTAATTTACTTACTTGAAATTACATTTATGTTATTATTTTATAATGTTACGTTTATAATTTAGGGCTGTTTTATAAGATAAAGTATGTATAGTACAGTATGAACGGTATACATTACTAGAACGTACAGTAATAACTTATGTTCATTTCCAACTTACATAAGGCCATTCGGACAGAATGTCGAGAATTGTTTCTGCTTTGATAACTGTATATTTCACATTTAGAGACAAAAATTAAAGAAAAAAAAATAAAAAGAAAAATACCTCCATATAATCAGTAATGCACCAGATTACCGAAAAATAAAAACACCGGTAATTTTACGAACACTAATTAAATTTGCTAATTCAAGCACCTTGAGACTCTAATTGATGATTGTCTACTGTTCTTAATTCTGGTCAATTAATAATTACATCCTACCTAAACCAAATTCTCATTATTCAAGAACATAAAACGATAAATAAATATTTGTTCATTTATTAATGAACCCTTCGGAAAATATTAATATATAATGAATAATTCAAAAACTATTCTTACTACATATTTGACGTTATAATTAATTTAGCTTCTCTAGTACTGAATATCAAAATTAATACGTTGGTCAGTTCTCAAGGATAGGTCTAAAATAATAACAATTAATTACTAGCCGATGTTTAGCCGAAAATTGTTCGGCATTCCCAAGGCTATTTGCAGGAACTATTTATGGCATGTGTGACATCTCTATTGACAAAATATTGTCAAAAATATAGTTAATATGCCTGTAACCTTGTTGTATCAAGGACCATACATGATAAGTTATTCTACACCATCAACTAAATAACTTATCGTGTGTGATTCTTGATAAGTTATTTATCAATATAAAATTGGCAACAAATTTACATGCCAATTAAAATTATTTTTGAAATTATATATATTATAAAAAATATAATAAAGAAGAGGTGTCTAAATGCATTACACATGTCCCTTCAAAAAGCCCTGAGAATGCTGAATAATTTTCGCTGAAACGTCGGCAAGTAATCTGGAGTAATTCATTTTTGGACCCCAATCCTCAAAAACCTATTTTGTATTTGAAGAATCAGTAGTCGATAAGCAATGTCAATATTTCATGTTTATGTGAAACAGAAATAAAAGTTTTCCTGCATCAATTAAATTAAAATAAAGCTGGGTTTATTAAAATCGTTTTATCAAAGTGGTTATTCAATCCATTAAAGTAGAAAAATATAAAATTTATAAACTTATTTAATAAAGGTTTAAATAATTTTGATCATATGAAAATATGATTGAACATTTCTGATAGAAGAGCAGTTTTTATATTGTTTAAAACAAATCTGAACCTGCAACTAACTTATGTGGTTAAAATAAACTCTTGATAACGGACAAACTAATCGCTAATATAGACATCTAACAAAATAATTGGCATATATACTAGCAATTCTTTGAACTACTGGCTTGTATATAAGACAATAGTTAAAATATTTGTTGAAACCAGTAATTTTGCATTATGTACGAAATACAATTAGTTTTCAATGAAAGTACTTGCACCTTGCATAATAACTGAACAGAGAGAACAATATAGTAACATATTGTAGGAATTAATCAAAACTATGTAAATACTGATATTACATAGTATTACAATATACTAATACATACTAAATTCTAATAACTATACTTAATACAACAATTCATTAAAATACGTAATACTATACCAATACTAAATACATAGATATTACAAAACTTGATACTGATAGTATCAAATAAAGTATAGGAACTCTAAAAATAATCTGAATGGATGTATTTTTAATCAACTAAAAGTAAAATTTTCCAAAGAAAATTGCAAAATATGTATTTATTTTGGTTTTCTTATTGTAAGTAAAGTTAAAAATTTAAAAACAGGTTGTAAAGTTTTGAACAAATTGAAGCAAGTTAGCTCCAGATTCAAATATCCATGAACATATTAACATAGAATAAAGTCATAATCCCTATAATAATTATTATTTCTAATAAAAATTAGTAACTAATACTAATAAGTTACCAATTTCTACATTTTACAGACAGCGAAGAAACGAGAGAAATCATTTTGCAAAATTTATGAATGTATACTTTAGTCATAGGGAGCACTATTGAAATAAAATTATTAAGAAATATATTAGGAAAAAAATATTATAAAAAAATGCAACATTAATATAGTAATATTGTTGAATCATGTCTTGTTGAAAAAAAGTTAGATTTAGAAAGAGTTTTCCAGAGAAAGAAAACCTGGGAAATGGAAAAGGAAAAGTGGAAAAATGGACATTCAGCGTAATGTTGAATCAAGTAGTTTAGAGATAGTTGCTATTGAACAAAAACTGAGCAGGTAACAATCAACTATACTGTAAGTAAACATATTGTTAAACACCCAATAATAATGAATTAGAGGGCCAGTTATAGGTGAAGTTATTGAGGGCATCCCAAGAGAGAACAGCATATGCCCTATGTGTTCTCCCTTGGGATGTCCACTCATGTCCCAAAGGTACTTAATAATAAATCATCATTATTACTGAAAAACAATAGAGTAGACACCAAAACTATATGTCTACTAATTAATAGTATGATAGTCACTCCGTTCAACTTAAATTATAGATAAACACCCATTCAGTCACAAACATATTTCATCAACAAATGTAAGTCGAGAGGACCTGCAATCTGCATTCTTTCCAATGCCCTTGTGAACAAGCTCCAAGTAATACCTTTGACGGATACCAGTGAAATTAGAATGCTGAAACCTTTTGGCTAGAATGTAGGGATTCACCGTAGATCATTTACATATAATTGCACATAAGAAGGGAACTTTACGGCAATACAAGCAATTTGTGATTTCAACTGGTCATTGTATATATGGTATTGAAACGACTGATTTTCCATAAAGTACGAATTTAAACCTTATTAGCCACTGCTCCTTAGTACACGAAAATATGGAAATTAACCATGATTTGAAAATGGAATCCATAGATAGTTACATCACCCGATCTACTACCAATGAAACAATAAACTACCTACTCATCCAAACTTCCTTTTACAAGCTCTCAATCTTGGCACTATTTTTTCAACTCATGACTAAAAAGATTGAAAACTATGACCAACAAGACCACATAACCGCGAATACGACGTCATTACAGACGAACTTAATATCCTACATGAATGACTGACAGTCCAAGTTATAGTAGCGTACAGTAATCAAGCAGTAGAAGACCTCTGGTTTGGAACTGCTAGTTACGATGTGCACTATAGTGCGCGGATATATTGATTGGTCATTGGTAATGTACGAAATACAATTTGTTTTGCAATAAAAACACTTGTGCCATTCATTGCATAATCATATAATAGACAGATACGAGAATCAAATCCTATATTTTGGAAATTATTCTAAAAGATAAATGAAACTATTCAATACATTTTTTAACATAATGATAAAATATTCATAACATATTTTATATAAAATTAATTTTATTTGTAAGCTTGATAATATTTATAAGAAACCTGAAAAAAGATAATTTAGCCTTTGTGCTTATAAAGGTAGTTCAGTGTTGGAAAAAAAAAATCATTAATAAACGTTAAAAGAATGGAGAATAAACTGCAGCTATCCAAATTTTTCATTAATTGGAAAAGGCCACAAATACCCTTTCACTATTTATTCATGAGGTGTTGGCTAAACTACATTTAAATGATTTGCACAATCTGCAGTTTGTGGCAGACTTCTGGTTTATGCTATACTCTTAATAAAACAGGGTCACCAGACTGTTATTAAATTAGGCAAGTCGAGAGGCCAGCTATATCCAGAATCGAGATCCTCTTTCAAGTTATTCACAAAGATAACAAAATTAAATTATGTAAAAGGATCACGATAAATATTAGATTACTCATGAGTCATAACTCCCAGTTGATTTCCAAGCCTTTCTCACGGTTTTAGACCTTTTGAGGTCTTTTAAGGCCCTTTATGAAGGTATTTTTGAGTGATGATGTCTATATAGGCAGATAGGTGTTTAACTAAAAGTTTGTGGACTCGATACAAGTCACACCATTTGATGGATTATTTTGATATGTCTAAAAAAATAGACTTTACAGCGTAGATGTGCTGCATAATTTTCAATAAAATCGCCCCCTGAGAACTTTACTTTGTTCCCATTAAGTGTTTAATTTACAGTTATTTGGTCCATGGACCTAATATTAATATCATGTAAAAAAGTTTACAATATTGTATACCTATTGTGAACATGATATTGTTCACAATATTTGATAGATCATAATACAATTAAATCCAAAATAGCCCGTTATGAGAAAATGCGCTATATAGATTAGAAAAATTCCCAAATTTTAGATATTTATGTTTTATACAAATAATTTTGAACTGGATGAGGCATATAGATTTCATACATCGTGACTAATCACATAAGAGCTGAATCAATTCAATAGAGCTAACTTTAGGGATATGCATGCCAGGGATAAATCTGACAAACCAGCCAAAGGAATCCAGTCATTTGGTCAACCAAAGCTACACAGGAAAATGGTATGGACTAACACATGAAGGGATTCATACTACCGAGTTTCAAAAAATTGTTTTAAAAAAAGGAGCATTTTGGTATATTTTATGGATATTTTGTATACATGTATATTTTTTTTTTGTAAATTAAAAACACTAGAACTTTATATTTTTGAATGTGGCATCCAAATTCTAAAAAAAAAAAATAACAAGTGTCTAATGTTTCTTCGGAAGACATGATATATCTCGAAAGACGATAATGCACTTGGAGTAAGGCAATCTATTCTACTTGGCTGATTTGTTAACATATAAAATTTTTAACACAATCTAACTAGATAGATGTATTAAAAATGTAATTTTCAAAAAAAAGTTAAGTCCTAATAATAAGTTAATTCTATATATTTATAACCAGTTATTGCGAATACCATGCAGAAATATAACCCCAGTGGACTATGTTTGATGACGTTTCTTCTTTGACGGGAACATTTCTCATTTCCATAAAAATTACCGTTATTCTATTAGAAAAACGAAAGGTACAATGGTTGTTATGGATAAATATAGATTAAAAACTCTGAACAATCTCATCACCACAACCATTTTTGTTAGCCCTCAAGTAGCAGTATGATCTAGACTTATCATTCAAATGACATTTAAAGGGCATGTTGTGAAAAGATAATCGTTGAAGTTAAAGACTGTGATTTGATCTAAAGGATCGTTTCACTAGTCCGAGTTGTAACGAACACATTAATTAGTTGTGGGTCAGAAGTTTACCAACTACTTTACAGTCCCCCTCTAATTCGGGTCTGTTTACCCTAATGGGTTCACAACGGTCTTCTTCTCAGAGTTTCCCTAAACAGCCTAAGTAGTTAACTATTAAGGAAGAGAGTTAAGACCTTGTTAAAAGTAGAGGAAAAAAACGACCGATAAAATAGAATATTCCCGCTTTAAAAAATTAACTCAAATTTCATTAATCCGCTTAAAATCCAGATCAAACAGTACAACGTAGGAAAACCTTTACTTAAACATTTTAATCTTAAAATAACTATTGCACTTGTTTTTAAAAAATTAAACAAAAACCTGATTTGGATACACAATTGTGATTATGAAATATATTTCGATTATTAATGGAAAAGACTTAAAAGTGTCCACATAAATGAGATAAACTCGATTTCTAATAAACTTGAATGTCAGAGATTAGACATGGTTTCGACTTCTTCGAAAATACCTGCCATTCCAAAATTTTAGACACTTAAATTTTCTACAGAATGTTGTTGAACTGATCTTGAAATGAGGCATGTGGATTTATGCAACATGCTAATCAAAATGAAGGGGTAGTAATGGAGTGATTATGAGCCATTAATAGCCTCTGGCACTCAATACCGACTTTCAGCCTTCGCGAGGTTACCCTGTTAACCTGCTGTATGCAGGGACCAACGAAAGAGGAGGAAAAGGTGGCCAGGGCCTGGGCCTGACCACCTTCGTTTCACAATTCTTCTAATTTTCCAAATACTCTTCTCTTATCCCAGCCTCAGTCCAAGGCGTTATGCGATCCGTGCCGAAGGATGGATGATACAGGGGTTATTGTATTACAAACGGAGCATCAAATGTACCAGGCGAACACCCTTGAGCGAATAGCCTTACTCCGGTCACTTTCCCCTGAAATGTAGGGAGACTGAATGGGCAATATCAATGATGGTTTGAGCGGATCTGCAAGGAAAAGTGAAAAACACCGTTGTACCTGCTGGCAGACTGTCAGACATCTTTGCTGCACAGAGGTAGGTGCTGGGGTACTTTAGTACAGAAGAGGGGAAGTAAAACAGTTTTTTTTTTTTAAGATGCAGTGCTATAGTCACCCTCAAACAATAATAATAATAATAATCAAAATGAAAGAAGAACTGATTAGAACAACTAACTTTAAGGAGATCCATGCAAGGGACAAATCTGGCAATCTAGTCAAAGGAATCCAGTCCTACACGACATGAAAGTACTCGACATGTCTCAGTGACAACTCCCTCCTAGGATACGAGGGACTGGATGTAGATCACATCAGGGTCTGCCCGGTTCTAGATCAGACAGACACAGAAGAGGTCCCGATGTTCAAGGATGCCCGTCCCTACTGGTCAGTGCGTCACCAAATGATCCTACTACCGAAGGTGGGCAATCGGCTAGTAGCAGTGGTGGCTTTTTTCCACGACAACGCTTAGGATATTAGCTTTCTCAAAAATAGAATAGCATGTGTTGCCCTTTCTCACAAAAAGAAGCGATTTTCAAATTGCATTCTCACAGATAAACGATTCTTCGCATTTCCTACTTTTACTAAACATACTTATAACATTGCATACATGTTTCTAAATAAAAATAAACTAAAGAAATATATTTAGTATTTTAAGAAATATACCAAAACTTTTCTGACATAAGTCATTAGTTCATGTACTACAAATCCATCCGCTGGTCCACTAATCCTATAAAAGTTACTTAAAATCATTTTAAAGGTGGCATCATCAGTATTTATCTGCTCTACACTCATTACAGGGTAGAAAACTAATAGGCAAGGCGTAAATACAGATGTTTAATAAATTAAACAACGCGTTTCGATCATATAGTGTTCTTCTGCATTAAATCTAATTGTTCAGGTTTAATTCTAAGCTAAGAAGTCTGGGCACAAAACCTGAAAAAGAACTCTATGTGTTCGAAACATCTTGTTTAACACTGAACATCTGTATGTAGAAACTATTTTAACAGCTTTTCACTTTACCATTTAAAATTATAATTTGACATTCAATTCTAAAGAAATATAAACAATTCTAAAGAAATAATGAAGTAAAACTGATCAAGCGAAGCTATTAATTATATCTCCTTCAGGTTTTATAATGGAATTTTTAAATTTCCCAATAGAGCGATATTAACCTCCTAAAAAAAAAAGTTAATCTCCTGCAAGCATCATAAGCAAATTACGAGTCAATGCGAAATTCAATTTTATTATTTCAGTATCATTTTCCGACAAGATATGATAATGTCAGAAGAAATTGAACTGATTTGTGGAGACTGCCTCTCGAAAGGTTTTTTTTTTTTATTTAGGTTTCTTTAATCTAACGAAATTGAATTTTTAAACCTTTTTCAGTATCCTGTTTGTGAATCTTTAACTAACCGCCTTCAAAATATAACCGAAAGGAATAAGTCATATTTCGTATGTAAGTTATGAAAGGCGAAAAATAAAACTTTTATTGATTAAAACAAAATGAGTTAATCATTTCATCAAAATAACAAACAAAGTTTCAAAATATAAATATTATTGAAACTTCTTTATACAATGAGGAAATTATCCGTATAACGACTATATGGATAATGACTATATACATATGATAAAAGTATCGACCACGTAGTAGAAACAAAAAGTGTCAAGCGTTCATTCAAAATAGACAGTTGTTGCTGAGATTCGTAATGTGTTTTCTTAGTAAAAAAAAAATTCTAATGTAATACTTAGTTTTCCTGTTTTAAAATTGTATACTTCAGCCTATAAAAAAGGTTTTAAATAATATCCGAAGCGTTGGGAATGAGAGTTCAATTCGAACCTGAAGAACTGACCAAGTCCTGATAAAAAATTTCATTTTATATATAAATATATATAACCATTCCATCTCCTCACCACTTTGGTAATCGTCATCAGGTAGGCAGGATAGTAACACTTCCTTAAGTCACGATCCAGCCTCTCTGAAGGACACTTCGCCTCCTGATGACGACTATTATCCAAATATAGAAGTGAGCAATGCCAGTTTCTACCTTTATGTTCCTTTCATTAATATATCTATACAAATTTACGATGAAAAAACGAACAATATGATTGTATTTGATACAATATTATTCTTTTCTTTGTGTGACTCCAATCCAATTTTGTTTATGTATTTATTTGATAATTGATATATAATGTTTGATTCACTGTGTAAAAAAGGTTTTCATAAAGACCGTAACGTCAGTATTTGAGAGTTTGATTTCAACCTCAAAGAATACATAGCTAGTAAAACCATAGGTCAATTTATGTGTCGCAGTTTCTTGTAAATTAATGAATGATAAACGTGCACTAAACAGTTAATTTACTTTCTTTATAAATCAGGATTATAATAAATAATTAATAAAAAAATATTCAAAAACATACAGCTTATCCTCAAACTGCTTTCCAATGCTAATGCAAACTTACCTGAAACAAAATAAATTAATGAATACATTAAACATTCAAACAACACAATAAATATTTTCAAACTGAGATTATCTTCCAACATATAAAGCAAATCAATGAATCGTTTATAATTCATAAGTAAAGCTGTAATTTCTATTTCATATTTAAAAATGTTTATATTTCAGTACATCAAATACTTTTATGGTTAAAATAAATTTAGAAATTACACACTTATATATATTGTATTGATTTATCTTAACATTTCATACAAGCACTCTAGAACCAGGAGCTTCAGCCAAATCTAAGTTATTGAATAGAAGTGTTTGGCAATCATAATAAACAATTTGAATTTAGTTTATTACCTATAATATTACATGTTTGCATTGCCTTACTTAATCTTCTGAATCTGCTAAAAGTTAATTCCTAAAATTTTTAAGACAGCAACTACTTGATTAGAAAGGTACTGAAACAAACACACATCAAGGGGAGCTGTCAAACGAGACAGTTTTTTTCCGCTAAAAAATTTCAATCAAACCTCACACCCCCTAAAATGTATATTATGCATAAAGGCAATATAACAAAAAAGACATATAGAGTACATACCAAAAAAATTTACGTAACAAAAAATAATTTCTTAAAAAATTCGATAGAAAATAATATGGAAATTCTTATTTCCAACAGATTCTTAATAACTTTTAATTTAATGACATTTTTGTTCTTGTTTATTCAAAAATGTATTTTTGGACAAAAACAAAAAAGTTTTTCAAAATGTTTAACAATCTTACATCTAGCATTTAACTCAAAAATAAATTCAAGTCAAAATTGTAATTACAGATACGAACCAAAGGTATCTACTTAACACGTAGTATATGATCTGCTCACATGGAAATAAGTACAATAACAAGCCAAACTGTGAAATATACTATCCGTATGAAAGCAAATTAAATGTTTTCTAACAAGATAAAACAATTCTTCTTAGTCATTAGACATAAAAAAAATGAAAAAATTATGGAATATTTATATAAAAAAAATATCCTATTATTTATCTGGACAAGCTCGCACACCACACACACAGATTATAGTCTTACACCCCCAGAGAGTGTGAGCCCTCAAGTTGAGAACCCCTGCTCTAAAAGATATGAAGCATACAGCAATACTGTAAGTCTTCAATTAGTATTGAAATATCAATGCATTTTATTATAAATCATCATCAAAATATTCAGTGAGTACAGCATTATTAATTTATTATTGTTAGTTATAAAAGTAATCCATCAGAGCAAAGCTTTGTAGAAGAGTTAGTGTCGAATAATGTAGTTAGGAATCCGAGTCTAGACCCATGGCAGTTGAAGGAGAATTGCGGCATTCATTAATCTGACTATTGTTTTGCACAGTTAAATTGAATTGCATTAATGGTAAATGCAAATACAAGCTACTTGGAATGATCAAAAACATTAATTTCCTCTTTAGAATAATTAAGATTAATTTTCACTAAATAGAAAGCATATAAAAACCATTGTTATTCATGAAGGGAGGGGTTCATATATACTATTATTATTGAAGTAGTTAATAGTGAAAAAGCTATTAAAATTACAAAAAAAAACTAATAAAAAACTGAAACTACTATTAAATATTCAGATCGAAAATAGTAGTAACAATTTAAAGCTTTTTTCATTTGCACCAAGGGCAAGCAGAGACCCTTACAGGTAGTAACTCAGACTCCCTGGACACTCACCCCACAGGATTAACAAGCAGCTTATGTTAAACTTGAAGAAAAACAACCCCCGCTGTCTTCACTCTGCATATTAAAATAAACCACAAAATTCAGCCAATAAGTTAGTCACTCGTGATGTTGATCAATAGAAACAAGTCGACTAGAAGAGATATACTTTATTAGGTAGACGAACCAAGGTGAGTGTTATTTAGAAAAAAAGAAAGTAACCATCATAAACTGAGAATTTCAGAGCCTCTCTAATTCAAAAACTGAAACCACTATTAAATATTCAGATGGAAAATAATAGCAAAATGTTAAAACTTTTTAATTCACATCAGTGACTTCCAGAAATGCTTACAGGTAGTAACTCAGATCACGAGGCCAATCACCACACAGGGTTGACACCCAGCTTATCTTAAACTTGAAGAAAAACAACCTGTCTTCACTTTGCTATAAAAACCAGAAAATTCAACAATAGTAACAAGCTCACCAGGACAGATGAGATTCTGCATATAGTTGGTTGTTATGTTACGAGGAGCAGGCCTTCCAGGGTAGGGCATTAATTTCAGTAGTGTTTGTTCAGTAAAGTATTCAGCTGTTCAGAATCAGAAGCGAAACAATCAGTAGTAAATGAATATTCCAATCATTCGACTAAAGGCCAATCTTTATCCAAATAATTCTTGCAACAATATGCAATATGAAAATAATCAAAGAGAATAAATAATTTTAGATTGATGTGAAATTTTTGTTTTCATTACAGAACAATAATTTTTTTTAAAAATTTATAGAGTTAAATAGTTGAAATAATTAAACTTCAAACTAATTCCACATCATCGAAAGAACAATTAATAATGTTTCCGAGCTATTCTCTAAATGTTTTTAATAATAATGTCATTATCAGTGTTATCTTTGATAATACTATTAATCAATTCTGCTTTGTATATAGTAATTTTTTTATTTGGTTATAATATTTTTTTTTAATTTTATTGCAGCATGTTCCACATAGTATAATTACGTTAAATAGTCAGGGTCAAGTACTAATTACACTTTTTGTTCAATAATTCTGATTATTATATTATAATAATATTTTTTTTTTGAAATAAATATTTTTGTCGTATTAAGTCAGTGTCATAGAATAATAATGTACAGTTGGCTCAGATAATGTATACATGAAATGTCTTGCTATTCAAATATTTTGAAAGCTCAAAACTATACATAATCTTTATAATATTGCTTTGCGAGTAATGACGAAGCCTTAACAGGCCACTCCTCTCCACAAAGTAGAACTTTCCAAATAAGAGCCAGTCGTTGTGGACCCCTCAGACTACACTCATAACAGTGTCCAGGAGAGTGGGGTTGGGGTGTCTGCGCCTTACATGTATATCATGGGCTAGGAGTTATTTTTAATTTGTTCATGTATTCTTTAAATGGTCCAAGACCAGTCATATATTGGGGATACTTTATAGCTTATTTCAAAATGATTCATTGATAGTATTTGGATATTTGTATACCAGGAAAATTTTATTTTTTTGAAGGCCTTTAGTATAATCCGCCCAAATTTTCCAATTGTGTCACCTTTTTTTTTTTTTTTTAAAATATATATACGTATTTGTTTAAAACCACAATTAAAAAAAAAGAAAAAAAGGACTAAGAACTTTCAACTGTAACAAGCGGTCTTTGTCAGAGTCAAATCCCAAATCTGTCGGGTTTTAGCTAATTACCAATGACTTATCTAAATGTTATTTCCTTTAAGTATCAGGCCATTAAATTTTATTCACACCACTAATGGGTATAAAAAGACAACTTTATAGTGAAAATGGAAAGAATAAAACGATCAGATTAGGAAAAGTATTAATAAATAACAAAACAAAAGATACTTTTATTTTTATCATAATCAGCATGTTTCTGAAAAAACTACTAATACATATAGCAATATTAACTTAAGTTTACAAAATGTTATTATACAAATCAGTATTCGGAATAACACAAGCGTGATGAAAGAGTATTAAAAGATATTGTAAGGATCAATGTTCAGTGCAAAAACTTAAATGAAACAGTAACAATGGTCACTTACTATAAAAGCACACATGTGAGTAGCCTGTTTTTAAAAAATAATATCTAAGTCAAAAACTCGCTTTTATAAGAAACAAAGCTAGCGTACAAGTAATCAGGTCCTAATGGGAATGTGAAAACGCAAAAACAGGCGTAGTTTGGTATGACTACAACCTATGCATCAAGAAGACTCACCATGCACTTTATGACTACATCCAAAAAATATATGCAAGAGAAATACAATCTAAAATTAACCCGAGAGCTAGTGGCTACAAATATGAAAATAATTAAAAAAGAAAGTAATCACTATAAGCTGAGAATTTTAAAAACTATACTAAATCAAAAACTGAAACCACTCTTAAATATTCATGTCGAAAATAGAAGCAAAATTGTAAAGCTCTTTCATTCGCATCAAGGGCATACAGACACCCTTGCAGATTGTAACTCAGGCCGAGAGGGCCTTAACCCCACAGGATTAATGACCAGCTTATCTTAAACTTGAAGAAAAACAACCACCCCTGTCTTCAATTTGCATATATAATAAACCAGAAAATTCAATCAACAAGTTATTCGCGTCCTGAGATGATGTTGATCATTCGAAACATGTCGACTATAGGAGATATATTAGATTGTGTAGACGAAGTAATTTGAGTGTTATTTAAAAAAAAATAATTAAATAAAATAATGCAAACTTTTCTCTAGTAATTTTACTGGATTCTAATATTTTATTACACTTACTGATAAAATTGTTTAATTACAGTGATAATACGAAAGTCTTTTGTAACGAAATTTCCATCTTACGAAAGGTCTTTCTGGAAAGAAAACTGCATCATCTTTGAAACTACGTCTCATGATAAATAAGGCCAAATTATTGAAGTGCGAGCTAGTTTCCTCAGCTCCCAGACGTAAACATATCTCCAAAATGTAGGGTTCTTTATCTCAGTATTTTCCTAACATCTCAGGATTTTTTGTAACACTGATAGCTTCGTTTTATCTTGTTTGATAATGACTCACTGTTATTGTTATCGCATTGACCAACCTACACCCAACCCTCTTAAAACAAATGTTATCAAAATTCCAAGAAATGTCAGAATTTATTGGAAAGAATCGCCCAGAAGAAGTATTTACTAAACAGGCAATGGCTTACTTCCATTATGCCTGTCCTGGATACTTTAGGACAAGTACTAAAAGTCATCACAGAGAAGCATCCTTAGATCGGTTCTTCACAAAACATCAGGCAACAACCATTGCCGAAAAGGATCGAAAAAATCTAAATAATCTGAGGAATATAGCAGTTAAAACAAACGAAAAATAAAATGGAAAAAATGAAACAAGTTATAAAAGGATAAATAAATAATTTCCTTTCCAATTCATAATTTTAATTAAAGTATTGCGCGTTTATTCGTAGACTACATACGTGTACGTTTTGCAGTTAGAAACGTTTGTCTCCTCCTCCTCCTCCTCCTCTGTACCCCACCACCATACTTCTCCTTCACTCATCCAGTTACTCAAATCCGTAGGTAAATGAATTTACATATTATTGTGTATTGTTAGTATATTATTTAATTTTATAACTTATTTCTATGTTTATTACAATTATATGTATAACAATTATTACGTATATTGGTTATTTTAATTTATCAAGTATATTTTGGGGTGTATATTGGGGGCTTGGAACTCATTAGGCTATTTACATGTAATAAGCCATTAATCTTACGAAATTACTTTCGGAACAAATTAATTTCGTATGAGCAGGTATGACTGTACTGCTTTAATATAATATTTCACTGAGTTGTACGGAAGGTGATGTATTACTAAGTTATTTCACCATTTCGAAATTAAATGTCGCTATTTGTTCAAAAATGTCAGCTGGTTTGATGTCCCTACATTTCGCTGAACTGCAGCTTCTATAATGAGGTTTTGCATCGTCCACGAAATTCAACATGGTTACTCTTTAAGGCCAACAGCCTCATTTCAGATCTCTATGACGGCTCTGAAATGAAAATTGCACCATAATTCTGTTTAATGGTTATTAAAATTTCTGATTGTATTGTACGCCTTGGAGCAAGTTTGTTTATTCACATACTAACAGTCCACATTTGCAATGTCTCTTTTATATTATTATTATTACTGGTTGTGCTCTTAAAACTCAGTAGTAGGTCTTAAGTATAATACTTAAGAATTACACTTAAGATTTCATGGAATATTTAATCAACATTGAGATACTTTCGTTACTCCTTATAAATCTTTCATTCTTATAATTTTCGAATATACCTCTAAAACCTGTTTGGAATTAGCATTACAATCATTATCAAATTGACTTCAATCTACCCATTCAAAACCTGAAGAAGCTTTCCCATAAGTTGAGTTATCTTACAGATTAACCTTACTATCCTTTCCTTTGTACCCGATTTAATATTCCTGATAAAGATTTCCGTAGAACCTATTATGACTGATATATAAATTATGTAATTATTATTTTTATATATTGAATATATTTATTATTATAAATTTTACTTCATAAATTATAGAATGATTGTATTTATCTCTTTTTCCAACATTTCAACATTCGTTCATGTCTTTGAAGTACCCAAATTTTGCTATGTTCCATAGCATAAAAATAATTGTTTGCTTAATTCACCACTGTATAAAGTGCAATTGTATGTATTGTAGATTTTTTTTTATTGCAACATAAATTTAAAAAAAAATAGCAGAACATCTACTATAGTTATCCACCATTATGTTACAGTTTGCTTATGTCAATGACTCAGTCTTGATTAATTTAATTATCATTAGTTTTATGTGCAATTGATGTCAATTAGTAAGTATAAATTAATGTTAATATAAAAAATGTATTTGGATCGTCAAAGGAATTTGATTGGTATCTAAATAAATAAATACAATTCTACCTTACAGCTTATATTGCCATTCCTTTCAATATGAAGCATCTTTGATATCAGAGTCACTTGAAAATCTTTTAGTGTTGAAAATTTCAATAAGAAAATGCAAACTAGTGCAAAATATGCAACAGCAATATCAATCAATTTTCATTCTCGAGTTAAACATCGGAAATGTTTAATTGATGATTTTTGATAACTGAGAGAGGTTCATAATATTAGTAAATTCTACTTCACTTGGAGTTGAGTTTCAATGCTTTAAACTCGACATCGACCAAAAGTTGGTGAATTCTACCTGATCATCATAGTCCTACCATGAACCAACTAGTCAGACTCGATCTTAACAAGGGACCATCTAACTTACTGCGGCAATAGCCGTAACACTTAACCATAGTTGCGCATTACATTAGCAACTTGGAATACAACTTCTGTTTCCAAACGATCAACCCCAATAGTAAACCAAACCATTAGGTATTGAAATTTTAATAATGCATTTGATTCAATGTTAAGAACTGGATTTAAAAAAACAAAAGAGAACTGGTTGTTCCTGTAGTTGTGTAATCGAATAGTCATGGGGACCAAAGAAAAAATATTCACGCAAAGGAGACTTGAGGAAGAACATGGCCTGTTTGAAACGTGTTCTTCTTTCACGGGGAAACTTTTTGTTTGATTATACTACGACCCACAAATCTTGCAATAATAAAAAACAATTATTATTATTATTTATTAATTATTATCATTATTATATAAAAAACAAATTGTTAATTGACAAATGAACAATTATAGAGTTTTGAGGTTGAAGATATGATTCAAAGAAAAATTTAGAGAAACTTTTTAGAGAAACAAAACAATCTTTCCCAACCATACTAGAGGTAAATTTGGGCCTAAAAAAGCCAGCCCGACAAGCATTCTATGTAGTTTAACAACCACTATTTTAAGCCTACGTGTGAATAATCATAGGTCCACTGTCGGTCGGGTTTTTACACTACCAGGTGTTATTATGCCAATTCGTATAGTCTTAGCTTCAATGAATGTTTCAGAGTTCAGGTACTTAAAACAGTCCCACGACAGAATAGATGTGTAAATTTAAGAGCTTCTGAAGAAGCCCAAGGAGCTCGTTCAAATCCAAGCATCAACCTGAACCTTTAAGTAGTATTCAGAGGTGAAGTTTTCCTATTTTCTTTTCATAAAATCAATTTTTTAAATTTGTTTATTATTTTATTTTATTAATTCTTAATGTTCTGTAGTTTTGAATTTTATATTTATGAAAATTTATTGTTTCATAATTATTTTTTTTATTATATTTTTTCCCTCGTTGCTATTCTTCTTCAGCTATTTCTACTACTTTTTTCGTTTTCATTGTGACCAATCTGTACATATTCTGTGAAGTTGTCCAGTTGGCTTTCAACTTCTTGCCCCTCAACTCCCTTTTCTGAGGACGACCGTGAAAAGATTTGAAATTTTAAATGTGAGTACTAGTTTCTGTTTTCATTCGTTTTTCTAAAAGTTTTTAAAGTATATATATCAAAAGAAAGTTAGCGGAAGAGAAGCCCGGGCCCGCCCCGTCCCGAACTTTGGCTTGGGCTTAGGATCTTTGACCTCTAAATGGCACAGAACAGAAAGAAGTTAAATAGTCTACATATAGACTACAGACTGAGTCAAGTACTGACTGGACATGGCAGGACTGGACATTAACCAAAAAGGCTAGCCATATTGATAATTCAAGTTGCACATATGAAGGAGTTACTGACCAGACATGGTATCACTCAATGTACCACTGTTCACTATTAGATCCATACCGGCGAAACTTAATTCTAATTACTATGACTACAGCATAGAACTGACCGATAGAACAACATAAATAAATATCACCTGATCTCTTACCTTATTTTAAAGACTTTCTGGGTAAAATGTTATTAATGTCTTTTAGACATTAGACATATTTAATCAAAATATGACTCTAATTACCGTATTTTTTTTTAAATTAAAACAAGAAAAATATATATGTTAAAACGATTAATGAATAATGGTACTATGCATTAATAGTATCATTATACATAACTACGATACTATTTTCGTTTATTTTAGTTTAGTCATTTATGTATATATTCTTAACTATTTAATTAATGTTTGTGTTTTATACTAACTTAATTTTAGTCCTGCTAAGGTTCTATTTTTTTATTATTATTTTAGTATAATTTTGTTCCATACACATTGTGCCCTGTGTGATACGTGGGAACATAAATAAATTCCCTCATAAAAGGGATACTGTTGCGACGTGAAAAACTTACAAATCAGATTATAACCCAATTTAACTATATTTTGAATAAATTATAATCCGGGAAGATCGATGTTGTTAGGGGATATTATCCAGGCTTCTTAATTAAATTTAACAGGTCAAGTACTTTAAAAATCAGTAATGGTTTATTTAACTAGAATCAGTATTAAAGAGAGGAATGGTCTTGTCCATGGATTGTACATCAACGAGTAACGTTAGTAATTTTTCATTAGTGGTACATCATAAGTAATGGTCTTTCATTTGTTTAACATCTGAAGTGAAGTTGTATGTCTTTACCATATGTTTCATTGCACTCTTGTGTATTCATATTTTTAGCGACTACAGATGATGTTAAAACATTGTTACAGTTCTGCATTCATAACTAAGATTAGACAGGTGGTGCATACTTTAGGACTACCATAGCCAAGTTCAAGTGGTTCCAACACCATAGCCACGTTGTATGTACCTGTTCCTGTTATATTTCCGAAGTTGCCCAGGATTAGGCATGGTTAACACTTGGATGAGCAAAATCACATGGTGTTCGGCACTCCCGATAATCTGTCTCGCCATTAAACTGATGCAGATTGAAAAAAATAAACCATTTTTTAACCTTTCTACAAACTGAAAGGTGATAAACCACTATAAAAGTGGACATAAAACTTTTAACTATAAGTTACTAAATAATGACAACAGATAATCCAGGAGTTGAAAAACAGATAATATACATTTGACGAAAGGAAATCAATGGATTTCAGAAATAAAACACAGAAGGATTAACTGAATGGGTTTTGAAAGCATTAATGGAACAAAGTTGACTTAACAGGCATTATGGGAATGGCGGTCAGGAATTCATATACCGCGAACAAACCATCTGTTGTAGCTTTGGCACGTGCAAATGATTTTAGTCCAACTGGTTGAAAATTTAACACTAATTACAAATGAGGATCAAATCAAAATTGGCACTGTTATCGAGGCAACATTACTAAACTCTAACAATAATCCCAGGCCTGCACAAAATATCTACGCCTAAAATCAACGACTGAGTGTTTCAATTAATTCAACACTTATGGCACAAAAGATAATGAATTATGATTATCCTGAGATAATGCTGGTATAATGCTTTTGATTCTTTCGTAAAACCTTACTTTTTTCAATGAATTAAAATCATTAAACATTTGTAATTACAAGACATGAATAAAATATTTCGTATTGATGAACTAATAATATTATAATATGAACAATAATAATACTGATGTACTTCTTAGACAATTATTTGGTTAATGGAATGGTTAGATTCATTTAATATTATTTAGCTGCAGGTAGAATATGTTACGAAAAAAAAATGAAGTTTAAAATAACACTACTTACATTTAACTGATCATAAATATAATATTAAATTCCTTTAAAGAAAAGGATAAATTCTAACGTCGTAATCACATCAACAAAAACTAAATAGATTTCGATAACAATAAAATAGATAATAAGGTATTAATGAAGTTTAGTGTACATGGTATTCCTCATTTCTCACAGAGATCAGTGGTAAGAAAACGTTATATGCTTCATGTAACTTTGTTAGCTATGAATTATCAAAGTAATTTTGGTTTTTGAGATATTCTGCTCACATTCACACACCCACGCACACACAGACATACCAATTTAGAAAACCTTGGGGACCTCAAAACATATATCTATTTTGGCTGATTGAAATTCTTAATACATTTGATAAAGGCAAAATGTTGGACTCCTAAATGAGAATGTTAATTGTGTGACATCACAAAGGGCTAATCATTAGCTTATGTGCACTTTCTGTTAGGGCAGCCACTGTAACCTTACCTAACTTTAAACTCAAAATGAATGTGAAATTTTTCGAACCAATATCTATAACTAACTTATATATTTACGGAAATATTACATATATAGAAGAGATTTCAATACGAGATAAATACTTTAAAGAGCTATAATTTTTGGCTAAATTTAAAAATATCATTAGGAGTAGGTTTTTTTTCCATCGGGAGTCTTCATTAAAATTTTTTTTAGGTTCCAACACGTGAACATGCAATTTATAGCTATCCATAAGGGAAGCAAGGTTCTTGCAAATGCAGTCCTACAATCTGGAATGTTTGACCTTAGGGTTTAGAATTCATTGTCATGGAGAAGCACAATCTAATGGGAACTTAAACATTTTAAATTTAAATGACAAATCGGAGTTATGACAATTCTTAGTATGAATACAAATTTTCAAATTTTCTCTTGCCACATTCAGATAGTATTTTAACCTAATGACGTGAAGCAAAGTTACCTAATAACCAGTTATGCACCATTGCACAGCTGGGACGGATCTAAGACCTGAATAAATATTATGGGTATTGTTACTTACAAGTTTAGTCAATGTAGTAGAACCCTTGTGGGTTATACGGGAATTTAGAAACTCTACACTATAGTCGTCCACTTAAGTTTTATGAGGAACTGTGTCAAGTGATTTGAAGCGTTGGTAGGTATCAATTGCGAAAGCTGTGACTTGACGACATTGACATCAATGCTTTCTACAGATAATATTACACTCTCAGTCAAACATTCGCGATTATGGTATTTTGAGAAAGGTTTAGAAATGCTTTAATTTCAACTCATCAAGACATTAAAATTTAATTATGTCCATATCAATAGTTCCTTGAAAATCCGGTTTTTGTTAACCATCCCCTGTTGCAATATCTGGAATAGACTCACAATCATAAATTATTATAAACAAAATATTTAAATAATTTTAATTTAGTTATTAACAGCGACATATTGAAATGTTTAAAATGTAATTTTAGTAATTAAATTACAGCCTATTAGTAATTAGATACTTACAATAAAAGTAGATGTTATATAGTTCAGATAACGTCAGTTAACTGATCCACTAACTCGGTAACTTACATTTCTCAAGGACTAAAATTAAAAAAAATGAAAGATTACGGGCAGCATTATAATTATATTCTATAAATTTTAAGTATCAATAAGGTAATTCTGCTTAAGCTTACGTTTTCCATAAAATCAGCAGTAGTATATTTATTTTTTATTGGCCAAGTATTTGTTTCAAGGAAGTAAGAAAAATATGAAGGCAAAAATAATGCATCACTGGATAAAACTATTTCAATGATTATCAAGATACACATTTAGTGTCGAAAAAAATCGAAAAATATCGAAAAAAAATAATTGAATTTTAATCCCTGGTACTATTAGATATGTACAACAAATAGCAAATAAAACAGAAATTAATTCAATCATATTAAAAAGATATAATTTCAGTAATAATTGCTACAGAATCATTATAATAATATTACAAATTAAAGGAATTAATGAATACGGAGAAATTGATAATTTAATTAATAATTATTTTAATAAAACATACCATTAATTCATTAAATATTATGGAAGCGATATGAGTAGTTTTGTTCCTTGATATAGCATCTTCAATTATTAGCTGGATGACACACCCTCCACATATTTGAGAAATCTTAAGTTTATCAATGACGCTAAAATGATGAGAATGTCGCTTGTAAGTAGCAGAACCAGAACTTCTATGTTATTAATATCGAAGCAAAATGAACATTCAAACAGGTCTAGCTTACATTTTTGCTACGTCGTCCCGGTTTGTAATATCTCTGGCAAGTGAAAAGCTTTACATTAAACGTTCCTAATATTAAACCTCTTTGCATATTCTGTTTTGATATATAACAATGGAACTGGGCTTTTCTCACAAAATAAGGATTAAAGATATCTAGGTTGATATTATTTTCACATTTTTGTTGAGTATTCCCGGTTTATATAACATTCCTGTTAAGTGAAAAACCTTATATTAAAGTTTTAATATTATATATTCTTTATAATTTATAGCATCATAGGTTAGGTTAGGTTACAGTAGCCGTCTCACGAGAGAATACTCATAGGACAAAGATATGACCTTTGTCATACCACACAATGAACATTCTACATTGGGAGTCCTTAATTTTGCCCAACTCACCCTCCAGCAGTAATGAAGTATATTCGTATTCTGAGTTTGAGAGGTAATCAAGTTTTCAGATAAAACTACTGTATGCACTATCATCCTTTTAAAATACCACTCTTCCCTCCCACTCTTCTCAACCCCTCACCATATGTTTCTGCTTCTAGTGTTTCAGTTAGGTTTTTTGACTCTGAAGAAGACCGTATGTTACAGTTCAAAGATCTTAGTCTTCCTTCCCCATCTCATACTACTGTGGTTTGATTATTGGGACACACACACACACACACACACACACACACACCACACACCAACACCACACACACACACACACCACACACACACACACACACCACACACACACACATATATATATATATATATATTTTCTTCTTCTCGGAAGTTGGTCAAATTTAATATTTGGAATCACCTTTTCGGCAACGTTTCGTCTTTATTTTAAGACATCCTCAGAGCTATAAATCAAAACTAGCTTCTAATACTGAACCAACAAAACACTATATTATTTTTCTTGTAGAAAATCTTTAATGTAATACTTAGTTTTTCTGTTTCAAAACGGTATACTTCTGTCTATGAAAAAGGTTTTAAACAAAAAACTGAAACGCTGGAAATGAGAGTTTAATTTGAACCTGAAGAACTGACCGAGTCCTGATAAACTATAGTTTTGTTTCTATTCCACGGTTGATACTTTTTACAATATATATATATATCAATAATCAAACCGCAAATGAAATGGGAAAACAAGACTAAGATCTTTCAACCGTAACAAGCGGTTTTTGTCAGAGTCAAAAACCCAATAGGGTTTTTAAAAGACCGCTTGATACGGTTGAAAGATCTTAGTCTTGTTTTTCCATTTCATATTGTGGTTTGAATCATTGGTTGTTATTTCACGTGACATTTCACGTTGTTAATGTGAAATCTTTATATATATATATATATATATATATATATATATATATATATTAATATATATACATATATAATAACATATAGTTTCTGTTAATTGTATATATATATATATTATATATATATATATATCACTCAAAATTCGTAAAAAAAACGTTCCAAACTGAATGCAAATCAGCTCAAAAACGAAGAAAAGCAACGCACAGAGGAGACACACTTACAAACTCAAACTTTCGGATGATTCGTCTTCAGGAGAAAATTTGAGTTTGTAAGTGTGTCTCTTTCTCTGTGTGTTGCTTTTCTTCGTTTTTGCGCTTATTAATATAATATATATATTTAATTATATATATATATATATATATATATATATATATATATATATATATTTAAATAACGCCCCATATTTGGCTTGTATCTGCTTCTTACACAATTTCTCCAGTTTCCGGAATTCCTTCCTCGTCTCTTCATTAAAACTATAAAGTCTTATCACCAATATTACTAGTCGACATGTTTCGAATGTACCACATTCATCATACTATCAATAAGGACTTAAATAATGAGAGATTTTAATAATCCATCTCTATATATATAACTAGCTTTCCTACTATTACTCTCATTATTGTCCTGATGATGAATGTGGTACATTCGAAACATGTCGACTAGTAATATTGGTGATAGACTTTATAGTTTTAATGAAGAGACGAGGAAGGAATTCCGGAAACTGGAGAAATTGTGTAAGAAGCAGATACAAGCCAAATATGGGGCGTTATTTAACAATATATGTTTAAATGAAGGACTGCTTCCAACTTTTACAAATATATATATATATATATACACGTTTTCATGATATTTTGAAACAATCAATGACTTTATTCTTAATAAAAAATAAATTGTAATTCCATTTATTACAATTAAGAGATAGAATATTAATGCAATGAAAATACAATTCGTTTGTGTTTAGATAAGATATTTTTAATCACAATAAACAAAACAGTCATGACTTTTTAATGAACAAATTATTCAATAAAGGTTATTTCCCTATATAAAATGCCAAAATGTTTTGTTTCGTCTAAAATGTCGATACATTTAATTTATTTGCTAATATTATATAAAAGTTAAACACAAGTGGCATTTCATCACTAACGATGATACTAACATATGATACCAAGGAAACCCTACTTTCGTTACTATCTTTAGTAACCCCTTTAGTGCACCCCCCCCCCCCCGACCCCCAGGTATATTCTAAAATTCACAATTGATCATAGAACCATCTTAGCAAAAAGGAAAAAAAATGATGTACCAGTTATTTCTTAAGTAAACCCCCCACTACTCTCGTAACCTGAAAAAGAACACTATATATTCGAAATGCGTAATTATTTTTATATATAAACCATTAGTTTCTGGAGACGTTTATTATTAATAATTTGCCAAAAAGTTATTCCTCAAATCTTCTAATGACTCATGTAACTGGAATAAAGGTATTTAACAAAATTTAATTAATCCCTTTTTATTATATAAATAATAGGAGTATTAAAATTATTGTTATTAACATAAATAAATAAAATAAAGAGAAATATTTGTTTAAAATTAAAATTAAAGAATTAATTGTTCAACAGTATTTAGTTAAAAAAATAAAAAAGAAGAATAATCAATAAAAAAACGGTAAATTATTCATTTGAAAAACGAAATAAGTTCACTATGTTTGTAAAACGAATTTAATTTATGCATGCTGAAAAGGATGTTTCTTTATTAATGGATCTAAGTTTACTTTTGGACTGCCGTTTAATGAACAGAATAATGGACTTAATGAAAAAGTAATACATCGTATATGTTGTGTTTTTCTAACGTCCACACTTGTAAGGCTTTCACTTGTTTGTTTTGTTTTAGGGATAGAAATTGTAGCTCATTTATTATTTAGTACCCATTTTTTAGTAAGAGGCAAGTCACATTACCTGTTGGTTCTACATTGGGACTAGAATTTTGCCAATGTAGTTACAGTAAGGATCTTTAACGAGTACCTGACATTGTACATTGTATATTACATTAATACATTGAGCACAATGAGCACAATTAAGCACAATACACTGATATTGGAATACGTAAATCCATAGTTTATCTTTTTTATTTATTAGCAAACAAGAGAACTAATGTAGTCATAATATTTGTTCTCAATGTATTAATGTTTTAGCCCTGAGGAGGACATAAATATACGTGGGAATATTGGCGAAGAAGCGTTTTTTAATATCCAGACCAAAACCCTAAAAAAATCTCAAAACCTGTGAATAAAGAGTGGTCAAGAAACAAACAGCATTATATATATATATATATATATATATATATAATATATAAATATTTAAAACTGATAAATCGGGATGCTGCCAGTTTCTTCCACTTCCAATCAAACTCTCATTGCCGACATTTTGATTTTATTCAAAATCTTTTTCAAAGTCCTACAATACAAAGAAAATTAAGAACTTCGATATATATATATAATCAAACCACAATAAGAAATGGGAAAACAAGACTAAGATCTTTCAACCGTAACAAGCGGTCTTCGTCAGAGTCAAAAACCCAACAGATATTTATATATATATATACTAAATTATTGAAAATAAATATGTTAGCGATTTTATTCATTTTTATATAAAATATGTTACCCTATTTTTGGGAGCTAACTTTTAAATTTATATAGTAGGTAGGGAGCTCAGGAATAAGCCAAGGTTTAGATCAATTAAGTTAAGGCACTTTAAGCTATTTTGTAATGAATGTCATAAGTGTTTTTATTAAAAACAAATTGTGCTCCACCATTATAATGTAAAAATATTTGGTATGCAACACGCAAACGTGAAAGCCGCAGGTTACATATGTACTTTAATAAACAGTAATAGCTAGGACAACATACACTGTTGTGGTGCGTGTCGTTTCAAATTTATCATAGCTCAAACGCCCTTTAACTCAGTATTTAGCATATCTTTGTCACATTATATATTAAAATAGCAGGAACTTTTTATTTAATAATATCAACGTAATAGCTATAAAAAAGTAATGGCCCCATAATATGCTAAAGAATAAAATGGTCTTTTCAACTGATCTATTAAAAAATAGATGAAACAAAGATGAAAGTAAAAAATATGAATGAAAGAACTTCTAGATGTTACCTATTTATTGGTGTACTCACTATTTGTTACCACCCGAGGTGTCTGTATGATTTTCTGCACTCCCTTTCCTACACCCCTTCTGTTGATTAAATTTTGTTATTTAAATATGATTGCCACAATGTTTTAGAAGTTAGGCATTTCAATGCCTAATGCAAGTAAAGTACTTAGAAGTTGCATCAGTTTCAATGAAAATTCTTTGCTGGTAGAAATGATTTCTTTTGTCGGTATGAACAAATAAAAAAGAACGGAGTTTTTCAAATGTTGATATTGTATTGTAACTGGGCTTTTAGGAGCCAGAGTACGAGTGGTTTATCTGCTTGTATCTGGACTGGCAAATCCGAGTTTCCTATACACACTATAGACTTTGATTTATATACGCGGGAGGTGGAAAAAAAATGGGCACGTCGTTCCTCGGAAAGGATGTTTAGCCGTCGGTCCCAAGCTCTACACTAAATACACTTGAATTAGGCATAATTTAAGACTGTCAATGTAGATTGATCATTCAATTGAATTGCATTGTTCAATAACTCCCACGTGAATAAATCGAGGGCCAGAGTGGATATCGAACTCCGGACCTACCAATTACGAGACGATCTCGTTGCTTTCGTCGTTTAAACATTGATATATATAAAGTTCTTTTTCGAAGAAAACACTTTATATCATCACGAGAGATAAGAGAAGAATACCAATTTGGTTATAGTAATTAAAAAAAATAGTTATAGAATTTATAAGTTAGTTACAGTGGTTGAACATCTAGTCTATTAGAAAATTCTGTTTAGCAACGTTAACCCCCTCCTTTGAGGGGGTAGATTGAGGGTAGACAATTACAGTCTAACGTGTTGCGATAGTAAACTGTGAATACATCTGGGTATATATACTCTTCTGATGAATAAATGATCCGAAACGAACAAATGAAGTTCAATATAGATGAAAAAACATAGATAAATTACAAACTGTAAGTGTGTGCTTTTAATTTATCTGATTTTTTTTTACCTATATTGAACTTTATTTGTCTGTTTCGGGTTGATTTTTCATCGTAAAAGTGCATTTATACCTATATTAGTGTAAGTAGGAAGCATATATTCACTCAAACAAATGTTGAAATTTACAGCAACTTTTGCATGGACTAACCTTCTGCTACTTGCATCCAAATTCTGTACTACTATACATTGGGGTTGACTGTAATATCCACATTTAGGGCAGAGACATTCAGAATGCAGTGTCACACTATGAATGCACAGCACATTACATTGTAATCAAATGTGGGGTCAAGTCAACATTATCAAACAGAATTTTCTAATAGATTATATTTTTTAACCACTGTAACTAAATTCTGTTACTATTTTTTCTTTCATTAAAGTAACTAACTCAATACAAAGTTTCAGCATATACATACGTCATCATCTGGTTTTAATTTAACAAACTATATGAATCTAAAGTAAAAATGAAACAAAAGTTAGTATTACTAGTGCAAGCACAGGCTTACTGAGTGAAATGGAAATGGGAAAGTTGTGGTAGGGTGGAAGGGAGTGCAGTAAACTATGACCTGCTCGGGGTATTCGCCTCTCACAGCAAGCCAGTATCATTTGACAAACTTAAAGTCGCTGGTAAAATTCTTACAACTAGGAACTATATTAAAATCACTGTTCAGGTTGAATTCTGAATATTAAGGTTTGAGTTTTTAATAAAAAGAGCATTTAAAATGCTCTTTTAGGATGAGTGCAATATTGCAGCACTGTGTTTTCTTCCGTTAGCATACGTCTCATGATTTTCATTCCATGAGACTCTTCACTGTTTTTTTTAGTAGCACCTGTAGGAAGATGGGTAGTTAAACGCATCGATAGCTTCGTTCTAGTCAGTCCAATACACTTCCAGTGCTCGGCTGACCAGTTCCCAGTTTGGCATTTCTATTGGCTTATCAGATGACTTCGTATCAACTCTCAGTCTATTAGATATTAATAACTCCCTAGTCTTTTCATTTCTATAATATATAAGAAATACTACTTTCTCTTCTTCCTTAGTTAGGATAATGTTAATGAATAGTATTTTTCTGAGGGTTCATCTTGTTTTTATGCACCATTCGTATTTTTTTTTATTTTGTATTTTATTTCAGCATGTTCCACTGCGTATTACATGCATCACCGTCAAAGCTCCATTCGTATATGCTGAGGGCTAGAGACGGATAGGTTGGAAGGGAGGGATAGTCAGTACTGTGACTGCAGTACCAGATGCAATAAAAAATGGGATTTCTAATGGGCACCTGATATCGTACGGACTAGGGACCGAAGTACCGATGGCTTAATGACTTCTCTGAGTGACGACGTGTTCAGATATCTTCATCTCCTCCATGAAAAAAATCGAGGACCAGAGTGAAAATTCAACCCAAATCTACCAGACGCAATCTACTGGGCTATCTTAAGCAGTATATTATGTTCCCTGAATACTGCTGGATAATCTCCAGATTTTAATCCTATTGAATAACATTTAAGTTTCATTAACATAAAACAAATGTTTAATCCAAAATATTTTACAAGCAAACAATAATGTATTTCTGAAGTATTTATAAGCAAAAATGTTGTAAGGTTTTTAAACAAAACAGGAATATAATTATTAAAAGAAAAGTTGAAGATTGAGGTGGAGAATGAGGAATCGAAGAGGGTATTGGACAAAGTTGTAAGGAGAAGGAGAGGCAATCAATCTGGAGAGGAGTGAGGTGGTTAGGTGGAATGAGGAGCTCCCACTCGGATGCTGTGACATAGGGCACATCTGTCTTGGGCCGACCGACACCAACTTGATTCAGCCAGAACTGTCTTCTCCAGCCTCGCCACGTCTCCCACTCCACCGCTAGCCTCTTCTACTGACACACATCTAATCTACAATCTACGCCGAACCTCCTGCTTAAACAACCTAAAGGGGGATCCAGAAACTGCTGATCGAAAACTTACTCATCCTAATAAATTATTAGAAAATACTCGTCAAATCAGATATATATAATAACGAAATGCAAACGTGTGCATCAATTTAGCAAAAACCCACCAAATAAGTGTCCCAAGTTCCAATAAATGACCAATCAGCAAAAAACTAATAAAGAAAATTAATTAAAGTGCAATGAAAGATCTTACCTCGAAAGTTTGCCTCTTCTCAACCGTTTCTGATATGACCCATCTTCCGGAGTAGACTGAACATTTTCAGCCAATCTCTACACTAATGGATTCCATATCGTAAAATAAAGATATTCCCGAATTTCAAGAAATAAGATTTGTTTTTCTTTCTTTTAGAGTTAGAAGGCAAACGGCTCAACTTTCTATGTAAACTTTACCTGCTGGATGTAATAAGACTTCCCAGATTTTTTTCTCTTCCCCCCCCCCCCCCATTCCTATTGCACAATAATGGTCTATCACCTCAGCTAATGGTCAACCCCAACAACTAATTGGCATATAATCATTTAATTCCTATTACTTTTGAATATTTGTATTTTTTTTAAATGATTTCTGGATATTTATATTTTAAATAAAACCTGAAGAATACTTCATGCACGAAATGTTTTCCTTTCATAAATGAGCAAATTCATAAGATTTTTTTTATCTTCAATAGACATTAAAAAATTAACATAGAATATAAAATATAATGTATGAAAGTATAGTCTGCAGTAAATAAATGTATTATATACATATGGGCAAATATCTAGACAGTACGTATAAAAAACATATATAAGTAAAATTAAACAAATTGGACATAAAATTAAGTAGACATGGACTTAAGCATTCTTATTTAGATAAGGGATCTTTAACGAGAAGCTGTCATGGAAAGGCACGGGGACTGACGACTCAGCGGCCTCTCCGAGGGACGACGTGCTCAGATTTATTCACCTTCTACGTAAATAAAGCGTGGGTAACGTAAGAGTGGGTATTGAACACCGGACCTACCAGTCCTGGTTCGAGGAGCACGATGCCCCTGGGTTAACCTGGCCACCACACATGTAGTCAAGATTGTTATATGATTAATATATGTTACCTAATTATTATAATAATATGATTATTAATTCCTAAATCAATAAGGTAGTTGCCTTAGAAAATATGATTAACATAGCATCTCGACCACTGAATGTAAAGAGTACTACACTGATTCTCGTGGATTAGGGCCGGAAAAAAATAATTAATTGACATCTGGGATTTAGCTGAAAAACAATTTATCCAGATCAATTAAACATCAAAAACTTTGAAAGAGTACCTCCACAGCATATCAAAAGATCAGAAAACAAAACACAATATACATAACAAAACAAGAAAACAATCTACGAGGTTATAATTACCTTATAGATTGAAGTATTTATCTTGGGATATTTATTTCCAATTTATATTGGAAATAAAGTAAGTTACTAACAGCATAAATACTTCAATCTATACGGTAATAATAATATCGTACACTGTTTTTTCGTTCTGTTTTGCATATTGTGTTTTGTATGATGGTCTTTTGTTATTCTGTGAAGGTACACTTCCAGAGTTTTTGTAATGTTATTAATAAAATAAATTGTTTTATCATTAATATTGCCGAACAATTTTTGGCAAAATTGTCGGCTGTTAATTAATTTTTTTCCCTGGAGCTAATCGTCGTCACAAATTTAGAACTACGTTAGCAGAAATATCATTGAATTTATTTCCCCAAATCTCAATAATCCTTATGATAAATTAAACTGAACAGAAATACAAAGAGTGCTTTTTCAGACACCAGTGAATGAGGAACACACACGTATTTTTGACTTCGCCTAAAGGTGTCATAAATAACCTGCAAGGACAATGGAACAGGTAGGCGCATGAAAAGGTGCTCCCCTAAAATCCTAATCTTAATCCGTTTAGGAAGGGACGACAAGGTTCCACAGGTAGAAAATGCTGCATTGCCGCTTTAAATTACTTTAAAAAAAGTAACACACTCTGCTAAAATTACAAAAAAAAATAATAATGAAAGATCATCACAAAACAATCAAGAAGATAGGGTCCTGAACATGTATCGTAAAATAGAATCACACATTTTTTAACCGAACGACTATAAATACACACAACCTATTTTATTATATTTGGAGTTTAGATTTCCTCATTCTAAACACGAATACATATTTTCGAAAAACTCTAAGAGGTACATATAAAATCTCCATTAAATAAATTTCATTTACTGTTGGGAATCAGAAAACTAAACTCACTAGTATAATAATTGTATAAACACTAAAGTTTAAATAGAGTAAGAGTGCAGTTCTTGACACAATAAGCAACGATACCCTAGGAAAGTCATTTCTAAGGAATTTAGTCAGTGATCTTTTAAAGGTCATTAACTTTACTGGAAAACAGCAGATTTTAAGCAGAAACGATTTTCTTTAAATTTAAAGGTATAGGTATTAATAGCTTAATATATTAATAGCATTGATATATAGCATAAGAATATGTTTAATAAAAGCATAAATCAAATATGTTCAAAAAATAAAAATTTTAAAATAAAAAAAAACTAATGCTCAAGGTTAAATGAATTGTGTTTTTTCTTTAAGAAATGCATGGATTTAATAAAACAATCTGTTAAACCCATTTTTCAACAAAATGAAATACCAACAAAATTCTAATGTCTGTTATTCAATATAAAGAGAGTACATGACTTTCAAAGTTCTTAACATACCGATCGACGTTTCCCTAAGAAAGTGAAGTTATTTCTAGGGAATTTAATCATTAAGTTAAAATAACCTGCACGGATTGACTATTTTCTCACACGTTGGTATTGCAACGTTACGTAAAACAATTCTGTTTTTTGAAGAGGGCTGAGTGATTGCCAAATTCAGCCCACCGACGCTGATTCCTCGACGGAATATTAGATCACCCAGTGATTCTGCATTGGTAGTCCTAAATTTTGCCTAACAAAAGTGTTTTTAGAGCAGAGATTATTAAAGAATACCTTTAAGATGGTACAGGCTCGGGACTGACGGTTTAACTTCCTTTCCCAGGGACGACGTGATCAGATGTATTCACCTCTCACGAGAATACACGGAGGGCCAGAGTGGGTATCGAATCCCAGAACCACTAGTTCAGAAGTGATTATGTTGCCACTGAGCTAACCTGACCCCCGAAACAATTATGCTACGCCGTTATAATAAACTAGATAAGAAACTCGATAAGTAACTGATCATATATCATACCGAATAAATAGTTTTCTTGTTTCTTCCTGGAATAGTTTATTTGTTTCAGAATATCAGAGACAGAAATGTAATTAAAGAAATTTAATCCTTTTAAACTTTAAGCGCTACTTATATGATAAAAGTAAGAAAGAAGATAGATTAAATATATCACTACAGTTAACCATTTATATAATCTATCTTAGATATATCAAGAAGCCGACCTGTTTCTAGGAGGAGAACATATTCTCAACATTACAAACTCTGAGATTTAGATTAAGAGTTCTAAATTAAACTTTATCATGTTTATTAGATGAAGGATATTTAGTGAGAACTTTATTAGTATGGCATTGAACAAGGCTTTTGTCCGAGACATTAGAAATACGATACTTTCATTTTAACTAATTGCGTGGGTGAAATGCAATTTAAAAACACTCTGGAATACAAAAAAAAAGACCAAATAAATATACTAGTATTTTAAACAAAGAAATCAGTCTATGTGATTATTATTATTAATAATAATATGATTATTATAAACTTAATCATATCTGTTATCTTGTTTGTCGAGTCCTCTGAACAGTTTCTCATAGGCTGCATCATTGAATAGGACTAAATGTACTCATGGAATCCAGAGATAAATATACTACAAAAACCAATTGCAAAAATTTCCTACCTTTAATACTCCTTTATTTTCATTCTCTTGTTTTAGTTCAGTAACCCGGTATTCCTATATTTTTTTATTCGTGGAACCCTTCTGGGTACATGTGAACCATATTTAAAACCGTTGGTATAAGGACATCTCTTTTCATTTGCATTGTTCCTTATTTCCTGATATCACCCTCGAACCATCCACTATCTAGATCTGGGGCAGGGATTGTCATCAGGCCCGTCCCTTAGCTAGGGCATATAGGGGGAACCGGCCTGGGCTCTGCGATTAAGGGGGCCCTGCAGGACGACGGTAGTGACCTCGGACAAATTATATTTTCACTAGGTAATCTATCTGTAAAATTATTAATCAGTTAATCTATAAAAAATAAAACCTCTAAGCTTCTTTTACTTCCAATACGTGCATAATACAACCAATATAACAATTTTCTACATATATAATAATTTGTGGATGGTGGGAGGGGGGTCCACGCACCTTTCTAGGTACGGTCCTGATTAGCTTCATTCTTTCTGTCAACCCCAATTAGTTGAGTTCATTGTACATATGAAAGAACATACCAGTGGTTTCCACACAGATAATTTCGTAGTTTTAAACTTTAGTCGATGCTAACTAATCATATTAACATAAGAACAAATACATTAAATTTTCTGTAAATATACATCTCTTTGATTTCATATATGCTCTTATTTTTTTGTGTTCCCGTATAGCATTTGGTTGTCAACTCTATCACCTCATTGTTTTATTTGAAAAACCTCCAAAGTAATTATTCATTTGAGTCTTCCTCAATCATGCCTTGTTATTATCTCTAGTTCAAATAATCTGCTATATTGGACACAAGATTAATTTGCAGGGGTAATGAAATGCCTCTGGAATTATAACAACGCTTTATAATTAAGGAATTATATTTCTTTGTTACTGTGTTTCTAAATATCCTTTCAATTTCATAGCATCCTTTGATATAAATAATTACCATTCCAAATTCACCTATTACAGGATCGAGTTGAAATTGTTTTCCAAATGTTTTACATTGTGTGCGATTGTATGTTTATGTATCAACATCCAACCAACAATAATAAATCAGAAAAAAACACTAAAATCTGAAACCGTAACAAGCGGTCTCCGTCAGAGTCAAATCTCAATGGTTTGTAACAGTTGAAATATTTTAGTATGTTTTCTGTTTTCTTACTATGGTTTGGACGTTGATTGATGTTTCACGTGTTTATTGTGAAATCATGTTACGTTTATGTATGAGTGTGTCTTAGTGTAGATGTGCATCATGAAAAGAGAATACCTACACCTTGAGTATCCAAGTCTACTTACATGAATAATGAATATTACACATATTTTTCTTTTTATTGGAAAATTCTGAACAATGAGATGTTCAGATATTTCTACACTCGAAAAAAAAAAAAAATAATTTATTTTTATTAGACTATTATTAGCGTCTATTATTAGTCCTGGTAACCCGATAAATACATGCATATGATTATTATCATTGAGGTTAGTATGATACTACTAGTAGGTTAGTTACAAGCGAAGACAGACAACGTCCGAAAGCGCTCCAACGACTCCAAGATCATCATACGAGGTGTGACGGTTTGCCATATTAATAATATAAGTAACCCGATAACTTACGAGCGTTCCTTGGGATTAGTAGATGTGGGGTTTGATATCGTCTCTGGCCCTCGATTTATAGACACAAGAAATACAAAAAAAATTGAGGACGTCATCATTCGGAGAGGAAGTTAAGTCGCCAGTCTCAAGTCTGTCCAATGTCAGGGACCGTTATATATCCCACTGCAAATACACAACTTCATGCAGACACAATTTAGGACTCTTTAGACAATGTTAAATGTTCGTTGTGTAGTATCACAAAGGTCCAAACTTTGGCCTATGTATGTTCTCTGGTATGACTGCCACTGCAATATACGCTAACTTGACTACTGTTATATTGATTCTTATATATATATATATATATATTCAGGTAACTCACCACAAATTAGAAAGATGAGTCGCTCTAAGGCACACTTTCGTTTTCACGTGTCAGAAAGCATAGTATATTATTTATATATTAGTTTATTATATAATATATATTATATATATATATATATATTTATATATTTTTATATATAATATTATATATAATCATCAAGGAGACGACCCGCAACGGACAACAGACGTATCAGAGTGAACTATAGGTACACCGTTAGTCCACTGTTGAGTAACAAGGTTTTTCTGTTATTTGTTTAGGTTTATTTACTCAGATTTACTTCATTTTCTACAATATTTATGCCATTTTTTGAGTAAAAATTGCTTTATTTACAGCCGTAACAGAAACAGTTGTTACAACAATAATACTACGCTAGATAATTAATTATTCATAGCTGAACTGGTAGGGGCTTAAGCAGAATCTTTACAAGGCTGGAAACATATAAGTTTGAATTTGCAAAGTAAAACAAGGATAGAGATTGTTGAGTCCATAACTCATGTAAACTTATTCTCCAACTAATATTCACGATTGAGATTTAATCTGAAAGTTGGGCAGTTAACACAACCCATCCAGGCAAGTAGAGAGCATTAGGCTAACCACCAAACCATCTTACAACTCCGTTGCACCTGCCCAATCACAACAACTCTCCCAATTAAACTCTCTGAAGAGAGAAAGTAGGTGCAGTGCTTTTATGTTATTAGATGACAATGTCTTAGCTTGAGAATGATTGAAGGTAGTAACAAGAGAATGGTGAAAGTTTAATGCAGGTTATCAACGGTGTAACAGTCACCATTAACCATGCGAATCTAATGCTGAGTAAAGGATAATACTAAAATCTAAGTTAGCTCAACCAAGTAGTAATTAATGTTTGCTATTTGATGAAAATACGATTACTTGTTGTAAATAAACTAAAAAAAATAAATAATAAACTAACCAAACAGTTGAAGGGAATGATTGTAATGAGGAAAAAAAACAAATGTCCACACAAAAGTTTTATACAACGACGCGTTTTGAACACTTCGTGTTCATCCTTTGGTTAGTAATGAGACAGATGTTCACTAAGTGTTTGAAACGCGTCGTTGTATAGAATCTTTTGTGTTATGACTCGGGTTTTATTTTCGTCATAATAATCTAGAGTAAATACTACGCGATTAAGAATTGAATACCTCGTGAGTTGTTGGAAACATAAACACTAAGAATATCAGTTCTTATGCATAAATAATAAAAGCTTGGATTCACTAGAGTGAAATGGTCAACTTAAGGACGATTTGCTGCAAGCAACATTAGCGCAGCAGGCTTTCTTTCCTTCGTCAGCTAGCACAATGCGGTGAAATATCGCCTTCCTGACCCATATATCTGGCCAGCATTCAGCCGCTATGCTTGGTTCATCGCCAACTGCCTCTCCCGACCATTGTTTAATGTTTCACCCAACTACCAACTCATTGTTCCCCCATCCATCCCTTAATTCACAACTATAAATCCTTCTTCGAGTTACTTCTGTCCTACTAACAACCTTATTACTACTAGATCTCAGTTCTTTTTTGTTTGTTTGTTCCATTATAAATTGTAGTCTTGTTTTATCCAAAACCATCCTTTATCATATAACTTCAACCAAATAAATATTTTTTATTTCATAGTCAGTATTTCATATGTTACATTGTATATAAAAATGAATTTAAAAATATTCACTAATGCTCCACATTAAAAAATCACACCATTCATAAAGAGCTAAAAATTCTATTTATACAAAATTTAGCCTTTGATTGGTATAACGCTTTTCAAATCAAACTTCGTCTCAAGCAGATCTACTTGGTTCTTCCTCACCTTCCCAGAATCCCCTGAGACGACTCAAGAGAAGATGATCGAGGGATCTACTGCTGTGAAAATCAATAAATAAAGTGACAAATTGAACCAATGGGTTTCATTCTATACTCATGTGTATCAAAGATATTTGTATTATCTTAATACATATGTTAGTTACGAAAAGTATGCATTGTTTGTATATTTATAAATAAAGATATTAAAAAATAATATTTAAAACACAATAAGCACTAGCTATGTTGTATTAAAACATGTTTCAACTGATGGACAGCCATTGCCACAACAATGGTTAAAGGTTTTGAAGACAAGCTGACAAAAGAATAACAAAGACTGTATAACACCAAATGAAGAAAAGTTTAAGTTTTACAAACCATCACCAAAGTTTATTATTGAATAGTTTCGACCCACCCAAGAAAACTGCAGGAAAACCAATTTGCCAAGTTAAAATTGTACTAAGGTTATAAATAAGGCATCAGACGGGTAGCTAAAAATAGTGGACAGGATTCAAATCTCTCTCACATAGAAGTATATCGACAAACATGACCAGTTTGGAGGGCACGGCATAAAAGAATAGTTTAAAAAGATATTTAACAGGCGAAATTATTCTTAAAAAGCAAAGACTGGGCTTAAATGAAAAAGGCCATTTTATATTTATCAATACAAACTGTTTACGCTTATAGAAGACCAATAATATTAGATACAGCAGATACATAAACTTTACAAGAAATATGGAATAACAATCATTCATAAATTATACACCACAAAGAACTGTATAATTGCAATTCGCAGTATGAACAACCATTGCAATCAAATGATTGTTTTCAGAGATATTTGAGGATTTTTGGCCTACAGTATACCTGCTATTCATGGCTATTTTTTATTCAATCTTTTATTAAAGTTATTTTCATTCAATAGTCAATCTATCACATTGTATCACTTCAGGGTATAACACTCCTACAATAGTGTTTCACTACTCGAAGAGGACTAACAGAGGTGTAGTGCGCCCAAGAGTGGTTGTAACACGTATATTCACTTAGGCAACTGGCCTTCGACTAACTAATCAACAGACTAATCCCATTCCAAAGATCTCCCTTATCTCTTCCCCGCCTCCAACTAAACAAACTTAACCACAATTTTCCCTCAACGCAAAAGCTTTCATCATCCCCAAAGGGAAAATTTTACATTGCAATTGAATATTAGTTAACAAACGTACGATGTTTGATCGATTTTTCGTTGTGCTGGTACACTCGTCATGGTCATATATTCACAGTTTTGATTATAAAACATGTGTTATTTTTATGGAAGAGGAATAAAGGTTAGACTCGTGCTTGTGTGCTCCGCGCTTTTTACTGTTGAAGAATAAACATTAACCTGTGGAATAACTTATACTACTAACAATCTGTTTTTTTTTCTTAAGTTGACTCACCGTATCCCATTGTCAACTCCATATACTATTTTTTGCACAAAAAATCTCTCTGCTCAGAAACACCTGAAACACAGGTCTGACCTCTCAGATAAAAACAACACTATATAGTCAAACCTGTGAAAATACGATCGTGACGAATGTACCAATACATCAAAAAAATGTTTACAGGGCGTGCGAAATTTAAAAGTCTCCTTACTTTTTGATCATACTTCGTAGTTAAGGACTGACCACTGTAGAAAGGCAATCAGCTATATGAGTACGCATATCATACCGAGATCTGCGAAACTAGGATGTATGGCGACTGTCATGAACAGGGGACTCAAAAATGATATCCTTATACACGTGTGTAAGGCCAAACTGAAAACCGTGATGAAAGGAACAGAAATGGCAAGAATCGAAACAGATATTTTCCACCTATAATGAATGGGATAAATTATTATTTTAATAATTAACGAAAAACCTTAATATTAAAATTGTTAAAACATAAGGTACTACAAATGGAAGTTTCCAACTTTAATTCATTATTAGAAGAAGACTGCTAAGAAGATGAAACTGGAGAGATGTAGTCAAGTTTACAAATTGAGGTTCTCGTTAAAATAATTATGGAGGATAGGGTAGACCAGTGGCAAGTGATCACCGCTGAACTGGTAGATCCGGTGTTCAATACCCACTCTGGTCCGTATATTCACTAACTGATCAACAGGTTAATCCCACTCTAAAGATCTCGCTTATTTCTTCCAGGTTACCAACTAAACGAACTCCACGGAGGAGTAGTTTATCGACGAGGGAGGCGAATAAATCTGATCATATCATCGCTCTGAGAGTATGTTAAGCAGTCACTTTCCGATCCTGTACGACAGCAGATATAACTTGACTTGAGTTAGGTAAAATTTAGGATTCCCAAAATAGAATCATTGTGTGGTATCACAAAGAGCCCACGCTCGACATATGTATATTCTATTGTGAGACTGCCACTGCAACCTAACCTGACAAAGCCTAAAACCATTATTGACCGGTATTTCACCTGTAATCTATTCAGTGGTATTAAAAGTAATACTTTCAGCCTGTCCATATTACTTCCTTCTGTATCTCTATGAGAGCTCGAAAAGGTAAATGATTCAGCACAATGTTTAATTTATTCCTATCGAAGTTTCTCTGTTATAGTATAACATAGCATAGAATATGGGGCAAGAAACAATATACCATATATTCAATCAACTATCAGGAATATGAGTTAATTAAAAAAAGCCTAATACAATATTATTATCTGATTAATAATCTGAAAGTAATGACACAAAAAAAACACGAATTGCTGAATATTTCGCCTTGAAACGTTCACTGGAGACTGGAGACCCTTTAATCTAGTTCTACTCCTCTTTTTAATTTATCTCAACATCTCCGTCTAATATATTTTTAATCTCTGACTTTTTTTCAAACCTTCTTACTATTTTAAAATATGCAAAGATCTTTCTTAAAAAGAAAAAAAATCATTTACTTTCTTTTCAAACAATGCAATCTCATTCGTTATTTTGAATAGTAGACTCCAATCTTGAATATTCTGAGTTAAGTTAATTCAGTTTTAATACTTCAACTCTGATCCAATTTAACTGTGCCCTAATCGAATTGTCAGTAAATGAGTTATTTCAATCCAGTTGTTATCTATTCGTCTAGGACACAAATACATATACATATTTTTTTAATCCACCGAATCTAGTCTACAAAACAATAATTAAAATGAAGACATATTTTAAATAATAATAGTAATTAAATTATACAAAATCCAGTGCATTTTTTCAAAACGATATTGATGCAGCTATAAATTATTAGGTACTTTTCATAATTTAAACATTTTCTAACCTCAATTACTCACATGAGTGTTAAACTCAATTCCTCATGAGTTATGAGTGATAACCTCACATTCTCACTATGATGATAACTTCAATTCCCCATCACTATGAGTGATAACCTCAATTTTTCATTACAACTGATAACCTTAATTTCTAAATATGAGTAACATAAAGTGAAAGTATCTACTTATAACAATGTTTTTTACTAAAGCAAGCGACTATAGCAACATCCTTCAACAGCTGACTATTTCTAGGTCAGTGGTTTGATTTGTTTATTTCTATAGTTTTTTTAAGAATGCCATTTAATCTTATTCCATTTTTACTCACTAAATTAAATATTATATGAAACGGTATATTAGTAAAAAGTGAACAAACAAACTGGAATCTACAAAAAGCTTTTTATTTTGATGTGAGGCAAGATATTTTACTTTTGATAGAATTGTATGTAAACATAAATTCGGATTACCAATGGGATCTCCAATGATCACGAACTCTTGCTGATATAGTTCTGCTTGAGTTAGCAAAAGACTGCGTCAATAAACTTGAAACGAAAGTAAAAATTATTAAACTTCATATCGATGATCTATTTTTTGTTATTGAAAAAAATATTTTTAATTCTCTTCATAACTGTCAATAGTTCACTTATGAAACAAAAAAAGTTGGAAATCTCCCGTGTTCAAATGTAAAGGTAAAAATGGAAGCACATATACTAACAGACATGTATAAAACATCTACAAGTTCTGGAAGAATTCTGAAGTATTACTCGTAACATGTTACAAATCAAAAATTGAATTGCATAAAGAATTCATAGAGAAAGGTGATTAAAATTAGCAGTCCAAATGACAATAAGAAAAATATATTTAAATAAAAAATAAATTTTTCAAAAGAATTGTTATCGAAATAATCTAATCAAAAGTTATTAGTCTTGACATTTAAGGAAGCCACCCGAAAATTTCAATATAATAATAGTAATTTAGAAGTTTTAAACAAAAAGTATTTGAAATTTTCATCTATTCAGAATTTGTCACGTTTTCTAGATCACTGAAGCGATTTCAAACGATATGTATCTAAACTTACCAAAGTAATCCATACTAAAGTTAGAACACTGTTTACCAACATAAAAGAAATAATACTTAAAAAGTTACTCGTACAAAGCATTTTCATTTACACTATAAATTGTAAAGTCTATAATAAAGGGTGTTATTGAAAAACAAATAATATCTTGAAAGAATTACGAATGCAAGAGTCCTTGCACGTCATGCATTAACTGAACCGTAAACGTTTGACTTTGAGAAGGCGATTACTGTATATATATATAAATTCAATAATATATCAACCGTTGGATAGAATAGGTGTATAATGCAATCGGGATTCGGTCAATTTTCCAGGATCAAAATCAAACTCTCAATGCCCTTGAGTTTGCGGCATTGAGAGTTTGATTTTGATCCTGGAAAATTGACCGAATCCCGCTTGCATTATACACCTATATATATATATCAAGATTTCACATACACACAGGAGATAACAATCAATGATCAAAAGGAATCAGACTTTCGTTTATACATGTTGTATTAAAATCTTTGAAATGTTTTAAAATATTAAAAGGGCTTTGGAAAAGGTTTCAAATAAAAACCGAAACATTGGCATTTGGCTTTGAATTGAATGTTCAAAATTGACTGAGTCTCGATTTATTTAGTACAGATCTAACAGATGGTCGATATACATTTGAATCACACATATGTATTATGCCTGACACTGAGGTCTCCATTATGGACAATGTTTGCTGACCTTAACAAAAACAGCAGGATAATTAAATTAAACAGTACCGGGTCTTTCGTCCAGAACTGTTATTATGACGAGCATGGAAAATTAGTTCGTCGTTGAGATATTTTGTTATGAGGAAACTTTAGATCCATTATTCTTTGAGCCAATTAGTTTGAATATATACTCGTATTTTTCAATAAGAAAATTTCTGACTCGTACTTATAATCTCCTATACAAATACTATTACTGATGTCAAATATTTATTAATACTAAGGCCTTGGAGGAGAAAGTATGTAGGGTCCTTGTTAAACTTCGAGAATGACTGACGAAACCAATTTCATATAAACTACCCCGTGATTTAGCGTCGCTAAACTCAGAATTTCTACCACAGCACCCTATCTCCAGACCCACCTACAGCAAACAGGCTTATCTACCACCACAATGCCTCCTATGCAAATCAAGCACCATTATTCCCAGGTTGCTTTCTTTGGGTTATCGTAATTACCATTCTTGAAGTGCAGAGTTGGCATAGTAAATTCGTAATTCTAATCTGTCATCTGGCTTGAGGCATGATTATTATTCTTAATAATTCCTTTTAGTATACGTTCATCCGTTTTATAAGCTTCCGAAAATGGTTTTTATAATATACTAAATGTGTTGCGCCTTTGTTTTCGGGATTCTGTTGAATATCACTACCATGAAGTTTGTTCAGGCAACCTTTCAAGATGGAATCGAATTGTCGATTACTATATCCGTTGTTAATAAGGACTTCTTTGAGCCTATCTGCTTCTTGTTTGAATAATTCCCAACTAGATGACGTCTTATACGCTCTTCGAATGAGGGTTTTAATCATGCCGTCCTTATATCTGTCAGGGCATTCACTTTTAGCGTTTAAAAGTATTCCACTATTCGTAGACTTTACAACACTGAAGTGACAAAAGTCTGGTTTTCTCCATTACTCTTTATTTTAACATCAAGAAAGTCTAAGCTACTGTTGGTTTCCATCTCATATGTAACTTCAAAACCGATTCAGCTTCAAAAGCAGATTTAATCTCATCTATATATTCCGGCTTATCCATCATCACAAAGCAGTCATCAACGTACCTACAATATATATGAGGCTTCCAGGTTGGATTTCTAGCGATAATCGAATTCTCTAGGTTGCACATATAATAATTTGCAAATGTGACCCCAAGTGGGGAACCCATGGCCACGCCATCCGTCTGGTAGTACATGCTCCGTCTATGTGGCAGAAGGATTTTTAGTTGTACATGCTATAAGTAATTCTTTCAAGATTTTCTGTTTAAATGGTGGAGGGGGTAGCGTAGCGTGGTTGTAGGCTACATCACAAATAATATCTATTGTTTCTAGAACTGGCACATTGGTAAACAGTGATTCAACGTCTAGCGAAGCCATAGTTCCTTTAGCTTTTGTGGCTTTTAAAATCAAAGAAGTCCTTATTAACAACGGATATAGTAATCGACAATTCGATTCCATCTTGAAAGGTTGCCTGAACAAACTTCATGGTAGTGATATTCAACAGAATCCCGAAAACAAAGGCGCAACACATTTAGTATATTATAAAAACCAGTTTTCGGAAGCTTATAAAACGGATGAACGTATACTAAAAGGAATTATTAAGAATAATACATCATGCCTCAAGCCAGATGACAGATTAGAATTACGAATTTACTATGCCAACTCTGCCACTTCAAGAATGGTAATTACGAACAACCCACAAAAGAAAGCAACCCTTCAGAGAACTAATGTTGTATATGAGTTTAACTGCAAATTAGGGAACTGCGAGTCCCTACGCTCGAAATACGTTGGTTCCACCACAACCACGCTTTCACGAATGGCTCACCATGCATCTGGCATCCGGAGGACCCAAAGAGCACGTTAGGTTAACACATGGAGTGCAATTAACCAGGGAAATGTTAACAGACAATACTGTAATATTACAACAAGAACATGACCACACCAGATTGCAAATTTTGGAAGCTATTTGATCCTCGAAAAGCAACCTAGTATTAACAGCCAAGGAGGAGGATTTTCAAGAATCTAAAATTATATGAAGGCAGTCAGAAGGCGAACCAGTTGGGAGAGGTATAGAAGTTAATCGATTACTTCCCAGATACAAATGACGGATGGAAGGTAACCAAGAGCCTGGTGAAACCTCAACATACCTTTACCTTTGATAACCTCCCTAGTTGTGAATATGTGTTATGGACTCGTTATGTTTATTTTAGTTTATTTTAATTGTTATTCACTTTCGATCATTAATAATTTAATATATTCTGTAACCTTGGAAAATGGTCAACGATGACCGAAACGATGTCGGTAATATCAATAAAAATTTTGGTGAACTCTCAATGCCCTTGAGTTTCCAGAACCATGGAAGTCAAGTATGAGAACACTTGAAAATCGGATAAGAAAAAGTGTAACGTTAAATTGGGCATTACTTTTAATAAAACATTAATAAATATATATATATATATAACAAGATTTCACATACACACAGGAGATAACAATCAATGATAAAAAGGAATCAGACTTTCGTTTATACATGTTGTATTAAAATCTTTGAAATGTTTTAAAATATTAAAAGGGCTTTGGAAAAGGTTTCAAATAAAAACCGAAACATTGGCATTTGGCTTTGAATTGAATGTTCAAAATTGACTGAGTCTCGATTTATTTTAGTACAGATCTAACAGATGGTCGATATACATTTGAATCACACATATGTATTATGTCCTGACACTGAGGTCTCCATTATGGACAATGTTTGCTGACCTTAACAAAAACAGCAGGATAATTAATTAACAGTACCGGGTCTTTCGTCCAGAACTGTTAATTATGACGAGCATGGAAATATTAGTTCGTCGTTGAGATATTTTGTTATGAGGAAACTTTAGATCATTATTCTTTGAGCCAATTAGTTTGAATATATACTCGTATTTTTCAATAAGAAAATTTCTGACTCTACTTATAATCTCCTATACAAATACTATTACTGATGTCAAATATTTATTAATACTAAGGCCTTGGAGGGAGAAAGTATGTAGGGTCCTTGTTAAACTTCGAGAATGACTGACGAAACCAATTTCATATAAACTACCCCGTGATTTAGCGTCGCTAAACTCAGAATTTCTACCACAGCACCCTATCTCCAGACCCACCTACAGCAAACAGGCTTATCTACCACCACAATGCCTCCTATGCAATCAAGCACCAATTGACCACTTACCCCCTGCTATCCCCTACATTAAGCTAACACCGATAATCTCATCGTACGAGCAAATCTCCACTATAAAGCACGATGTCAAATAGTCATAACCATAAATAATGGACGTTGGGTAAACTCATCCATATGTTTACTCTTTTTTATTTATTTAATAAGCTGAGGATAGCCAAAAGGTTACCCATGACTATACTGTATTGTGACACCAATAAGCTGAGCAAGTATTTTTTACCATCCTATGTAAAATATGAATAATTTTTTGCAGAATCGTAGAAAAAACAGTAAACTTTCGATTTCAAAAACATGAACAACCAAGTAAACTTACTTAAAAAATCTGGAGTGGCCTACACTCTACTTTACTATAAGTAACTCAATGTCAAATTTCTTGAGTATATAAAACATAACGTATCATTTAAGCATAACATAAATATCTAAATGGGATATAGTTATTAGCATTGCATTTGTGAGGTAGTACAAATAGTGATTGAAGGACATATCAATTTATAAGCTTATTTTTGTACATCACAAATAATTTATTATTTGCAAATAATTTCATTAGTATAACTACAGCTTAGTATATAAACATTTTTGAAAAACAAAAGTGAACATTTCTAAAGGATATACGAAATATTATCCTACAAGCAGAACATGGCTATTGATTCAATTATAGCCATTGCATTCTTAGAATCGGTAATTACTTGAACAACCTTACAAAAGAAACACCCTTGAAATAAGTTGTATATGATTTAACTGCAAATTAGGGAAGCGAGTCCCTACGCTCGAAATACCTGTTGGTTCCACCACAACCACGCTTTCACGAAGGCCACATGCATCTGGCACCGGAGGACCAAAGAGCAGTTAGGTTAACACATGGATGTGCAATTAACCAGGGAAATGTTAACAGACAATTACATGTAATATTACAACAAGAACATGACCACACCAGATTGCAAATTTTGGAAGCTATCTTGATCCTCGAAAAGCAACTAGTATTAACAGCCAAGGAGGAGGATTTTCAAGAATTCTAAAATTATATGAAGGCAGTCAGAAGGCGAACCAGTTGGGAGGGTATAGAAGTTAATCGATTACTTCCCAGATACAAATGACGGATGGAAGGTAACCAAACCTTGGTGAAACCTCAACATACCTTTACATTTATAACCTCCCTAGTTTGAATATGTGTTATGGACTCGTTACTGTTTATTTTATTTATTTAATTGTTATTCACTTCGATCATTAATAATTTTATTATTTCTGTAACCTTGAAAATGGTCAACGATGACCGAAACATGTCGGTATAGCTAAAAAAATTTTGGTGAACTTATGTTTTTAGTTCCAGAACCATGGAAGTCAAGTATGAGAACACTTGAAAAACGGATAAGAAAAAGTGTAAAAGTTAAATTGGGCATTACTTTTAGATAAACATATATAATATATTTATATCTATAAAAATTTCACATACACACAGGAGATAACAATCAATGATTTTTTTTAAAAAGGAATCAGACTTTCGTTTATACATGTTGTATGTAAAATCTTTGAAATGTTTTAAAATATTAAAAGGGCTTTGGAAAAGGTTTCAAATAAAAACCGAAACATTGGCATTTGGCTTTGAATTGAATGTTCAAAATTGACTGAGTCTCGATTTCATTTTATAGATCTAACAGATGGTCGATATACATTTGAATACACATATGTATTATGTCTTGACAGACGTCATCATATGGACAATGTTTGCTGACTTAACAAAACAGCAGGATAATTAATTAACAGTACGGGTCTTTCGTCCAGAACTGTTAATTATGCGAGCATGGAATATTAGTTCGTCGTTGAGATATTTTTTATGAGGAAACTTTAGATCATTATTCTTTGAGCCAATTAGTTTGAATATATACTCGTATTTTTCAATAGAAAATTTTGACTCTACTTATAAATCTCCTATACAAATATATTAGATGTCAAATATTTATTAATACTAAGGCCTTGGAGGGGAAGTATGTAGGGTCCTTGTTAAACTTCGAGAATGACTGACGAAACCAATTTCATAAATAAACTACCCCGTGATTTAGCGTCGCTAAACTCAGAATTTCTACCACAGCACTATCTCCAGACCCACCTACAGCAAAGGGCTTATCTTACAGCCACAATGCCTCCTATGCAATCAAGCACCAATTGACCACTTACCTTGCTATTCCTACATTAAGCTAACACGATAATCTCATCGTACGAGCAAATCTCCATATAAAGCACGATGTCAAATAGTCATAACCACTAAATACATGGACGTTGGGTAAACTCATCCATATGTTTACTCTTTTTATTTATTTATAAGCTGAGGATAGCCAAAAGGTTACCCATGACTACACTGTATTGTGACACCAATAACTCAGCAATTACCATCCTATGTAAATATGAATAATTTTTTGCAGAATCGTAGAAAAAACAGTAAACTTTCGATTTCAAAAACATGAACCAACCAAGTAAACTTACTTAAAAAATAAACTTTCATATTTTAGAGCTGAATGTAAAACTGTATTTCAGGACTGTTATTTCAGGATATTTAGCTGACATAAAAAAAAAACAGTTCAGATCAATACCAAGAAATTCTGGAACTATGTAAACTCTAATAAATCAAGCACTGCAATGCCTTCTAATATGTATTTCAATAAAGAAACTTCCTCATATGGTCCTAAGACGTCTAACTTATTTGTTAAATATTTCTCTTCTGTTTTTTGATCCTTTTTCGTTTACTTCTTTATCATATAGTGATGGGCATAATATACATATTTACAGTTACAATATCACATTTGAATATATTAAAAACATAATTTCTAAATTAGATAGTGATAAAGCTCCTGGTCCTGACAACAGCTATCCAATCTTAGTTCAACATTGCTCTCCCTATTTATAATTGCTTCTCTTCTCCATATTTCAAATCTTAACCAGATCTAGATAGACAACTATGTTATTCTAAGTTACAAAGCTGGTGATAAATCACAAATCACAAGCTAATATCAATCCAATTTACTTTTTTACAAATATTTAACTCCATAGTTACAATAAACTTAGCAGAGATAATAAATATATTATTTCCAAATATTATGGTATTTATCTTAATAGGTCAACGTCTACTAATTTTCATTCCTCTCAATATTATATCCCCGATCCTATGAACTCTGGCTTACAGGAAGATGCAATTTATACTGACTTTGCTAAAGCATTTGATAAGATAGATCATGGTATAATCTTTTCTAAATTTCAGCCTGCTGCTATTTCAGAAGACATGTTTGTTGGCTGCAAAGTTACCATAAAAACTGAATAAACCTTACAAATTTACATATCGTTAAAGTTAAAACATTTAAATCAACACGTTCTTTGGAACATTGGAGTTCCTCAAGGTTTCCCATATTGGTCCGTTACTGTTTTGAATATTTACCAACAATATTTATTCCCTACAATCGAATGATGAATCTCAACTTCACTTCAAAATCGCCACCTTTTATCACTACAAACTCATTCTAAAACTGGCGTTCTTCCAAAAATCTTAATCTAAATTGTTCTAAGTGTTCTATAATATCTTTTTCGCGTTCAAAAACAGTAACATATCCTTATAAATTTAAACATAACCTTCTAACCAGAGTAGACACTCGTTTATGAAACGTCGAGTTCTTCTTTGGTAAAGAAAATCAAATTTTGACTTAATCTTTTTACAAGACGTTTAGCGTCAAAAAAACATTTTATGAAAACAGAAATCGTACTGTAACGCCCCTTTGGTGAATGTAATTTTGAAAAAAAATATCTCGTCTCATCCTCCACATAATTTTCTATTTTAGGTATAGTTTCATTTTGATCCGTCGAACGGCATGGCTTCTATTGCTCTCACAAGCTTTGAGATTGAATTATAAGTCAACATTTTTACATTTTATTGAAAAAAAAATATATCTCGTTGTTTTAAAATACTGAATATATTTTCATTTATTGTATTTGTGACCTCAAAGATAATGCCAAAATTTTAAAATTCTAGAATTAGCAGTTTAAGAGAAAACATTTTTTTTTCTAAAAACTGTTTTTTTACAAAAAAAGGTGACTTTCCCGTCATTCTTCCCAAACAATAGGAATCATCTACACTATGAGGCCCATTTTTATATAAAATATCAACTTGATCCATTAAAGATTCTGGACCGTAGCGTGGTAACAAGTAATGCTAACACACTCACCCACCCACCCACACACACACAGACATCATCGAAAAAACTTCATAAAACGACTTTTGAGTCCTCAAAACATATAATTCTGTCAAAATCTCGAGATCGAATTTTTTCACGATTACTCTAACTTACTTATAGTAAAGTAAAAATGTTAAGTCAATACAAAAAATGTAAATGAATGTCAACAAATCCGACAAGTAAAGCAGATGATTGATTCATTACTCCAGGTCAAACATTCAGTTTTTATAGCTTTATTGCTCTTTGCGGTAATTGAAATATAAGGAATTTATTTTCATCAACTACTCCTCTTGTTTTTGGCAAAATTTCATAGTTCTATAATGAGCAGTTTAGAGCCAAACAAAATATGTACCACATCAGTCCTTTCTTTAATGTAATTTAAAAAACAAAAAAAAAAGAATGCTCAACCCATCCAATACTTAATGCTGTATTTTTAGGTATAATTTTACTTTGATCCGTCAAACAGTATGGCTTGTATCCATCTCATAAGGTTTCAGTTATTTTATAGATCTGTATTAATTCTGATGTTTTCAGTTACTACTTTTGTCTCTTCCATAATAATCCCAAAATCTCAAGATTCTTGAGTTAGTAGGTTAGGGGAAAAAAGGTCACCTAAAAACACATTTTGGCCTAAAGAATGACTTTCCCATCAGGCAAAATTGTTACCAAACAATAGGGCACATCTGCACTACGCCTCCCATTTTGTATAAAATAATATTTTCATCCATCAAATATTATAGATGTAGGGTCTGCATAAACTTCTGGATACACACCCACTCACCCAAACACATCATGGAAAAAACGTCATAAAACGACTTTGAGGACCTCAAATATGCAATTCTGTCAAAATTTGGAGATAGAATTTTTTCACGATCACTATACTTTACTTATAGAAAGTAAAAAAGGTGAAGTGAAATCTTAGATTGCGGTAGGGTGGCGCTGAGAGGGTGTCCGCGAGGCAGCAGCTGACAAGCTATATATAACACGGAGCCACAGGAAGTAATGTCGGCCAGCCCCCAGAATAACTAATGCCCACTTATACGTCTTTCGAAGCCCTCTTTTATTTATGGTTCCAACAAATTCTCAATTTTAGATACTCCTTGTATGATATGAACAAGCATTTAAAATATAATATATTAAAATATATCATTAATTCACCTTTTATAACAAAGAGAAATCAACATTACTAATTCACAGCATTTAAACAATAACTTCCCATGGCAATCAACTAAGTCTTTGTAATTTATAATCTATTTTCTGTTGTATGAATATTTATCAAAGTTTCACTGGTGAATTATTACAGAAGTTAAGCAAATAATCTTTTTATTTTTAAATAAAAACTCAGAATTAATAACAAATGCTTGTTCTGACAAGGCAGTGAGTCTTATTACATTCTTCCTCCTGAAGAAGGCTAAGACTGGCTGTGTCAAACTACAGTATGTGTTTATTGAGTTTATTTTTTAAAACTTATATACATAAGACCCATATATGACTTGTATCTGTTTCTTATATAATTTGACTTGATAGAATAGAAACAGATACGGCCAAATATGGGGCGATATTTAGCAATATATGTTTAAATGAAGGACTGATTCCAACTATTACAAATATATATAGTTCACAAAGGAAAGAGAAAAACAGATAAAAAACACGCTAAAGACTCACTACGATATTTCAACATTTCTCGTCATCGGGCAGAAGTAGTCCCTTTGAGTATCTGAAGTCTATATATATATATTTCCAACTTTTTCGTTGGAAATACGATCCAAAACGGACAAATATAGTTCAATGTAGAACAAGAAACATAGAGAAATCAAAAGGACACACTTTTGGTTTCAACAGTTGGAGAAGATTTAGTTTTCCAATCGCCTCTGAACCAATGGGCTTGGTTTCCCTCACTTACCTCTCCTGAAGACGGTTCAAACTGAAAATTAGAGACCGTAAGCGTGAGCTTTTGATTTCACTATGTTTCTTTTTTTAGATTGAACTGCATATATATATAAAAGTTTATCAGAACTCAGTCAGTTCTTCAGGTTCAAATGAAACTATCATTGCCAAACTTTCGGTTTTTATTTAAAACCAATTTTATAGGAAGAAGTATAAAATTTTGAAACAGATAAAACAAAGTATTACATCAGAGATTATTTTACAAAGAAAACAGTCTGTGAATTTCAGAAGCAACCGTATAGTTTGAATGCTTCTGTCTATGAAAAAGGTTTTAAATAAAAAACGAAACGATGGCCATGAAACTTTAATTTTAACCTGAAGAACTAACCTACCATAAACCTAACTCACGGTCAATATTTTTATCAATTAACACTATTTTTCTTTTTTATTAAGATTTGGTCTAGCTTCAAAAATACAACACCTGTAAGCCGATGTCTACAATTATAGACGAAACGTCGGCTTAAAGGTGTTGTATTTTTGCAGTATATATATATTATATATATATATATATATATATATAAAGATTTCACAGTAAACACGTGAAATAACAATCAATGTCCAAAACAACAGTATGAAATTAAAATAAAGGAAACAAATAATAATCGTACATACCATGCCATTTTACCATCACTTGTATGACCTTCAAATGCATTATTTCATTTATTCAATTCTTTTTTATTTTACGTACCTGAAACAAAACATCACTATTAAAAAATGCCTCTTCTTACAATTGTACTTACATTTTAAGTATGTGTAAGGTGAACAGTGTTGAGGCTACTTGTAATGTTATCTCATTAGTCAAGTGAAGGTTACGATCAGTTAAGATTGTTACCTCCTTTAAATAGTGTAAATTTTATTTTCTTATTCCAAAAGTTCGTGCTGCTGTAAGTAATATTATTTTATTTATCTTTGAAATATTTCTGTTTGTAATATTCATGAGTTAGAACAATCCATTTTTTGTTTATATGTTTGATGTTGATATGTGATTTGTTCTTGTCCTATGAATAATGTCTTAAAATAAAACAGAAACGTCGGCATTGAGAGTTTGACTTTTGAACCTAGAAAATTTGTTGGAATCCCGACTAGATAACCGTCTATTCTATCAAACGGTGGATATATTATTATAGAATCTGCTTATATATATATATGGTGGTGTATTGGCTGGTGGTATGGTTCAATGCGGACGTCGTGGATGTCTAACTTGTCCTATCATCAATCCTGTTCCTTCCTTTACCTCCTTCCTTAGTAAACGCACCTACCCTATCTCTCACAAGACCTCTTGTACCGCTGGTAACTGCGTTTACCGTTTGGATTGCACCCAGTGTGATTCTTTTTATGTGGGTTTGGCTTCCACCAAGCTAAGCCTGCGTATGAATAATCACAGGTCATCCGTTGGCAAACGCAGTGACCTTCCCGTTGCTACTCATGCCAGCTCTCACGGACTCAGTTTTAATGACTGTTTCCGTGTACAGGTCCTGAGGCAAATTGATCAGACTAATTCGAAAGTTACTCTCAGAGCTTCAGAAGAAGCACTTATTAGTCTTCTGGGCGGTAGATCGGCTCCTGGGCTTAACCTCAATCATTGATTTTTTTTTCTCTCTTATATTTTAGTTGTTATCAGCTTTTAATTTTATTTTAGTTAAATGTTTTCATTTTTTAATTTTTATTTGGCTTGTATCTCTTTATCTTCCCTGTCTACCTTTCCGCCGAAAATTGGCTACCCTGTTTGAGTGCTTCAGTTCGAACGCCAAGTCAGTCGTTATCAGCCTTTGGAGCGATTCACTTCTTTTCCTGAAGACGAGGACATCGAAATATAGTAGTGAGTTCAGTGATTTCCTTTCTATGTGTTCTTTTTAAATTCTAGTTTATATATATATATATATATATTAAGTAAATTGTGAAACTACGATTCTAAATAACATCCTTGATAATGGTCGATGAAGACCGGAACATGTAGATATACAAAAATAAAAATTTTGGAGAACTGATTTACCTTGTCCCAAACTTATGGAAGCCAGAGGTAAGGAAATTTGAAAAATTAATTCAAAAATGTGTCAAATAGAAATAGGCATAGGTTTTAATAGAACATGTATCAATGAAGGCCTGCTCCCCAAATATACGAATATATATATATATGATCAAACCACAATAAGAAATGGGAAAACAAGACTAAGATCTTTCACCGTAACAAGCGGTCTTCGTCAGAGTCAAAAACCCAACTGAACACTAGATGCAGAAAATCTGGTGAGGAGTTGAGAAGAGTGGGAGGGAAGAGTGGTATTTTAAAAGTGAAAGCACAGGAAAGGACTAATGTCCAGAAAGGGATGTTTGGGGAAACAAAGGAGTACAGTAAGAAAAAGTAAAAAAAAAACTATCCGCTAGCTGTCAACCTCTTTGAAGAGGCTATTGCCCTCGTGACGAAAGTATCAATTAAGAGACCGTTACTAATGTTTATAATATTAGATCTATTAAATTTAATTAGAGACGATTCAATAATATTTCTTAACAACATTGATTTTTCATAGGTAATAAATTTAGCTCCTGTCCAATCAATATGATGATTTTCATTTTTATATGCAAGAATAAGGCACTACTGTTTTCCTGTCTACTTACGTTATATTGGTGTTGTTTTACACGTGTTTTTAATGATTTACCAGTTTGACCAATATAAATTTTATGGCAATTTTTGCACGGAATTTTATAAATACCAGCGGACTCCAATTCGCTTGGAGAGTTTTTTATTAACATATTACCCACGTTATTCGATTAGAAACACTATATTAAAATCAAGTTGTTTGGCTAATCTTGGAAGGGGTCCAATGATTCGTGGTATGGCAAAACTATAGAATTTGATAATAAAAGGGGTCTTTTGAAGTATTAGAGAAAGTTTTTTTAGCACCCTTCAAAGCTAAATCGATATAAGAAGAGGGGTATTTTATGAAAGGGCAATTGACCTAATGTTATTAATCTTCATTAAGAAATTCTGGAGGAGAAACTCTTAAGGCTCTCAAAACATATTTAAAAACAGAAATTTTAACATTTTTTGGATGCGATGAATAAAAATGAACGTATGCAAGTACATTCGTAGGTTTTCTATATACACTAAAGCGTAACTCATTAGGTAACCTATGGATCAGGACATCTAAGAAGGGCAAATTACCACTTATTTCTTCTTCCATTGTGAATTTGATTGTCGGCACTAATGAATTCAATTTTGTTAGGAAATCAACTTTATTTAAAGAATTGGGACAAATGCAAAGAATATCGTCAACATATCTATACCATTTAACATTTTTGGGCAAAATTGAGCTTAACATTTTACTCTCAAAAAACTCCATATATAAATTACTTAGGAGGGGGTAATACAGTTACCATAGCAAGACCAATTTTTTATATAATAATTATTTTCAAATTGAAAATGACAATCTACCACACATAACTTAATTAACTCTATTATAGTGGTAGATGGAAGGGGAAAGGAATAATTAATTAATTCCTCCTGGAGTAAGCTCAACAGATCAGTTGCTGGTACATTCGTAAAAAGAGACTTCACATCGAAAATGATTAATCTAATTGTAAGTTACATATTAATATTAGAAAGTAAAATATTCCATTAAACTTCTAAATTAAAATGAATCCTAATTATTTCAATAAGGTTTCTGATATATATTATTTGTCAATCTTGATAAACAACGAACACATTAATATGAATTTTAAATTAATTTGGATATTATACTTATATAGGTATTGATATACTTGTAAGGTAATTTTATGGCAATGAGGACACTAAACTTAAACATGTGTGGCCATATTGGTTAAACATTATCAATAGAACTTCACTTCTAACTTATTTGTTTAAATAAGGATTATTGATATTTAGTTATTAAAAATCTTGGAGTGGCATACTACTCTACTTTTACGATAAGTAACTTAATTTCAAATTTCTTGAGTATATAAGATTTAACGGCTCATTTAGATAAGAAAGACATCTATAGCTTAGAATTATTAGCCTTCATAAGAGGAAGTACAGATAGTGATTGAAGGACATATCATTCCGTAAGCTTATTTTTGTACATCACAAATAATTTATTATTTGCAAATAATTTCATTAGTATAACTACAGTAAAAACCCTTTGAAAAATAAAGTGAACATTTTCTTGAAACGAAATATTCTCCTATAAAAACCGGCTAATTGCTTCAAATAGCCAGTGGATTTCTTAATCGTTTAATTAAACATCCTTCTACATTGAATATTTTAATTCAACTTTTAAATTTAAACGGAAAATACCTTTTTTTTATGAAAAACATCTTAAACAGCCAAAATGCATATTTTAAGGTGATTATGTTCCTAAAGATCAACGATAAGGACATCTTATTAATCTCTAAACGAAAGATTCGAATTTTGAATTATCTTTTTTTTTTTAACAGAATTATTATACTGGAATTTTATGGCTTCTCAGTATATTAATAAGATCATTTTAATTTCCCTGGTTTAAAAATAAAAATAAGAATTTTTTCTGAGTGAGTGTTATTATTTTCCTGCACATATTATTCCTAATAACTCATATAAGTCAATTAAGAATTAAATTTTTTCCTAAATATCAATTTTATCTCAATGGATTCACTCTAAAAATTTCTAAGTCAATGTAAACAATGTAAATAATATAATAGATATCGACAAGTTTGCAGGTGTTCTCTCAGTCTAGGATAAACAAACAGTTTTTATAGCATTATTGCTCTTTCCCGTAATTGAAACTTCATGATTTTTTTATGAATTGCTAATTTTTTGTTCTATTTTTGGCCAAATTTTCTTTATGTGTTTGATCAACCCGTACATATATGGCAAAAAGGGGATTTTGATATAAATTTAGTAATAAGTTCGGGTTGATTTTTTAAGATAGTTTTAATTTTTTTATTAAATGAACTATTGACCCTTTCCAAAGGATTAGACCTTAACTTTTTTACACATTTTCATCATTTAGCATTTCTCTATTTTATCGACGTAATCTTTTTTATTTAATATTACTGTTACTTTAGATTTATCGGCTTTAGTGATTTTTATAGTATTATCTTTTTTAAGCTTAGAATAAGCCTCGATAAAACGTCTAGGAACGCTAACAACATCAGTTTTTTCTGAAAGACCGTATACCATTCCTTTTAAAATATTTAAATTATCGATATCTATATTATTTAATTTTTCAGCTTTACAAAAACCCTTAGCCACCTGAACATAATTTAAATTGTTACTTTTAGGAACAAAATTTAAACCATACCCTAATGCTGCTACTGCATTTTATCTAATATTCTGTCGGATAAATTAAGAACTAATTTTTTATTTTTATTTTTATTCCACGGGCTATTGTCAATTAAGCTCTGAAGTTTTTTATTATGTACTTTAGAAAAATTTTTACATACCTTTCTAAGTTGCCAATAAATATAATCAAATACTACTTTCCTCCAATCGGAAGGGATGATCTGATTAAGATGACATAGATTGGAGGAAAGTAGTATTTGATTATATTTATTGGCAACTTAGAAAGGTATGTAAAAATTTTTCTAAAGTACATAATAAAAAACTTCAGAGCTTAATTGACAATAGCCCGTGGAATAAAAATAAAAAAAAAAATTAGTTCTTAATTTATCCGACAGAATATTAGATAATAATGCAGTAGCAGCATTAGGGTATGGTTTAAATTTTGTTCCTAAAAGTAACAATTTAAATTATGTTCAGGTGGCTAAGGGTTTTTGTAAAGCTGAAAAATTAAATAATATAGATATCGATAATTTAAATATTTTAAAAGGAATGGTATACGGTCTTTCAGAAAAAACTGATGTTGTTAGCGTTCCTAGACGTTTTATCGAGGCTTATTCTAAGCTTAAAAAAGATAATACTATAAAAATCACTAAAGCCGATAAATCTAAAGTAACAGTAATATTAAATAAAAAAGATTACGTCGATAAAATAGAGAATATGCTAAATGATGAAAATGTGTATAAAAAGTTAAGGTCTAATCCTTTGGAAAGGGTCAATAGTTCATTTAATAAAAAAATTAAAACTATCTTAAAAAATCAACCCGAACTTATTACTAAATTTATATCAAAATCCCCTTCTTTGCCATATATGTACGGGTTGATCAAGACACATAAAGATAATTACCCAATACGTTTAATTGTGAGTTCGGTTGGTTCGGCATCATATGGCTTGTCCAAATGGTTAGTAAGTATTTTAAGCCCCTTAATTGGAAAAATTTCAGGCAGCCATATAAAAAACAATGTAGATTTAATTAAAAAATTAAAAAGTGTCAACATGAACAAAAATTATAGATTAATCAGTTTCGATGTGAAGTCTCTTTTTACGAATGTACCAGCAACTGATCTGTTGAGCTTACTCCAGGAGGAATTAATTAATTATTCCTTTCCCCTTCCATCTACCACTATAATAGAGTTAATTAAGTTATGTGTGGTAGATTGTCATTTTCAATTTGAAAATAATTATTATATACAAAAATTTGGTCTTGCTATGGGTAACTGTTTATCCCCCCTCCTAAGTAATTTATATATGGAGTTTTTTGAGAGTAAAATGTTAAGCTCAATTTTGCCCAAAAATGTTAAATGGTATAGATATGTTGACGATATTCTTTGCATTTGTCCCAATTCTTTAAATAAAGTTGATTTCCTAACAAAATTGAATTCATTAGTGCCGACAATCAAATTCACAATGGAAGAAGAAATAAGTGGTAATTTGCCCTTCTTAGATGTCCTGATCCATAGGTTACCTAATGAGTTACGCTTTAGTGTATATAGAAAACCTACGAATGTACTTGCATACGTTCATTTTTATTCATCGCATCCAAAAAATGTTAAAATTTCTGTTTTTAGAAATATGTTTTTGAGAGCCTTAAGAGTTTCCTCTCCAGAATTTCTTAATGAAGAGATTAATAACATTAGGTCAATTGCCCTTTCATTAAAATACCCCTCTTCTTATATCGATTTAGCTTTGAAGGGTGCTAAAAAAACTTTCTCTAATACTTCAAAAGAGCCCCTTTTATTATCAAATTCTATAGTTTTGCCATACCACGAATCATTGGACCCCCTTCCAAGATTAGCCAAACAACTTGATTTTAATATAGTGTTTTCTAATCGCAATAACGTGGGTAATATGTTAATAAAAAACTCTCCAAGCGAATTGGAGTCCGCTGGTATTTATAAAATTCCGTGCAAAAATTGCCATAAAATTTATATTGGTCAAACTGGTAAATCATTAAAAACACGTGTAAAACAACACCAATATACAACGTAAGTAGACAGGAAAACAGTAGTGCCTTATTCTTGCATATAAAAAATGAAAATCATCATATTGATTGGACAGGAGCTAAATTTATTACCTATGAAAAATCAATGTTGTTAAGAAATATTATTGAATCGTCTCTAATTAAATTTAATAGATCTAATATTATAAACATTAGTAACGGTCTCTTCAAACTTGATACTTTCGTCACGAGGGCAATAGCCTCTTCAAAGAGGGTTGACAGCTAGCGGATAGTTTTTTTTTACTTTTTCTTACTGTACTCCTTTGTTTCCCCAAACATCCCTTTCTGGACATTAGTCCTTTCCTGTGCTTTCACCCTTTTAAAATACCACTCTTCCCTCCCACTCTTCTCAACTCCTCACCAGATGTTTTCTGCATCTAGTGTTCAGTTTGGGTTTTTGACTCTGACGAAGACCGCTTGTTACGGTTGAAAGATCTTAGTCTTGTTTTCCCATTTCTTATTGTGGTTTGATCATTGATTGTTGTTTCACGTGTTTATGTGAAATCTTTTTATATATTAATATATATTATATATATATATATATATATTATATATATTATATATACAAAACTAAAGTTCATCGGGACTCGGTCAGTCCCGATACTGACCGAGTCCCGATAAACTTTAGTTTTGTTTCTATTCCACGGTCGATATTTTTATCAATATTTATATATAATTCTATGACAGACAAGTAATTTAAAATCAAATACCAAAAAAGGTACATAAACATAGTAAGTGGTTTAACATGGTTAAATCATGTGTTATTTTTGATGGAGATTTCAAATAATAATAAAAAGAAAGTTTACATGAAATACAAACTATTTTTAAGAAAGTAAAAGATCTCCTTAAAAGAAACTCTGGAATTAAGTCTTGCTGAAGCAAGTGACAAATTATGACGAAAGACAATCAAAGAGGCTGTGCTTATGTCCAATTAGACTGTTGAGAATGATTTAAAAGATCCTTTTGAAGGCAAATTAGAAGCATGCCTTATAAATCATCTCATTCACAAATTATCCTATCATTAAAACCCTCTTGTAAACTGAAGCTGCTCGTAATTGGCTCGACAGCACTACCGTTCTGCTCTTGAATGCTCTCTCCACTTGTCATTACAACAGCTTCCATAAATTAACATTCCTTATAATTCATCATTATACTTTATTTTTTGTTGGAGGTGGGCAAGATAAGATAGGCATAGCCTTATATCAACTCAAAAATAAGAGCATTTACAATAATTATAATATTACAAACTTAAAGTAATATAAGTAATAATAAGTTTTATATTAAATTAACATAATATACTTATAATAATAATAATTCAAAATAGGGTTCTTGAGGATTTGGTCCAAAGATTTAACTACTCCTGATTATAAGCCGACGTTCGCAAAAAAAATCAGGAGTGGCTTACACTCAACTTTACTATAAATAATAATAATAGCAAACTCATTAACAACCAGATTGATTAGTCAAACACTTGTTCGAAAACTATCGATCACACCAAGAAATGCATCAGAAAATACATGTTTGATTGGGGTTAACTTTCTACAACTAATAATTTTATTCTTCTAACATATTATCTAAAATAATCAAACTAAAGTGTTGAACAATCTAGAACTTTGTAAAATTTAGAAAATTATTTCGTATTTAAATCTTAAATAAGCATGACATAGGATTAAATTGTATGTAACAATTTTAAAACCTAATTGCACAGAGTATACCTAATAAGAAAATAGTTTTTATGTAATTGTGTTGCTATTACTTTTTAATAATAAACATTTCATAATGTCAGAATTATAAATATGACCATATAAGAAACTACAGTTTTAAAATATGAAAAATTTTCAATGAATTTAACAACTATATGACAATAGAGAATAAACCAAAAGTAAGTTTACAGTTACCCAAGATAATGATTTCAATTGATAAACAATTATAGTACAGGTAAAATAAATTCATTTTAAATTAATATTGGAAGTTGGAAATTGATAAGCTTGTTCTATTGATAAGCTAATTGAAGCCATATTTTTAGTCCTATATTATGTTCTCATATTTTTCAAAAACATTTTTAATTGACGTAATTTTGCAGTATATGATTATAAAGAATGTACTTATTATTAATTTAAACAATATGTCAGTAATTAGTAAAATGTTTAAAGTTAAATGAAACATCATTATAATGTAAAACCAAATTAATATTAATAACTCAATTGAAATAGTCAATTATATTAAATGTGAAACAACTATAATAATAAAAACAATGATAACTATTATTGAATTCAAATTGTAAGAGTTACACATAATATTAGAAAGTAATATATTCCATTAAACTTCCATAAATTAAAAAAAATCCTAATTATTTCAATAATTGATTTCTGATATGATATTTGTTTGTCATTTTGATAAACAACGAGCACATTATTTTGAATTTTAAATTAATTTGTCATATTGTACTTAAATATGGGTATTTATATTACTTGTAAGGTAAATTTATTGCAATGAAAGGACACTAACCTAAAACATGAAGTGGCCATATTGGTTAAACATAATCACGAAGAACTTCACATCTAATTATTTGTTTAAATAATCATTATTGAACTAATTAGTTATTAAAAAATACGTACAAATAGTACAAATAGTTGCTGAGACTGGTCGTATTTACCATTTGTTGAAATATTCAGGAATATTGTTCTTTTCAGAGAATATTTCATATTATGGTGGGATATATCAGAACACTACCGAGTCCTCTTCTCGACTGACCAATGAAAGAGCAGTGACTTGCATATGACGTCACTCAAGCAACATCATTTCAATTACGTCATTTATAGGTTCACTTAGTCTCTTTATAAAACACTATTTTAATTGTTTTCTTTAAGGAAATATAAGGAATGGCTCTGATATCTATATAAATATAAAGGTCGTAAGTTTGTTTGTTTGTTCACCCATTTTCCGTAGAGATAGAGGTTTGAAAAATATTATAATCATTACTTTTGTTGTGATTGCTTTCGTTGTAGTTCTATTACATATTAAAAAATCGTATTAGGGTGTCAGGGTATCTTAGTGGCTTGTGTACTCGCCTCGACTTTCTAAAATATTATTTAATAATATTTCTCATTAGGGGGTCAGGACAGCCTATAGTATATAATAAACTATTACGTTAGAAAGTGAAAAAGAATAATTTTAGAAACAAACTTGAGCGCAACTATCAGATAAAATACGAATGTTCTAAGGTAATATTATAAAGACACATTCCTTTTATTAATGTTATTTTATGTCTGGTAAATAAATTTAACATTTCAATTTACAAGTTTTGTTTGTTTTAAATATATTTGATTGTGTTCATAACTTGAATTATGTTTTATTTATTTATGCCATAAAATAAATGATTTTTTTTTACTATTAAATGATTTTTATTTTGTAAAATATATTTAGTGTGTATATATCTTGAGTCATCTTAAGAATACTATATCAAAACTTGGGCCATATAAGAATCTGTTTCTGTGCCTTAATAAATTGAAACAACAATTAAAATTATCCCTATCAATCATGTTGAGTGAATTTATTTCAATAACTATTGCTATAATTTCTGAGTGATACAAAAGTCATGGGTAGTCTAGTGTAAAATAGAACTTTCATTAAATAGAATCAGTTACTGTTCGGTCATCAGTAATCCAGGAAAAATAAATAAATTACTCATCCAAATTAAAACAGTTTGATAAAAACAATGCACTATTTTCTTAAATATTTATTAATTTCTCAATTTTATACAGAAATTAATACAATAATTTTTGTACAAAATTATTTTATTAAGAAATTGTATTTCATATAAAAATAAGACAGACAATTATTATTTAATGTTTTACTTATATTTTATATAGTTAAATATTAGTTAATTAGTTAAAGATGTAAGCTAATGTAATAGTTACATACTCACTTAAGTCTTAAAAAGGGGTAGTCATGGAGTGATTAAGCGGCACTAATAGCCTCTAACACTCAAGTCCGACTTGAGAGGTTTTTTACAGAATTATTATACTGACAATTTTATGGCTTCTTAGTATTTAATCAGATCATTTTCTTTCCCCTTTGTCAAATAAGATATATACGAATTTTTTCTGAGTGAGTGTTATCATTTTCCTGCACAATATTATTCCTCTTACATCTCATATAAGTCAATAAACAATTTAAATTGTTCCTTTATAAATATCAATTTTATCTCAGTGGATTCGCTCAAAAAAATTCTAAGTCAATGTAAAAAAATATAAAAAATTCGACAAGTATAGCAGGTGATCTCTCAGTCTTGGATAAACAAACAGTTCTTATAGCGTTATTGCTCTTTCCCATAATTGAAACCTCGTGATTTTTTTTTTATGAATTGCTAATTTTTCGTTTCATTTTTGATCAAATTTTCATTATTTTTTAATGAGCCGTTTAGCGTTAAAAAAACATTTTCTGAAAACAGAAATCGTACAGTAACGCCCCTTTAGCGAATGTAATTTTGAAAAAAAATATCTCAACTCATTCTACACATAATGTTCTATTTATAGGCATAGTTTCATTCTTGTCCGTCAAGCAGTATGGCTTGTATCGCTCTCACAAGGTTTGAGATTGAATTATAAGTCAAATTGTTTACAGTTTATTGAAAAAAAAATATTTCCTGTTGTTTTAAAATTCTGAATATATTTTTCGTTTGTTCCATTTGTAACTTCAAAGATAATGTCAAAATTTCAAAACTCTAGGGTTATCAGTTTAGGAGAAATAAATGTTTTCAAAAAAACGGTTTTTGGCAAAAAAAGTGACTTTCCCATCATGCATAATTCTTCCCAAACAATAGGGATCTTCGTCTTTATGGGGCCCATTTTTGTGTAAAATATCAACTTGATCCATCAAAGATTCTGGACCGTAGCGAGGTAACAAGCAATGCTAACACACTCACCCACGCACCCACACAGACATCATCGAAAAAACTTGATAAAACGACTTCTGGGACCTCAAAACACGTAATTCCGTCAAAATCTCGAGATCGAATTTTTTCAAGATCACTATACTTTACTTATAGTAAAGTAAAAAACTGTTTAGCATTTTCAAGTCTTATTTTTGAAGGGAAACTATTTAAGTTATGTGCCTTTATCTAACAGCATAGTAACTTTGAAAAGATAACGTGAAAAAAGACGCAAAGAAAACCTGTCTTTGGACCAAGTCCTCAAGAAACCTATTTTAAATTTTAAACCTCAGTGGTCGAGAAGTTACATCGATACTTATAATCATATTTATACAATACATGTGTGATAAATATGAGTATATTTTTTGTATAAATTATAATATTTGTTTCTGCATAATATGAGGTTATAATAATAATTATAATAATATTCCAAAATTATAATATCAGCTAGTATGGAGCACAAGATTATCACATTCATTATAACCCTAAATTATAATATGGTAGTTCATTAGATGTATAATTTTTATATATCTTTAATTGTATTAATATTTTTTAAATATTTATAAGTCATAAACCTATTTCTCTTACTACAAGATTATGAAAATTATCATAATCTTATAAACTTGTATTATTATTAATAATAAGTATAATGTTAAATTAATATTGTACTATACTTGTGATTATATTAATATCATATGTGCTATTACAAATTATATCTATCTTATGTGTAGCATAAGTTTATGGTATTTATTATAACTTTGAATTATAATATTACAGAAATATAATACAGTAGCAATTAATAGAAAAATAAAGAAATATTATAGTAAAATTATAGTTAATTAATATTACACTTAGTAATATAAATTACAGCTGTAATTATGATGTATATGAATTATTCCAGGTAACATTACATGGGCAAATCAAGTAATAATCAAGAGTATGTTATGGGAAACACATTGCTTATATCATAAGGATTAACTGATATTAAACAGGTAAGAGAGTGCTTGTACACCGACAAGTAGGTAATGAACTATTATTGCATTCAAGTCACTGATTACATAAGTATTCCAAAGTAGTTCCTCTTCACCAAGACTCTCAAAACAAACTATTCCCTTTACAAAGTAAATGCATTCCTTTATTTTCTAATCAAACCCACAAAAAAAACCCCCTCTGAAAATCCCAAATCAACATCCCTTCTCCTAACAAGATGCATAAATGAATTAGGAAGAGCAGAAAATCAAGGATATCTCAATGGCGAACTCTAGAAACGAGGCAACCTATGATGAATTTACTAACTTAAAAGTCTTCAACTATATTTTCTTTTATAATATCAGAATAATAGATAAGTTTTTTTTTTAAAAAAATTCAAAATGGAAACCAAGAAGTATAATAATGGATAATTAATATCTAATAATGTATAATTAAATTTATACAATTCATACATTTATAAATAACATAAATATCTTATATCTAATTAAATAATGTGCTAATCTTTATTCACCAAATCTTTAAGATGACGATCCTACTGCTGCTTGCTTCCATGAACTGTCAGAATCATACGTACAGCAGCTAAGTGTGTATGATTCCAACAGTTCATGTATTTTAAGATTACTATAAAGAATAAAATAATTGTTTATAATAACATTATTAAATAATAAAATTAGTACATAATATTTTTATATGTACTAATTGGACATAGGACATAGACAGTCAGATAAGAAGATTTTATATGTGCTAATTATTTTTATTTCTTATTTCTTTATAATTTATTTGTTTTAAACCTGTCTAATTTATCTGATTTCCGTTTATATGTATGCGTAATTGTTATTTATACCCATATTTATTAAAGATGTGTCTTACTAATACATTATAAATCATTTAATATATTAGTAGCATAAAATATTTTTCTAACAGATAACAGAAACGCAATTTAAATACAAACATGCACCCATATATTAGGTACATATACTCATTCCTGAGTTACAGGCATCATACGTAACTAAGTATACTCTACAAACTTGAAAAATGGACCTAAGGGCTCAACCATGATAAAATAGAGCCTTATATAAGTAATTATAAACATAAAATATAAATTTGATGTTTATAATGTAACATAAATGTTCATATATAGAGTGATTATCATAACAGGTATTATAACATATTTAGTTTAAATAAGTAATACGCACATAGCTAATAAGTGAAAGTATGTAATATATGTACACATAAGAATGTAATATATGCAATTAAAATGCATACAAGAAACCGGATGAATTATGTGTAAGAACTGAAGTGTGTTTTTTATTTATCTATGTATATTTCTTAGTACTGCAATTTTATATACATATATAAAATGATTTTAGATATGGGAAACAAAAAACCCACTTGTCGTTCTCAAAAAAAGAAAAAAAAACGAATGGACGAACGAAGCTATAAAAGTAACTGACAGTAACTTACATTAATTAATATAGTAAGAACCATGATTACTACACTAAAGCTACCTTAACAAGAAATCCATTTTTAAAGTCCTTTCGTGAGTAGTGTTTCAGTTAAAAATAATGAACCTTAAGTTAAATTAAAATCCATACACTATCATAAAATAATTGAAATATAACAACTTAGGAGGTTCTACTTTAGTTCAGTTGTTCACCACTATGCAACAGCGCCGCTACAACTACCAAGAAAGAGCAGTGTTGATACATATTTAATTACAGACTAAACGATTACGCGAGAAGAACACGTAGAAACAACACACAACTTGCTTCAATATTTTTACCTTCTCCTGATTTTGACGAGGAAATTCTCCTTATCCAGATGACGATGAGGTCGGAATATTGATGTGAGTTGTGTGTTGTTTCTGCGTGTTCTTTTATTGCAATCGTTTCATATGTTATCTTAACAAATTGTTTCATGTTTTGAATTAAATACATATTGATACATAATAAATAATCAATTATACATTACGCTATAATATATTGTTATATTATGCATAATTCCCATAATTAACATATACGTAATGTAACTAACTAAATTATGTAATATAACATGACACTTGTAGGTTGTAAAAACAATATAGAAAGGACAGTACTAGTTTAAAGTTAGTAATATACCACAAATAAAAGAAAAAAAAGTCTTATTTTCTTTTTTAACTATTTTCCGGCCAGAAGAGGTTCACACACCACGCAGCGACGGTTGGAAATCAACCATAATATAAATAACATAATTAAATTAAATCATTCACAAATTGTATTAACGCAATAGAGTCAATAGAATCACAATCACAATCACATTATGGTGATGGCCATAATCAAAAATAATGTTATTAGATTTAGTTTTTCGACCACTGATTCTTCAAATACTAATTTAGTTGTTGAGCACTAGTTCAAATTAATAACTTCAAATTTCAAACAGACGTCTCGCTAAAATTGTTAGGGGTTTTTAAACTATTTATTGAAAAAAAACACTACAATTATAAACAACTCTGAAAACAAATACCTTCACAGAATGTCAACTAACAAAACATAATACGCAGGAAACACAAAAAAAAGTAAAACAACATGAAAAATTACAATGCTATTGTTTTTATAGATAGATATGCTTCTAACATTATTATTTTTATTATTATTAGGGCTAAAAATAATTTAAAGATTGGTAATACTGGAAAATAACTGTGAGAGAATACCTCTACAGAATATTAAAGAACAGAAAACAAAAGCCACAATTGAGTAAGAATATCAAAAAACAAGGAAAACAAAATGTACGAAAAATTGCCTTATAGAATGCAAGCATTTTTTACATTATTACCATTATTATTACTATTCTCATTATCAGGGCTAAAAAGGAATTTAATAAAAAATCCTTAATTTCCCCATTGCCAAAAATAATTACTTGTTTTCGGATTCCCGTATGTTTTACAAGAATAAATAAATAAATAGAAAACTAACAGCTAAATAAATAAAAGAAAGGTTTAGTCTGTTATTTAGTCTGTACATTCCTTAAAACTAACTCATTTCAAGTTATTTTTACGTTTTATACATTAGCGAAACCGAATCCACTCTTAGAAAAATTTCTGTTTCTTTGTCCAAAAATTTGTCACAAGCAAAATCAGCCACCATAAGTCATAGCGAGATAAAACTTTGATAGTAGATTTGTGTATTTCTAACTTAAAAGCTACGATTTGACTGGACTGGAAGTTCAAATCTTAGAAGTTATGGACTTTTAAGCTTTGTTTGGCTAGTTTCACAGGTACATAGCTAAAATAAAAATGTATAGGTATTTCTAGATGCCTGATAGTGTAGCAAGTAGGTTTTTTAGTTGATTTAATTTCGTTTGCGATTCTCAATTTCCTCGCTTTCAGAAAGTGAGTAAGACCTACCTGAGTACTAAATAAGTAGTAGGACTAGAATAAAATCCAGTTTGAGTTCAGCATCTAAAGCTGTAAAACGAAAAAGAAACTCCAGATCTAATGATAGTTATTGATACTACTAATAATATTTTCTGCTATTCTATAATTTCTAATAATATTTTGGAATAGCACGTATCATTTGTGAATTTTTGTAAAATACCCGTCAAGCCAAACTTCTCTATAACCACATCTGGGTTAGTAATTTTAGTTGGATAAAACATTATGAATTTACTAAACCAGTCTCACTTAAAATATGTTCAAAAATTAAATACATCTCATTTTAGACATTAATCTATGATCAAGTTCATTATCATTAGTTTTAAGATTCAATGACCATCTTAACATGCATTGATTTATAACTTCCTCTAGAATTACTTCTGTACTATTAGAGACAAAAACGTCCAATGCTTAAACAATTTACTGGATGAAACAATGTTTGTAAGAAATTTCGATAACCGTGTCTCCATGAGTACAGCTAATACTGATTTGAAAAAGCACCAAATTGAAGAGTTTCGATAAACAACGAAAATTTCAAACAAAAATTAATGCCAATGTGTGAAGATTCGCTGACGATACTAGGTATGTTGAAGCCGTCGCTTAGTGATAGTAATGAAACGAGTGGAAGAGAAGAAAAGAAGAAAAAGTTTGAAGTGAGGGAAAGGGAAGAAGGTCAAGGTGAAAGTTAGAAAGGAAAACAATATTAAAAAATCAAAAAAAACTCTCTGTACAAACCTATTAAACTAGGTTTCGTTTTAGGTTAAGTAAGGCATAAAATTTAACACAAAAAAAAGTAAACAAAATTACATAGTGTAAATTAGAGTGTAAGTTACGGGACGCTCAAAGTCCCACCGTAACCTCCCTTTACTTCCACATCCTCTTTCTCCTCCGACCTTCATCCCCTAGTCTTTAAGGTAATGTGACTTTCTATGCTTTATTTCTTATTATTTATAAATTATTTGTTTTAAACCTGTCTAATATAACTGATTTCCGTTTACATGTATGCGTAATAGTTATTTATACCCATATTTATAGAATATTTATTAAGGATTTATCGTAGGCTTTGGGCTGTGAAACAGATTAATCGAACTATAATGTATTATTATTATGGGCAAATTAGTCTTGACATAAAAGCATTTCGATATATAAGTCAGTCCCGTAAAAAATTAAATTCTTAAGTGAGGTACCACTGTACTTAATCAGTCAGATGTTCACATCAACATCATTCGCGAATATTGAGTCAAGAGATACAAAATTATCTTAACTAAATCAAATAATACTGGTCTCTAAGTGCTAGCAACCCTACAAAACATAAAACATTTCTCTAATGATTTCAATATCTATTTAATGGCTTCAGTTTCTGAAATAATACCAAATTTTTGAACATATCCAAAAATGATGATTATATTGGCCTCTGAGATGTGCGAAAGACAATGGAAGAATTATGAACAGTAATTTTACTATTACAATTTTCGGAATTATCTATCCAATAACTTTGGATCCAATTATGTCAAATTAGAACAATTTGAATTTTCATGAGGTCTCCCCTGTGACATTGATCAGATTAATTATACATTTCATGGAAGCTTAATTTCGAACATGAAATCAAAATAACTACTCAATCTCCATTACCAAAACTTTGGGTGGGCCAGGTTAGCCTAGTGGCAACGTGTTCGCCTCTCGACTGGTAGGTTTGGGGTTCAATACCCAGTCTGGCAACCGATATTTTGACGTTGGAGGTGATATATCTGAGAACCTCGTCCCTCAGTTCAGGGAGGATGCTAAATCATCGTTCCCGAGTCTGTATGATGTCACATACTCGTTAAATATCCCTACTCTAAATACCCTTGAGTTAGGTAGAATGTAGGGCTCTCAATGTAGAATCAATGGGAGGTGCAATATATCCTGTAGGAATCAGTATCACAGGGTTGACTTTATCAGTCTCTTAGCCCTTTGCACAAAAAAAAAAGAAAGAAACCTTTACTGAACTACATATATATATCATAACGAAACTATGATGGATGGATGCTAGGTATTTAACAACGTAAAAAATCAGTTTAAAACAAATAATTTATGTTCTGATAATATTCATATCTCAATAGTAAGTGTTCGACTAAGTTTTTTAGAAAAAAAAAACGGTTCCAATTAATTTTACTTTTATTCGGTAAGTCATTTCATTAATTTTCTTTTATTACATATTTTTTAAGAAGTTGAGATATCTATCATAAGATGATCGTCTAAGGCAGTGTTTCCTAAAGTGGGCGGTGCTTTGATATCGGGGGGGCGGTAATGCAAAAAGGAGTGGGGATTCTATTTCCATAAATTGAAAATGTTCATGCAATATAATTTCTAAATTTAAGTGAAAACACGACATGTAAACTTCTAGGAAACAGTTTCTTAAAATTATTTGTTTTGATAATTCATTTTTATGTTAAAAGTATATTCTCAGCTAAGTTTCTTTTATTGTGTATTAATTCTTTTGCATAAATATGCTACGAAACAATACATCTATTGGATTCTAAATAAATATTCGATTAGTAATTATTTTAATTTAATTATTAAAATGTTACTCATTCGGTTATTTAGTCTAGGAATCTGATTATTATTCAAGAGTTTTGAGTTACAGGTTTATGGACCCAAGGGGGCGGTCACTAGAAAAACTTTGGGAAACACTGGTCTAAGGTAACGCTTCGTGTGAACTTGATTAGGTCCTTATGGGAGATATTGAACTAGTAATAGTTAAATTGGTCTGCGAGTAAAGGCTGCAGCATGGGACCTGAAACACTGTTGTGATGAACGGCTATTTCTTGCATCTTTATACAAATAAAAAAACTAACAACTGCCGAGTAATAAAGAGGAGAAAAGTTTTTTTTTAAAAGAGATCTGGCAACTAGAGCTGATTCTATACAAAGTGTTCACATTATAAAGAGTTTTGCCCTTAAATTTTTTTATTTATTATCAACGGACAGCGCAGACTACTCATATAACACAGACGTTATGAGTTCCCAATATGGAAAGGAAAAATCCTTGTATAAATAGGACATTAGTATTTTTCAAATATTTTCCATATCTTTTACTTGTCATATTAAGATATTCATTGTGTTTGTAAGAAAACTAGCATTCTTTGTAAAATATACATCCTTTGTTATAAAATCCATATGTTTGATTTGTGTTGTTATATATAGCCTCTAGAAAGTTAAATTTCCGGAGCTGTCGAGTTTGAGTGTAATTTCTTTAGTAGTAGGGGTTAAAGAAAAGGTTGGCACGACTGGTATAGACGAAGCTCTGTGAATGGAAGGAAGAAAACAGCTTATTTCCCAGCACACATGGAATAATATTAAAGAAAATATACTATATTTCAGTAAATAAATTAAGTAAAACCACATCCTAGTAAAATATATGTACAATTTAAATTATTATAAACCATAAAGTCATAAGTTTTTTACTTCACTCAAGTGCTTTTAGAATAATTCTATCTTTACAGAGCGACTAATAACTTACTATGTGTTACTCTTGGCCAGTCAACACTTACTTATTGTTCTGTGTAGATCAAATTATTTCGAAAGTGCTCCAGTAAGGTAGAAAATTTATGAGGTCTGATAGTATATGAGTAATTTCAATTATACTGGCAAACTCGGCGGCATTAATAATACTAATAGTATGTTGAAATATACGCAACAAAATCAGGAACTAATATACAAAATGTTCAAGATGAATTATTTTTCCCCTTACAACGATTTTTAATGATTAATGAATCTTGAAAAAAAAATGCCTCTACAGGGTATCTAAAAACAGAAGAGTAATGTAGCCTGTAATGTAAAAAGGAAAATCATTTCACCGGTGAAAGCAAGGAATATACATTACTTTGTAATATTCAAAAGAAGAAAAATTATATATTCCCGTCTCTGGTACAATGAATCCAACCCCAAATGTGTTAGGAAACCCATTTCTGCAAACTGATGGAGTTACAATGGCTCTACCATATTCTTAAAGTAATTTTTGCACAGGTTTAAATTTCTCTTTTTATGAAATGTTAAGGTGAACGTCGTTATCACGAGTATAACTTGCAACTAATGAATATTATTCGTAAGAATCATATCAATGTAAAATCTAATTAATAAAATCAATAAATATTTATCTAATGAACTTAATAAATACCATCTATTTAAAATGAAGAGCTGAAAAATATATTAAAGCTAGGTTATTAAAATAAAATACATTGGACCGTCCGACATTTGAGGTTCACCGTTCGCGGTCCTGCCAACTGTGGATCTTATTCTCAATTTTGTTTGTTTATAATTTCGACAAGTTACTTAGGCCATTTTTTTAGCAGTAAAACGTTCACATTCACCATAACTGGTAATGATCCTAAAATTATAATGTATGTTACGAGCTTTCCAAACAGAAAGCTTCTTTTCTTTTTTTTTCCTTCCTGTCGCAGACAACGTGAAGTCACAAATGTGTTTAACTCATTATTACTATGTATGTATTATACTACATTATTAGTACTTTTAATTTATCATACCTACATTTTTGCACTACTAAAGAGTACGACTGTATACACACTATGTTTAAGAATGATCTAGTAGCGTATATGTCATGTATCAAAAGTGTAATAATGCACAGATTTTCGCGATTCACTCGAAGGGAAGGAACATAATACCAACTAATAATGGAGGATACTGTAAACTGAAATTATTAAATGAAAAAAAAATATCTTTTCTTTTATATAATCTTTGGAACAAATGTACAATGTTTCTAGTTTCATTTAGCTTCTATATTGGTAGATAATGTATGTGCGTGTCTGCGTTTGTGAGCAGCATAACCACCAAATTTACATTTAAGATGTTAGATCTATGACGATACAGCACACGTGGAATCTATTTTAAAACATAAAAGTTATTTTGACTAAAAATTCTTTATATTTCAACAAATACACATTAAGCAAAATTTGATAATTGATGTGGGACAGTTTAGTAAGTGCAACACTGTGGGATATATTATCAAGACACATAAAAGAAAGAAGTAACCTTATTTTTAAGAATTGTTTTGAAAATTGAGGTTTAAGGATAAAAAATGCTATGTATCTGTTAAATAAAGGGGCCATGTTAGCCTAGGGGTTAGTCCACTCGCCTCTGGGCTGGTAGTCCGGGGTTTGATCCCCACTTGACTCTGGATTTATTCACGCGGGAGGCGAATAAATCTGAGTATGTCATCTCTCAGAGATAACGTTAAGCTATCGGTCCAGAGCCCGTACCAGGTCAGGTACTCGTTAAAGATCCCTTTTCGAAATGCACTTGAGTGAGGCAAAATGTAGGACCCCCAATGTAAAGTCTGTATAATCACCGATCAAACAAAAACCCGGTAAACGTCTGACGTTATGTTATCACCCGCTAGGGGATCGGTTTAAACATAAAAAAAAGTGTTGGATAAAAAGTTACTTAAAGAACTTTTAGAATCAATGAATTTTTATTTTATTGAATAAGGTTAATTAGAATGATGCTGTTAAAGATAAACAAAATTCTAACCAAAAGTAATTTAATCATTGGGGAAATGTGGTTCAATCGCAAAAGACTAACAATACCGTTGAGTTTAATATTGACTGCCTTATAAGTAGCTGGTGAAAAACATCTACTGTAGTGCTAGCAACGGGAGGAGAATGAACAACCCCTGTGGTTCGCCTGCCCATCTCTGACCACAGAACCGACCTAATTAATTCTAAGTAAATCCGATGCAAATACCGACTCGTCCCCAGACCTCCACTTACCCTTGCAATAATTTATTCTAATTAAAATTAATTTGCATTACTTGCCTTTCGCCAGGAAGGGATACTTCCTCTCGAATGGGGAACAACAAAAACCTTTAATCCCTTACTCTGTTTACAAATTAACCTTCCAACAACAGGGAAAACACATTTCAAAGAGACAAAATGGGGCTTTATTTTAGTAAAATGGTTCAGAAACAAAGGTACTAGAGGGTAACAAGTCGTGAAATAAAGCACTTTACTTCCAATGTTCCAAAGGAATAACGCCAGTCAGATATAAATCTAGGTATTTCCTTTTAAAAGCACATATATTTAACACCACAATGAGTAGAAGTGTTATTTTAATAAAACAAACTTAAATATTAGGTTATTAAATACCATAAATGTATAACATGCTTTCTACCAATTGACATATGCAGATTTAGGTTAAGTTAGGTTGCTGTGGCAGTCTCCCCACAAGGAAGGACACATTGGCCCTTTGTGATTCCACACAAAGAAGACTGATTCTACATTGGGAGTCCTAATTTTGCAAAACTCATGTGTATTTAGGATAGGGATCATTAACGAGTACCTGGCATCGTACAGACTCGGGACCGACGGCTTAACGAGGGACGGAGATGGCTTATCCTCTACGAGAATACCGAAAAAAGAAGACTGATTCTACATTGAGAGTCCAAAAGTTTGCCTAAATGTATACTCAAATGTATTTACAATATAAATCTATAACGAGTATCTGACATCGAACAGATTCATTATGTACGTGATCATATTTATTCACCTCCCAAGTAAACAAATAGAGAGCCACAGTGGGTACTGAACACCGGACCTATGAGTTCTGAGACGAGCACGTTGCCACTGAGCCAACCTGGATCCTTCAATAGATACTTACTCTGAACAATGCAAAAAAATTAAACAGTTATTTATGGATGCAAATGTACAAATAACATTAATAATTGAATATCAGACCAAAATCTAGCTTCTGCTGATATAATTAGAGTCAATATTTATATACCCATTTAGAAGGATGAACCCTCTAAAAAAAATAAGTTATAGGAATAAATCAAGGATAAAAAAGAGTTACACATGCTCATTTAGTTTTCCATATTGTTACCGGAATAAAATGTTAAGCCACTCTTAGGTAAAGATTTAGCAAATAATTTTACAACCTTAATCAAGCAATTGTTTACATATTTTATAGCATAATTATCAACTGAACGTCTTCCTGGCCTGATGTGTTCATACATCATCATCATCACCATAATTTAAATAGAGTACATGGAAAAAAAAACAAACGTAGTGAAGAAAGAAACAAACTGGTAAAGAAAATTAGACGGTCTATAATAATCGAAAAAAATGAAGATAACAAAAAGTATATACAAATTATGGGCAAATTGTATATGCAATTTACAATTATGTAAAAGTATATGCGAAAAAAGGCACTACCACTTGAAGAGCAAGGGGATTCTCAAAGATGAAAAAAAGGAACTTAATATTCTATTTGAGTATAATATACAGTACACAACAGTAGAACAAGGCTTTTTACTTTGGAGACAAACATGACACAGTGTATGAACGGTTAAATGTCTCTTGGGATTTACAAAATAGTATTGAGTAATCCCCTTTTTCCTTTTCTTCAAAAAAAAAAAAATACAGTTTTTCTGGACAAGGAAAGTTACAAAATATGATATAAGGAATAATGGTAGAAGAAACAGTAATAAATCTTGATAGTAATAATAACACATCAAAATAAATATTCAATTGGAGATTAGAAACACTTGAATTAGCAAACATAAAAACTAATAAAAGAGTACTATCCTTAGTCCATAAACTACAAGGTAAAAGGAAATCTATTTTGGTATTTCCTAGAAAGAAAATGCGGGTATCTTCTCTATTTTTAAACCAGTATCAGGGTCGAAGTTTCAACCTCGATAGAAACCTTATACATGACTGACGAGCAGTCGAAACATGTCGATAGTAGTGATAATAGTAGTAGTAGTAATAGTAATAGTACTAGTTGTGACTGTTGTGACAATAGTAAAATTAGTGGAAATGCAAGATTTAAAGACAATGGAACCATTGGAAATGTTCTATTCAATTTAGATGTTTGTACAAGAAGATTATTCAGATCCCTTGAGAAATACACAAGGAAACTAGTCAACCGTAAATATGGCGTATTATTTAATCAAACCTGCATAAATGAAGGACTGCTTCCTAAATATACTATATATATATATATATATAATACCAGTTGGGTTTTTGACTCTGACGAAGACCGCTTGTTACGGTTGAAAGATCTTAGTCTTGTTTTCACATTTTCATATTGGTTTGATCATTGATTGTTATTTCACGTGTTTATGTGAAATATTTATATATATATATATATATATATATTATATATGAGTCACCGCCCTGCCTTCCTGCGGGACTCTTCGCTCTTCACACCTCCTGATGACGACGATGGTCGAAATATCGATGTGAGTTATATCTGTGTCTTTCTGTGTGTTTCCTTCGTTTTGAATTTTTTATATATATATATATATATATATATATATATACCATATTTTATTTGCAAAATAGATTTTCAAATAATGAAACATTCTTCATAGCTCATATAATATTTTTCCTTACAAACAATACAGGTTGAGAATTAGTAGAGAAACATTAATGACCCATAAAGCTACACAAGAGACTCCCTTATCAAGGAATGTCTTTATGAATAAACAAGTCCTAAAATATGGGCTCCAGAATCAGATGAAATATGCATTTCTTTGTTCTCCAGCTCTACGCATCCACCATTCCAGTATGAACCACAAGAATGAGACAAATAACTATTTTTTTCCAGGACACAATATCACAACCAGTTCGTTAGAATTCGCAGGCATTTCCTTGAGATTGTCAATACAAACCATACAGTATTATTGCTTAGTGTATGCATAAAATATTATGAAAATAGTCTTTAATCAAGTTAATACAATTTTTAAATAATTTTTTTTTCTTCTCCATAACCAGAATTTTTTTCATTAAAATTCATCAAATTTGAACTCTGTGTGCACACAAATGATGAATTCCAATCAAGCTTCTATTAATTCTTGTTTAAATTAAGATACTTTAAAAGAACAAAGCTATCAAAGGAAAGTAGTAATTGAAAAGTTTCAATAATTTTCTTTTAATTTGGGAAGTATTTCACTTAGGTAAAACGTTTCTGAGATTAATGAAACAGAAATATTTATTTTAGTAAAAATCTTCCTTTTTAATATTCTATTTAAGAAGTTGCAAGTTGTATAATCTGAAATATCTTGATAAGTTAGGTATTGATAGGAAAATATTAATAGCAGAGTTGTCCACAGTTTCTTCTAGAATAAAATTCAAAAATAAGAAAATTCCAAAAAAATTACACTATTATTCTATCAGCCATGACGCTCTCGAATGCCCCTTGCACGGATTCCATCTCGATTGGGTTGAACTTCAATATGTCGAATGCATTCGTTTGAGATAACATGTTTTCCATTTTTAATTTTTAATAAACAGTATTCAATAATACTATCCACATTGATTTATCAGCTTTATTTACTTTCAAGTTCTTTATAAACAACTGAAAAACGTAGTTATTGAATTATTAAAGACTCACTTTTCAATATTTCAGCTTTTATGGCGGTCGTCCTCAGGAGAAGAGTGAACAATTGTAAGAAAGAAAACAAAACATTGTGTATAAGATTCCTTGCAGTCTGCTGTGAAAAATATACACGAAGAGAAAAATATTAGGAGACAAGAAGAGTCGAATGCTTTGTTAATCTATTCGGTCAACTTACGAGGTTCAAAAATCAAATTCTCCTTATAAACGTTTCGGTTTTATTTTAAAACCTTTTTTTACAGGTAGAAGTAACAATTTTTGCAATAAGAAAATGGAATTTACATTATTTAAACGAACTAATAATCTTAACTGGGCCAAAACCTTCAACTAGACTAATCAGATAACATTACAAGTACCGTAATAGTATCTGATAAGTTTGGTCAAATGTTTGGCCCAGTTAATATTGTTAGTTCGTTTAAATAATGTAAATTTAATTTTCTTATTTAAAAAATGTGTACTTCTGCCTATGAAAATGGTTTTAAACTAGAACACAAACGTCGGCAACGATAGTTTGATTTTGAACCTATAAAACTAACGGAGTCCCGATACATCATACACCAATTCTGTCAACTGTTGTTATATTATTTAATTTGTTATATATATATACTCAAGTAAGATGGCAGCAGGTCTTCTCTCAAACAAGTATTGTTGAAGTTAGTCACAGCTTCTGCGTTGACTAATTTCTTCCTCATGTTTTCTAGTTTCCAGGCAAGTTTGCGGAGATTTACTGGTATTTTCTGAAGGAGTTCTCGTAACGACATGAAGAAACAATAATGTAGAACACTAAACACAATAAAAAAAGTTAAATATTTACGACAATATTAACCCAACAGTTGGGTTTTTGACTCTGTCGAAGACCCCTTGTTACGGTTAAAAGCTCGTAGTCTTTTTTTCCTTTTAATATTGTGGTTAGATCATTGATTGTTATTTCACCTGTTTATGTGAAATCTTGTATTATACATATAATGGATTTTGGATTAAAACATGTTAATCCGTTATAACCTGGAAACCAATTACGTGTATTATTATTAGTAGTAGTAGTAATTACCAGTATATTACTTAGCTTATTATTACTATGACGGTATAGCATATTCAATGCACTGGTCACCTTGACAATTGACAACCCCATCCATCCAGATACAGCGCTCCTCCATCAAGTAACTCTCAGGGATAGTAAATCCACATTCTACATCAGTATACATCATTTCATTTCATCATGCATCATACATATGTATAATACATCATTTCGAGCTTCAGTTCGTAGTCTCCAAAATACTTCCTACTTCATGTTCCTATTGATTGATTTTGTTTGAACTCACCGAGGTCAAATCCAAATATACATTCAATTTGCCTTTTCATGTGATATTCAATTTGTCATTTATTCGTAACCATAGGTAATTTATATGTTATTTTCTAAGACAACCGATTCTGATCCCACAAATCTGAGTAACATAACATATACAAGACCTTGCGCAGACTAAAATAAAATAAACATAGGTAAAACTAGCCAACGTCTAAAAACCAGGATTACCTCAACATAAATATTCTGTTCAATAAAAGAAAGCAAATAGTAGACTGCCACGACTTACAATAGAACTGGAACGTAAATTTTATATTAATGGTACCACAATAATATGAAACAACAGACACAGAAGATTGTTCAAGGAAATATACGAGAACAACTGCCATATACAACATGATTTAGGACTCAGTGCTACTTAGCCCAATTTGAGAGAATAAATCTGAATCATATTTTGTTTCGTAACGATTACTTTGATACCTCCATATTATATACAATAAATAGCTGATGGGAATGAAAAAATAAATAAATATTGCTTCCTGCACTTGTAACTTAATATTTACTTGTATGCCAGCTAGAGAAACATTAGCACTTAAGAAATACTTAACATACTTCGATTCGAAACTTTTTGAATAGAGCCAGACTCCTACTGAACGTATTTTTAAAGATCATACTCCAACTCCCGGTATTTTAAACATTCAACTTCGACTGCGATCATTTTCAAGAGTAAGTCTTCCACTGAAGTCATTTTGAAATAATATTGTGAAGTATTCAACTTTTTTTTTTCTTTGGCAACTGGAAGCTTCAGACAATTCGGAATGTCGGACAGGTGTTTCCCGTTTTTAGTCTATAGAACCAAGGTATGAGCGTATTCACAGATCGACACCCCAGAACTGTTTCACATAAGGTGGGATTTTAAATTTAGTTATCATTCCTACATTGTGATTAATCTGAATAAGTACACTTAATTTAAAAGAGTGACTTCTTTTTTTCTTATTTAGAAATATTATTTTACAGTTATTATTATACCTAATGGTACAGAGTGATTCCAGATAAAAAAAATACCTAAACTTTCTCAACAAAAATATTGGAAATTTGATACTAAAAAAAAGATCATGATTAAATAAATAAGTTCATGTATTGAATAAAAAATTATATTACAATAAAAGTAGAATCATCTTAAATATAATAACAGTGAAGAACGGTTGAAGGGCAGTATATATCTTACTAAGAATAAAGGGAATAGCTAAAAGAAAAAAAAATAAGTATTAAGCAGAACATGGACATACAGTGTAAAGGCATACGAAGTAATAACGAGAGAGTATTAAGGGTTATGCCCTGTAAAAGCCATAAAGGCTTATCTAGCAGTGCACCCTTACCCATATAGCTTATACTGTATACAAACGGCTACCAAAGATCAGCAATTTTTTTAAATACACATTCACATACCTCATCACTAACTGACCTCTTCGATATTCCAATATCACCAAATGAACATAACAACAAACTATACAGAAAATATATTTGCACAACTAAATAAATAAATTCTCAACTTTTAATATAACAATGAAGTATTATACAAAATCTAACACTTTCAAATAGACAATTATATATATTATCATGAAGAAAACGACCCCCACTGCGATTCGTAAGTGCGTTTGGTGTCTCTATCACTTCTCTCCTGATGACGGCTAAACCCAAAATTAGAGACTGTATGCCTGTTTTTATATTTACTGTGATCTTATTGTTTACTTTGAAACGTATATATATATATATAATAAAGTGTAATTGTAAATTAATAGTAAGCGTTAGTGTAAAAATAAGTGGAATAAAATGAATTATGGATAGCTGTTACATACGCTATCTCCTACCACAAGGAAATCTATCAGAAGACTGGAAAATCATTCCAAAAACTTAACCAGAGTGGAAGTGAGCAATTCGTAAATATATATATATATATTCTATGTTTTGTTATTGAGGGCTAGGTCAAATATTTGACCTAGCTCTCAATAACAAAACATAGAATAGAATAGAAGGTCAAGAACAATTTTTAGAGATTATATATATATATATATATATATAAACTACTACATCGACAAAAAGAACACACAGAAATGAAACAGAAACTCACTACTATATTTCGATGGCCTCGTCATCAGGAAGAAAGAAACAAGTCGCTCCGCAGGCAGACAACGACTGGCTTGTGGTCTCGAAGAAGCACTCAAACAGTATACCCAACTTACGGAAGGAGGGGAGGTAAGGATAGATAAAGAAATAAAAGCAAACTAAATTATAATGAATGAAAACAAAACTATTAGCGCAAGTAAAAAACCTGAACAAAAATAAAAATAAGAAAGTAAACAAAAGATCAATTAAGAGACTAAAATACGTAAAAGGAATAATCAACGATTGAGGTTAATCCCAGGAGCAGGAGCAATGAGGTTAAGCCCAGGAGCAGGAGCAATGAGGTTAAGCCCCTCATAAAATAACTACATTTTATAAGATGATCTACCCCAGAGAAGACTAGAAGACTAATAAGAGCTTCTTCTGAAGCTCTCAGAAAGACATTCGAATTGTTATCAGTTGTCTGCCTTAGAACCTGCACACGAAAACATTCATTAAAACTGAGTTGGTGAGAACTGGCATAAGCAGCAACGGGAAGGTCACTGCGTTTACCAACAGACGACCTGTTCATACTCAGGCTTTGCTTGGTCGAAGCAAAAACCACATAAAAAGCATGACACTGGGTACAATCCAAACGGAAAACGCAGTTACTAGTGGTACAAGAGGTCTTGTAATCGATAGGGTAGGTGCGTTTGCTGTAGCTTAGGAAAGAAGTAAAGGAAGGAAGGGGATTGATGATAGAACAAGTACGGCACCAACAACGTCCGCACTGAACCATACCACCAGCAGTACTGGGAGGCTTAGGATATAAAATATATATATATGATCAAACCACAATAAGAAATCGGAAAACAAGACTAAGATCTCCCAACCGCAACAAGCGGTCCTCGTCAGTGGAATTAAAATGTGCAACAACTTCTGCATTTACGACCTTTCTGCTGATAGCCCCGATGTTCTTTGCTATCTTTCGATGTACTGGAGGTAATTTCCCATATATATTAGGCCAGAGACATGTCAAAGTATATATATCTCACAGAAAATTGTAAGCCATAAGTATATACACCTATTGAGTGTTCATTTAGTTCCTTTTTACAACTTTTCCAGCCCATTTCGGACCATTTTTTCATTTATTTAATAGTTAATTACAATATACTAATCTCTTTTAGGTTATATTATATGTCTCAGACTCCCTTTTGCATGTGGCTGTTAATACACACACTATGGTTCAATAATATGCAGTTTACTAATTTTACTAATTACTTATTTTACTAATAGTTCTTTTGGCGAACTTATTAATTTAACGCCTGAACAATGGAAAAAAGAAATGAGAAAATTGGAAAAGCTCTCCAAGAAATGCACAAGAAAGAAAATAGGTAAGCAATTTAATTGCGTATGCCTTAATGAAGGTCTACTCCGTAAATATACAAATATATATATAGTGTACTATAATATATAGATAGTAAGGATAAACACATTTGTGAAGTTGTCTGCAGCCAATCAGCAGAAAGGAAAATCGAAAGCAAGTAACTGACATTGCTATTTTAAAATTATTTACCAATTTCGGGTGAACGTGATTGCTTTTCTATTAATAAATGGTCTTTCACAAGGTTTCCAAAATTATGAAAGAAAAAAAACTTTGAGCAAGATCCGCAAACAGTGAATCGCAAATAAGTGAAGTTATACTGTACCTCCATTTCTCTATGTTTTATATGGACTTAACTATCTACAATGTATTTGTGTAACAGTTAATAAATACTATTTCGTAAAGAAATAACATAAAAAAAGATGCACTACTCATAAGAATACTTGCTATATCGGAACAAAAATACGAACTATGTTGCCAGAAATACTTGAAAGGAATCTATGTTCTGTTATAAACAATAAACAATCTGAAAGAAGTGCTTTTTATGACCTCCACTGAAGGATAAATTAATAAGACCAGGTATACGCAAACAATATTGCACAAACTCGCTAGTCTAACAGTATATCATTAAACATACGCGTTCCAACCCAAATATATTTTAAATAAAATATTCCAAAATATTTCCTTCATATCTATTTCTTATACGAATCATAAAATGCAAATTCACTTTTTTAATATCATACAAGGAAAATCAGAAATAATTTACTGATAATATGTCGTTCCTATATTGAAATTAAAAGTTATATATTAGTTTATAAAAGTAGCGCTATTGTATTTCATCAAAAATACTAATTTGGAGTATACTTCTGACCAGTCGGAAAAGTAATATGACCTTCTAATTTTGTTCTAGCAATTCATTACCAATGTAATATACGATGTTAACCAGTTTTTAACTAAAATGGCTGTAGTATCCGTGTTATACAAGTTCTTATTACGTGTAAAACAGTATTTCACAGTAGATAAGAGTCAAATGACACAGTTATTATACATGTATAAAAGATTAATCACTTGAATAAGAAATACTTTGCTTAACAGGGCTTGTTAAATGAATAAAATAAGCAGGTAGTTTGAATATCAACGACAAACGCAATCTAGTAAATGCTGTATGAATTAGCTAAAGTATGTGTTACTGCTGTGTCATCAGGCAAATGGAACAGGAAACAATTATCCGGTGTCCCTTCCTTATCGAGTTAATCCTCATTCATGGTAATGAGCATGTCAACATTTTCATTACTTCTACCATAAAATCCACTTACCTTCTAAAAAATAAAAAGAACTTAAAGGAATTTAATTTTTTTTTATGCTCAAGTGTTTATAATTGAAGTTCCGACAGAATTTTACTGTTGTGAAATAAGGGATAAATGAGAGAACAGGACCAAGTAGAATCATTGTCATGTGCTAAAACATAATATCAATATGACATTATCTCGTTTGGTTTTATTGCTGCTGAGAACAGTACTTTCTTACCTTAACTATTAATAAAATAACTCTTTAAGAGTAACTATAACAAGATTTCACAATAAACACGTGAAACAAAAATCAGTGACCAACAAAGAAAAAAAGACTTAAGATCTTTCAACTGTAACAAACCGTCTTCGACAGAGTCAAATATCAACTCAATAGCAACTATGGGGGGAGGGTTAGCTCAGTGGCAACCTCTGAACTACTCCGGGGTTAAATGCTCTCTCTCACGTTGAAGGTGAATAAATCTGACCAAGTCGTTTGTCGGAGAAGACGTTAAACCGTCGGTCCTGAGCCTATACAATGCCAGGTCCTCGTTTTAGATACCGACTTCTAAATACACTTGAGCTATACAAAATTTAGAATTCCCAACGTAGAACCATCTTCTATGTGTAGTGTCACAAAAGACTAATGCTCAGCCTATGTTTGATCCCTTGTAGGGGTTGGCACAGCAACCTAACCTAACGATATAGTCATTTTTGTAAAAAAAAATGTAATTTAACTATTCATTTTGTTTTTCAAAAAGTAAATTAATTTTTGACAGAATAATTAAAAATAAATTTCAAGTTTTACTACCATTAAAATGAATTGATCTGATAAAGGACACCGGAGTATATATATGAGAAAAAATCTAACATGAGACTCCCCGTGACTTTCATTTCCTTAATTATAAACAGTAATGGATTAATGCGACATTTTTCATTGTTAGTGTTTTTATTATGATTTTAAGGTGAGATATATTTGTTAAAAATAATCTAAAATCACCCTGTTTTGTTATATTTAATCACTTTCTATTTTTTCATATTAAATTACTCACATGCTTAAATTTTCATTACACTAATTAAGAACTCTGGTCAGATAATAGACGCCCATTAGAGAGTAAATTTCTTCATTTCTTAATTGGATGTTTTATTTAAACCCCTAACATAAAAGAAAAAACGACTGAATGAACTTCACAATAATATTAATATATATATATATATATATATATCAATGATCAAACCACAATAAGAAATGGGAAAACAAGACTAAGATCTTTCAACCGTAACAAGCGGTCTTCGTCAGAGTCAAAAACCCAACTGAACACTAGATGCAGAAAACATCTGGTGAGGAGTTGAGAAGAGTGGGAGGGAAGAGTGGTATTTTAAAAGGGTGAAAGCACAGGATAGGACTAATGTCCAGAAAGGGATGTTTGGGGAAACAAAGGAGTACAGTAAGAAAAAGTAAAAAACTATCCCCTAGCTGTCAACCCTCTTTGAAGAGGCTATTGCCCTCGTGACGAAAGTATCAAGTTTGAAGAGACCGTTACTAATGTTTATAATATTAGATCTATTAAATTTAATTAGAGACGATTCAATAATATTTCTTAACAACATTGATTTTTCATAGGTAATAAATTTAGCTCCTGTCCAATCAATATGATGATTTTCATTTTTTATATGCAAGAATAAGGTACTACTGTTTTCCTGTCTACTTACGTTATATTGGTGTTGTTTTACACGTGTTTTTAATGATTTACCAGTTTGACCAATATAAATTTTATGGTAATTTTTGCACGGAATTTTATAAATACCAGCGGACTCCAATTCGCTTGGAGAGTTTTTTATTAACATATTACCACGTTATTACGATTAGAAAACACTATATTAAAATCAAGTTGTTTGGCTAATCTTGGAAGGGGGTCCAATGATTCGTGGTATGGCAAAACTATAGAATTTGATAATAAAAGGGGCTCTTTTGGCTCTTGACTCTTGGCCACTTGGCTCCAAGATTAGCCAAACAACTTGATTTTAATATAGTGTTTTCTAATCGTAATAACGTGGGTAATATGTTAATAAAAAACTCTCCAAGCGAATTGGAGTCCGCTGGTATTTTAAATTCCGTGCAAAAATTACCATAAAATTTATATTGGTCAAACTGGTAAATCATTAAAAACACGTGTAAAACAACACCAATATAACGTAAGTAGACAGGAAAACAGTAGTACCTTATTCTTGCATATAAAAAATGAAAATCATCATATTGATTGGACAGGAGCTAAATTTATTACCTATGAAAAATCAATGTTGTTAAGAAATATTATTGAATCGTCTCTAATTAAATTTAATAGATCTAATATTATAAACATTAGTAACGGTCTCTTCAATACTTGTATACTTTCGTCACGAGGGCAATAGACCTCTGTCAAAGAGGGTTGACAGCCTAGGGGATAGTTAATTTACTTTTTCTTACTGTACTCCTTTTGTTTAAACCCCAAACATAAAAGAAAAACGACTGAATGAACTGCACAATATATCTATACTTATATATACCTATATATATATAATATCATATAAAGATTCACTAACACGTAAACAACATCAATGATCAAACCACAATACAGAAATGGGAAAACAAGACTAAGATCTTTCAACCGTAACAAGCGGTCTTCGTCAGAGTCAAAAACCCATGGATTCGGTCAGAGTCTTAGTCTTGTTTTCCCATTTCTTATTGTGGTTTGATCATTGATGTTTATTTATTAATTATATATATATATATATATACACTTTTTCGATGAAATACGATCCGAAATGGACAAATACATTTCAATGTACATAAAAAAACATAGAGAAATTAAAAACACAAACTTACAGTCTCTAATTTTCGGTTGGAGACCCAACCGTCTCTGTACCAGTGCGCTTGGTTTCCCTCTCCTATCTCTCCTGAAGAAGGTTAAACCGAAACTTGGAGACTGTAAGTTTGTTTTTTTAATTTCTCTATCTTTCTTTATGTACATTGAAGTATATATATATATATATATATATACACAAAACTAAAGTGTATGGGGACTCGGTCAGTTCTTCAGGTTCAAATTAAACTCTCATTGCCAACGTTTCCGTTTTTATTTAAAACTTTTTCCATAGAATACAAAATTGAAGTTTATAAGGACTCGGTCAGTTCGTCAGGTATAATTAAACTCTCATTTTTAATTTTAATAAAATAAAAAAAATAGCTAAAGAAATGGATGAACAGAGAAGGAAAACTATGGAAATGATATATATTAAAAAGGACCAGTCATCCGTTAATTATAGAAGTGACATTTCAAATTTAAATAGTATTCATTCGGGTGTGTTAAGTTAAACATTGTTGATGGATGCAAAATTGTTTTAGTGACTTTTTGGATGTCTGGTGAAATTTGGTTGCCTTGCTTGTTTTTTCAGTTCAGTGTCACGTGTTTATTCAAACTAGACAGTTGCTGTTGAAATACACAGACTATTTTTCTTTGCAAAATAATTTCTAATGTACTACTTAGTTATTTTGTTTCAAAATTTAACAGTTAGCAACAGAAACGTGTTAATGAGAGATTAATTTGTACCTGAAAACTGATCGAGTCCTGATAAACTTTACTTTTGTTTCTATTTCACGGTTGAATAGAATATCATATGATCAAACCACAATAATAAATGGGAAAACAGGACTAAGATCTTTCAACCGTAACAAGTGGTCTTCGTCAGAGTCCCAACTCAAACAGTAGATGCAGAAACATCTTGGTGAGGGGTTGAGAAGAGTGGGGGGGAGGGAGAGTGGTATTTTAAAAGAGTGAACGTGCGGGAAAGGACTAATGTCCAGAAAGGGATGTTTGGGGAAACCAAGGAGTACAGTAAGAAATAGTAAAAAACTATCCACTAGCTGTCAACGCTCTTATATATATATTATATATATATATATATATATATATATATATATATCCCTATAATATATCTATATTATATTATTATTATTATTATTATTATATACTCCTTTATCTCCGTTTTATTGATGATATTTTCTTCATTTGGCCCCATGGCAAACATAACTTAGAACTTTTCCTACACTCCTTTCAAAATTTCTGCCCCTCCATCACTTTCACTTACGACATCTCCGACAGACTTATCATCTTTCTTGACGTTGACGTTACTTTAGACAATGGACACTTCTTGACTTCCGTACATATAAAACCCACCAACTCCCAACAGTACCTCCATTACAATAGTTGCCATCCATCCCATGTTAAAAAGTCTATACCTCGATCCTTGTCACTCCGTATTCACAATATCTGCAATAATCTCCAAGACCGCAGACATCACCTTAACCTCTTAAAGGACAAATTTTCTGAACGAGGCTATCCACGCTCCTTCATTGATAGTCGTGTTTTACGGCTGACATTCCCACAACCAGACCAAGGGATAGAAGTTAACACTTCCTTCTTCCTGAAACACTTTCCATGGCTTATAAACTTCGTGTGTTATTAAGGATGTCTTTTCCGATTCTTCTACTTTACTTCCATATTTCCAATCTTTAATAAAACCCCCTCATTTCCTACCGTAAGAAACCTGCCAATCTAAAAAAGGCATTTTCTATAAATTCCCTTCAACTTCCAATCTGTTCCTGGAATGAAACAATGTTGAGCCGTGGCTGTCAAACTTGCCTGATTGTAATCTAATCTTCTTCGATTCCTCTCTCACCTTATGTTCCTACCGGTTAGGTTCAATTCCTCCTGTACCTCGAGCAAACTGTGTTTACGACTGGATTGCACTCAGTGTACTCCTTTTAGTTTGGCTTTAACTTCTAAATAAGTTGAGCCTTCGTATGAATGGTCATAGGCTTCATCGGTCAACGCAGTAACTATCCTGTAGCCATCCATTGCGAACTTCGATGGATCAGTTTCAAATGACTGTTATCAGGGTTCAGATCCTGAAACAGATCCCCGAATTCAACAAATAGAAGTTACCCTAAGAGCTTCAGAGGAGGCATACATATGCTTACTTGATGCTCGCTCATTGCGCCCGGGATCAACTCTAACCGATATTTAATTATGATTTATTTATTTCAATTAGTTTTTATTTGATTTATTTATATATTTATTTATTTAATTTATTATTTTCTATTTCATTTTTTTATTAATATATTTTTAATTTTAATTTGATTTATCTATTGTTTATAATTTTTTATAGTTATAATTTTTACTCATCTTACGTCTTAATTTGGTCTTCATTTCCTCACTCCCTTCCCCGTGGTGGAAGTGGGGGGGACTGTGCGGTTTCCGATTCAGTACCGCCCTGTGCTTCCTGCGGGACTCTTCGCTTCTTCGCACCTCCTGATGACGACGATTGTCGAAATATCGATGTGAGTTATGTCTGTGTCTTTCTGTGTGTTTCCTTCGTTATTTTATTTTATTTAAAAAAGTCCGCTTGACCGTTTCTTTTAATTGTGATATATATATATATATATATATATAAGAATGAAAAAAGACAACAAATAGAAGAAGCGAGAAAACTTACTGGGTCGATATTTCGAACTGAAGTTCGTCGTCAGGGAGAAGAAGGGAAGAGGAAGAGGCACGTGCGTCCACTCTTACAAGCAGAGGGCGACCTCTGCTTGTACGAGTAAACTAAAGTTTATCGGGACTAGGTCAGTTCTTCAGGTTCAAATTAAACTCTCATTGCCAACGTTTCCGTTTTTATTTAAAACTTTTTCCATAGAATACAAAATTGAAGTTTATAAGGACTCGGTCAGTTCGTCAGGTATAATTAAACTCTCATTTTTAATTTTAATAAAATAAAAATAATAGCTAAAGAAATGGATGAACAGAGAAGGAAAACTATGGAAATGATATATATTAAAAAGGACCAGTCATCCGTTAATTATAGAAGTGACATTTCAAATTTAAATAGTATTCATTCGGGTGTGTTAAGTTAAACATTGTTGATGGATGCAAAATTGTTTTAGTGACTTTTTGGATGTCTGGTGAAATTTGGTTGCCTTGCTTGTTTTTTCAGTTCAGTGTCACGTGTTTATTCAAACTAGACAGTTGCTGTTGAAATACACAGACTATTTTTCTTTGCAAAATAATTTCTAATGTACTACTTAGTTATTTTGTTTCAAAATTTAACAGTTAGCAACAGAAACGTTGCTAATGAGAGATTAATTTGTACCTGAAGAACTGATCGAGTCCTGATAAACTTTACTTTTGTTTCTATTTCACGGTTGAATAGAATATCATATGATCAAACCACAATAATAAATGGGAAAACAGGACTAAGATCTTTCAACCGTAACAAGTGGTCTTCGTCAGAGTCCCAACTCAAACAGTAGATGCAGAAACATCTTGGTGAGGGGTTGAGAAGAGTGGGGGGGAGGGAGAGTGGTATTTTAAAAGAGTGAAAGTGCGGGAAAGGACTAATGTCCAGAAAGGGATGTTTGGGGAAACCAAGGAGTACAGTAAGAAATAGTAAAAAACTATCCACTAGCTGTCAACGCTCTTAGAAGAGGCTATTGACCTCGTTAATATATATCTTGTTATCGATATATATATATATATATATATAAAGAATGAAAAAAGACAACAAATAGAAGAAGCGAGAAAACTTACTGGGTCGATATTTCGAACTGAAGTTCGTCGTCAGGGAGAAGAAGGGAAGAGGAAGAGGCACGTGCGTCCACTCGTACAAGCAGAGGGCGACCCTGACGACGAACTTCAGTTCGAAATATCGACCCAGTAAGTTTTCTCGCTTCTTCCATTTGTTGTCTTTTTTCATTTATATATCTGTCCGGTTTGGACCGTTTTAATATTTTGATTTATATATATATATATAAGTATAGTTGCAGTTTTCTTCTCAAAGGAAGTACATCGTATTTCTTCCTGATTATGTCGAATGTAGAAATATTGAACTGCGTCCTGTAGTGATTTTGTGTGTTCTTTTCTATGTGTTAATGTATATATATATATATATATTACTAATTTTACTAATAGTTCTTTTGGCGAACTTATTAATTTAACGCCTGAACAATGGAAAAAAGAAATGAGAAAATTGGAAAAGCTCTCCAAGAAATGCACAAGAAAGAAAATAGGTAAGCAATTTAATTGCGTATGCCTTAATGAAGGTCTACTCCGTAAATATACAAATATATATATATAGTGTACTATAGTATATAGATAGTAAGGATAAACACATTTGTGAAGTTGTCTGCAGCCAATCAGCAGAAAGGAAAATCGAAAGCAAGTAACTGACATTGCTATTTTAAAATTATTTACCAATTTCGGGTGAACGTGATTGCTTTTCTATTATAAAATGGTCTTTCACAAGGTTTCCAAAATTATGAAAGAAAAAAAACTTTGAGCAAGATCTGCAAACAGTGAATCGCAAATTAGTGAAGGTATACTGTACCTCCATTTCTCTTTGTTTTATATGGACTTAACTATCTACAATGTATTTGTGTAACAGTTAATAAATACTATTTCGTAAAGAAATAACATAAAAAAAGATGCACTACTCATAAGAATACTTGCTATATCGGAACAAAAATACGAACTATCTTGCCAGAAATACTTGAAAGGAATCTATGTTCTGTTATAAACAATAAACAATCTGAAAGCAGTGCTTTTTATGACCTCCACTGAAGGATAAATTAATAAGACCAGGTATACGCAAACAATATTGCACAAACTCGCTAGTCTAACAGTAAAACATACGCGTTCCAACCCAAATATATTTTAAATAAAATATTCCAAAATATTTCCTTCATATCTATTTCTTATACGAATCATAAAATGCAAATTCACTTTTTTAATATCATACAAGGAAAATCAGAAATAATTTACTGATAATATGTCGTTCCTATATTGAAATTTCTGTGTACGATTATTTATAAAAGTATGTAAATAAATGAAAGTATTTTACATTTTATGAATTCATATATTCGTCCACGAGAAGAAACATAAATTACATAGTAAAGCCCTTCTAGAGAACCAAATACATATAGAGAGCTGGATAACTCACTGTTCTTTTATATTTTTTGTATCTTTATAACTTCCAACTACGTTTTTTAAAGCTTTATTATAAATTATTTTAATTTTATTAATTAATTAGCTTATTTATTAATATATATTATTTTTATCCCACATAACATTGCTCAATCACTTTATTATTATTTAATACTACTATTATTTCTATAATTACGGTTTGCTTTATTCTGCCTGAATATCTCCTCTCCTTTTATTTATAACTGCTTTTGTTTTAAATATAATGCGATCTTACTTTCTATAAAATTTAAATATTTTTTGTTTGGTCTTATGGTAAACATAAGCTAGACGACCTTTCCCTATGCCATTCCATGTTGTCTGCTCTGCAATATCTTTTATGAACCATATTTTCTTTCTGAAAATCAATGAAATCTTTGAAAGTGACTCTTTTGCCACTATCAACACATTAATTGAGACATTAGGGGATCAGGTTAGCCTCGTGGTAAACTGCTCAACTCTGGACTCGTAGGTTTGTGGTTCAAAACACACTCTTGGTCCTCGATTTATTCATATAAATCGAGGGCCAAGTAATTTTTGAAATTACTGTCAGTAATTAAGGAAATAAATTACTGAATAAGAAAAAACCTGTCAGGAAATTCGGAATATTTCAATCTTGTCAAACAGACAGAAGTAATCAATTTTACTGTTGTTATTTTTTATTATTATTTCATTCTGTATACGTCTAAACATCAAAACTCTTATTAATCCAGTACTAACTGCAGTTAGTGGAAGGCGAAATATTTGAAAACGTCATCCCTCGGAGAGGACGTTAAACAGCCAGCTCCAAGTGTGTACGATGTCAGGTACTCGTTAAAGATCTCTACTCTAAATACACTTCAGTTAGGCGAAATTCACGACTTCTAATGCCGTAGAATGTCCATTGTGTTATATCATAAAGAGCCAATGATCAGCCTTTTGTGTTCCCTCGTGGACCGAACTCCACTGTCACCTAACCAATGTTGTGTTGTGGTTCCACTGCAACCTAACCAAAGATAATTATAAAAATTATAATTATTATAATTATAAAATATTATAATATTTATATTCATTATAAATAATTATAAATCATTATAATTATAAAATCATTATAATAATAAATAATTATAAAATCATTACATTTATCATTGTAAGACAACTTTCGAAGGTTTTAACATCAATTTCTTTTTTCATATTGATGTATGCATACTGCTGTGTTTTCGACAAAATTCATACTTTATCCTTATTAAATAGAATTAGTATATGGAAAATTAAAAAAAAAAACAGAAAACTCTAAAATTATTCTCATTTGATATAATTAATGGAAAAATTATTTACTATCTCAAGAGAGGAACAAAATAACAAATTAACTGGATAAGTGATAAATTTGCCCAGTTAAAGGGTAATAAGTTAGAGGCATATTGGATGGGAGGGTTTCAGATTAATTCTGACTCATTAATTTAGGACCAATAAGTTTGAAAATTCGTTTTCCGCCAACATAAACACGATTATGCACGGTAATATTGCATTGGTAATATCTGAGATGATTCATTATTCAATTAATACTTAGTAACTTAATGTGAAATGAACACAAACAAACTACAACGAGGTACATTAATATTCATGTGTTCTTATACAATTCATATATTATAGGAAGTGAGAAAATCCACATATTTTAATTAAAATAGGAGATAGATAGACCAAAGGTGAGTACTGATTGAGCATGTAGTGTTGTATACATGCATAGACATGAAATGACACCCGAGGGAGTATTAAAACACATGAAAGGAAGTAAAGAATTTAGGAAATAAATTACTGAATAAAAAAAAACCTGTCAGCGAATTCGGAATATTTAAATCTTTTCAAACAGACAGAAGTAATCAATTTTGCTGCTGTTTTTCTATTATTATTTCATTCTGTATAAGTCAAAACATCAAATTTCTTACATAAGTTTATTTTGCAATATTTTGCAAAAATTAATGTAGATAAAAGTAATACAAACTATATACTAAAAAAAATTACATAATGAGGTTTTCTCAAACACTTTATTATAAATAATCGAATCCAGATCAAGTGGGGTTTTGTGTGAAATATATAATATTTCACTTAAATAGTGCTATTATAAAGTATGTTATTTGAGTTCAATAGAAATGCCAGTAAAACAGCTGAATTCAAGTCAGTAGAAACTCGCAGTACGGGTTTAATTCGTTCCCAGACCGAGCTAGTACTATTTACTCATATTACGAAGTAATTTTTACAACTGAAATTAATATGAAATAAATAATTTTGTTTCATCTCCAAAATGCCTGTTTTTAAGTTTATTTTTTAAACAAAAAATTTGAAATTTTAACAAATGCATAATACAATACATATAATATGAATAATAAAAATGAATGTACAAAATAATCATGTTTTATTAATCTACTGAACGTAAAACGGAGACCATGTAGGAAGGTTGCCAGTACTACGAATTTTTACTCGTCAAATGAAACAAAAATTTTTACGAATGGCTGCTCGTTAAGATAATTGCTCGTACAATGAGGCACTCGTATTACGAGGTTCTACTGTAAACAAAAACAAAATGCTACAAAACACATCAAAACCCTCTTTCCAATTTGTGGACACTCATTAAAACTAAAGTACATGACAAAGAAGAAAGTGGAGTAGGCTATTATGCTGAGGTAATTATGTAAATAATTTATGTGTAAATAATAACAATTAAATCTTCTTATAAATCATATAACCACCTTAAAATAATTTTGAAATTTATTTTACTAACTTTTAAATAAAAACTATTTTTTTTTTATTTACATCCCCCAATGTAAACAAATGCAAAAATTACATTCCTTAAGAATTATTTTATTTTATAAGGTATTGAAATATTATTCCCAATAGAAATATAATACTGAAATATATTATTTCAAAGGAATATAATAATGAAATATATCACCTCAAAGAAATATAGTAATGAAACATATTGCCTTTATTATTTTATTACAGAAATATAATAAGGAAAGATATTACCTGTATAAAACATAATACTGAAATATTTTATTTGAAAAAAATATAATAATGAAATGTAATACCTGAAAAAAATAAAATACTGAATAATAGTTAAAAATAATAGGAGGCAGTGAATGAACACAATAAAGACAGGACTTCATGCACTCCGTGCTAAGGATAATATTGACGTTTAAAACTATAAACGACAGTTAATTAAACTGATGTTCTAATTATGTAAAATGTATTGAAAATTTTGCATCATCAAATAGATAGGTGAATAGAAAGATCAATATTAATTATTGAAATAGAAAATACTCATGGAAAGGGTAGGCTATTCATTTTACCAAATAATGTTGAAAGCAGAGGGAACTCTGAGATAAGTTGGGTGAGAGATTGATTTAAGCGCCACGATTGCGCTATATTGAAACAAAAAGGGTAAAACACGTTATCTATTTATAAGAGATCTAATTGAAGGAAGCGTGCAGCTGCTGAACGAGATGTGATCATTGTAGTTGAGTAAATTAATTGGACTTAGTTTCTAAGGCTTAAACAGGAAGAGCTCATTACTTTCCTACGTGACAGATATAAGGCGACAACATAAATCTTGCAAAATTGGGCCAATTTCCGATCAGACTGAAACAATTAAATGTTAAAACAGTCACGTTTCTTGTATTGAGCTCCAAGTATTCTAGTCAAAGACATAAATCTGCTTTTTGCTAGCTTTCCTTCAGTGAGCCTAAACTCTAGTCACATCAGATCTTAGCTAAAATCATAAGGAATATTGTTTTGAAGAAATCAAGACTATTTAGTTTAAAAGAGGTATTTTGGAAAACAAATTCATTTATCTTTGCAATGAACGCTACAAATTCATGAGTCAGATTAACATAAGAAAAGTGAAAGAGAATTCATGTTAATCTATAAAAAGGTAGTTGCTGTTGAATTTACGAAAGAATAAAATATTTCTAGCAAACGAACGTTGAAAGAAAAACATCTTGTAACGAGATTTATCAAATATCAATGTAAAATACCATTGATTTGTACAATAAGTTCATATATAAATAACTGACGCGACAAACTTCGTACAGTATAACTTCGAAGTTATAAATACTAAATTTGGTATTTAATTATTAACAATCAATGATCAAACCACAATAAGAAATGGGAAAACAAGACTAAGATCTTTCAACCGTAACAAGCGGTCTTTGTCAGAGTCAAAAACCGAACTGGTTATTGACCCAACTATTCATGTGAAATCTTTTTATTAATTATTAACATAATGGCTATCCCGACAGAAGCTGTACTAGGCTTACCTATAATACATTAAATTCAAACAGAAATGAACATTAAAATGAAAAATTGTCAAAATTTTAATTATTTATAATTCTAATGAAAGAATAAATAAACGCAATGATCCATCGGTCTTACGTGGGTAAATAATGGTCAAGCTGAGGAGCAGAGCGGCCGAAATTCTTATGTTGGTACTAATACAAAATTGGTACATTTTTATACTAATTTCAGTCGTTTAGTTCGACGATAGCGATTTTTGATAGTTTTCAAGAAAGAATTTTATACCAAAAACTAAACCACCCATGACCCGTTGGGTCATCCAACATCTTCCTTTTTAACGCAATCATGTTCACATAAATTCAGTCAAACTCTAAATTAATACACTTCTAATAAAGAGGATAATGAACATAGTTTTAAGACAGTTCTCTTTCTATTTCCAATATTTTCTGAACAATTTGAATTTTCCAAAAAAAACTTTGTTTTCTTTCTGCTTAACTCTATAGAGAGCAAAAAGTAATGGGTCATGTTGAAATATTGCTTTACCTCAATGAGCCAAAACTTTATTTAGTCTCTCCTTGAGACTTATAATTGTCATGACTATTCACAAATGCTAACTGCACTGGAAATTTAATCCTTAAAAAAGGAATGTTGTCCTCTTCAGATAAAACAATTTTCAATCTTGGAATTAAAGTTATTTCTCATTGAAACTGTGATGCTATAATTTTACAAACAATGGCTTTAACATAGAGCTCCTTAGTAATTAGTCTAGTTTCATTACATAAGTGCAGTGGATCAGTATTTCTTATAACTTGACAGGTGCTTCCTTTTTGAGTTCTAGCTTATGTTGGGGTAACCCAGGCAACTCTAGAGAGTGAAGAAATTCTTGAGGTAAATGTGTGAATTCTATTTCTACACAAACCAAGTTATATGGCAGATATTGTTTCATTTCTCCTGAAAATGATTCAACGAACCTAACGTTAATTAATTCACTGTGTGTCTTCATAAATGAAACTTGCATATAATTTCTATGAACAGTGTTTGTAGGTTGGCGAATGAAGAGTAAATGTATGCAATTCACTAATCAACATTATGTGCACGGATAAACATGTCTTCGGGCAGTAACAATCTCTTTATTTTCAACTGTCTTCACCAATATTTAGCAGAAATTTAGAGTGTTCCTCATCTTTTTCTTGAACTCTCATATTGGGAGTTAAATGGTATATGGTAAATTTGGGCCACAAGTAAGATTGATACAAGCATATAGATATCAGCATCAGTTTCTGTCTCGACAACTAGAAGAAGTAGTCAATTCCTAAGAGGCAACAGTCAATGCAATTAGTCTAGAAGTCGTTAATTTAGAGAGGAATTAGTTTTATTAAGAACTTTCCTGTACCTTCCAATCCATCAGGAGCCTTAGTATATCATTTTTATTCAAATGTATACATCAAAAGAAGAAAATATAGGCATTATGAACAAAGTGTTTTCTGATTACGGACACAATTGTATGGTGTTAATATTTTACTTATATCATTTTGATAATAATCTGCCATTATTATCAAATACACCATTTTGACGCCATCAAATATTATCATTATTGAACATGGCGCCATTATTATCGCAGGTAATTGAGAGTTATACCCGCATTTCCCACTTATCTGTTTAAAATGCTTAAAGAAAGCAAGAAACATCAAGTTTTAAAATTTGGCTCTATTAATGGAAAGAATGACCACAACAGGTAATCAAAGCTTTCTTTATACTGTTAAAATCTCATCTTTGTAATATTTTGCATTATAAACTAATTTTTCTAAATTGATCACATATCAATAAAAAACTATCGTAAAAAATATTTTCCTGAATGAATTAGTGAACTTTGTATATCAGTTTTTGATTAAATATTAACTAAAAAAATAATTAATTGAAATGAAAAACCTAACAAAGAGAGATAAGCAGTTTAGTGCATAGGGCTTGGAATCAGTCCAGGATATAGATGTAATTTAGTTCCAAATATGTCGGAAAAGGGCTATAATGGCGCCATTATCTGGTTTCATCCAGGCATGCAGAAACTGTTTAGCACGTTTAATAATCACTGCATCCCTTCACGTGATACAACATTCAGCGGAAGCAACCCCGAATAAATCCTACAGACACTCTTCCACTGAAAACATTTAGTTAAAGCTCCCCTTTACGACCTCTTTGACGGGCTTCTTATTCCGTCTTTCACTAACAGCATTTAGTAAATATACATACAATGTAAGGAATAAATTAGATTAAATATATAATCATTTGAAGTTTTGATGAAATTTAAAGTAAAAATGCACATATTAAGGGTCAAATGATTTAAATTAACAGTAACAGAGGAATTGTTGTCATAGTAGACCACATGTCTATTAGAGCGTACCTCTTTATTTAACATGAAAAAGTAACAAGTAACTAGGATTACTATACGTCTCAAGCGGACTCATCACTTCATTTAACATTAATAAGCAACTGGGATTACCATACATAAATTGCGGACTCGTCACTTCATTTAACATTAATAAGCAACTGGGATTACCATACATAAATTGCGGACTCGTCACTTCATTTAACAACATGAAAAAATAACTAGTGTTACCATAGGTGTATTGCGGACTCATCACTTCATTTAAAAAACATGAACGAGCAACTAGGATTACCATACATCAATTGCAGTCTCATCACTTCATTTAACAACATGAACCAATGACTAAGATTACCATACGTCTATTGTGAACTCATCACTTCATTTAACAACATGAACGAGCAACTAGGATACCATACATCAATTGCAGACTCATCACTTCATTTAACAACAAGAACCAATGACTAGGATTACTATAAGTCTATATTGACAGGTGAAGTCCATATTGATTGTGAACTCATCACTTCATTTAACAACATGAACGAGTAACTAGGATTACCATACATCAATTTCGGACTCATCACTTCATTTAACAACATGAACAAGCAACTAGGATTACCATACATCAATTGCGGACTCATCACTTCAATAAACAACAAGAACCAATGACTAAGATTACCATACGTCTATTGTGAACTCAACACTTCATTTAACAACATGAACGAGTAACTAGGATACCATACATCAATTGCAGACTCATCACTTCATTTAACAACAAGAATCAATGACTAAGATTACCATACGTCTATTGTGAACTCATCACTTCATTTAACAACATGAACAAGTAACTAGGATTACCATACATCAGTTGCAGACTCATCACTTCATTTAACAATATGAACAAGCAACTAGGATTACCATACATCAATTGCAGACTCATCACTTAATTTAACAACATGAACAAGCAACTAGGATACCGTACATCAATTGCGAAGTCATCACTTCATTTAACAACATGAACAAGCAACTAGGATACCATACATCAATTGCGGACTCATCACTTAATTTAACAACATGAACAAGCAACTAGGATACCGTACATCAATTGCAGACTCATCACTTAATTTAACAACATGAACAACCAACTAGGATACCATACATCAATTGCGGACTCATCACTTAATTTAACAACATGAACAACCAACTAGGATACCATACATTAATTGCGGACTCATCACTTCAATAAACAATATGCAAATTCAACAAGTGTATCTATGACTTGAGTCTCTTTACAGTGTCGCCATGTGAGCGAAGGTTTCATGGGTTCTAAAGAAATGTTGCACTCATTTACTCTTTTTGTTACACATTATAATTAAATTTTACACATATCTGAGTTTCCTCCTCATTTTTCAAGTTTATTACTATACAACGACATGTTTCGGTCTCCGTCAACCATTTTCAATGATTTACAAATATCAAAAACGAAATGAATGGGATGACTGAACAAAATTTAACAACCACATATGTAGAAGGACTAACAGTCCTCAGGTAAAACAAGAGGAAGAGAGTAGATGTAGTAACTTATCAGCTACCCAAAAACAAGCCTTGTCCTCTGTAGGGTAGAGTTTTATTCAACAGACACATTTCCATTATAAGAAACTCACTCTACTTTCTCTCTCTCTCTCTCTACACACTCTGTCCGTATGTGTATACTACGTATGTATGTATGTGTGTGTATGTTTGAGTTTCTATTTGTGTACGGTGTGTGTGTGTGTGTGTGTGTGTGTGTGTGTGTGTGTGTGTGTGTGTATCTGAGTGTGGGTGTGAACAGGATATCTCAAAAACTAAAAGTGCTATATTACCAAATTTCATATTTAAGTTAGTGTTAGCGCAGAGAAAGTAGATTTAGAGATCCCTACTATAAATCACTTTCTCTGCGCTAACACTAACTTAAATATGAAATTTAAGTATCAACTATATGAAAAAGTATAGTTATGTTTTAGTTTTAACCGTCGACTCCAGACAGACGGTTTAAAGTCCTCTCTAAGAGTTGACGTGCTCAGATATTCCTCCCACGCGAATAAATCGAGAGCCAGAGTGGGTATCAAACCCTGGGCTTACCAATTCAGAGGCGAGCACGTTGCTTTACCATAGGATATTATAATTCAAACATTTTTCATATTTTTTATCTCTCATTATTAACATATTCACTCAGCTTGTTAGAAAACATTTAAGTTTTTTTTTCGTTTGTTATTACACTTATGTAACAGGAACAAAAAGTCATAAAATTACAAAATTACAAGGTATCAACTTGTTTTGAAGTTCGAATATCCATGTTATTATTGTTCACATAGTCGAAGGATATGTAAAACATATGCTACATATAAACGCATATCCCATGTGTTTGATTTTTCTCGCTGTTACATTTAGTTTTAAGCCTAATTCAAATTACAGTTCGAGAGAATCTTCCCCAGAGCTAAGGAGTAAAACACCACTAGGCCAAGAGGTCGCTATATTTCTACATTGTGAGTCCTACATTTGCACTATCAAATACTATCTGTAATTTTACATTAATTAATTATTAACTTTATTGAATGAAAAAAACTTTTTTTTTTAATATCAACTTATTTCAAAATATTTGAATACAATTTTTCTATGGTACCATCGGGTTAAACTTTATGTTTGTACGCCTACATTACATTAAATACGCATTATTTATTAAATCATATTTTATTTATAAATAAATAAATGGAAGCAGTGAGGTGTTTTATAAAGAAATTTATTATGTGGGACAGTGATGATGAAAATGCTTTGTTTATAATAAAAACTTATTGAATATTTATACAGTAGGAAAAATCATTTTATTTATTTATGTTTTTCAGGGGAAACATGAGGTGATTTTACAAGTGGACTCTCAGCATATTTGTTATGCTGTAGTTCCACAGAACAAATATGTTTTTACATGAGCAAGCAGTTCTGAACAAGAAAAATAAAGTTACATTCACCAATTGCTGGTTACTATTCAACCCTCCTGTTATAATAGTTAACCAATTAGTTTAAAAAAAACTAGGTATAAAAAATATATTTTATAATATACAAAAAAAAATAATCAAATAAAGGCATTGGATTTACTTTATATTAATCCTTTGTTTACTGATGAAAGTTTGCTTTAATAATAACTAAGGGTGTTTTTCCAAGTTATCTCTGTTCACACTAATCTGACCTAGGTCTACAGGCGATTCAACTACCCTCTTCATCCCCTCTGTATTTGTTTAGGCTTAATAAAGGTGTGTATATACCAACATACCGTTTTCTCAGATATCAAGGCTACTGAGTAAGAGTCTTCATTTATTTCAATCCACCATTTGTTGATTTTTAATTATACCTTAAGCAGTTATGTTTAATTATTCTCATAATTTCAAAAGTGAAGGGATTGTAAACATATTATCACCTTGAGAAGTGTTTTTGAGATTGGTAACAAAATTATGGATATTTATCTCTTATAAAATATATCTGTTTATGTGGTTAATATTATTATGTAATGAAATTATTGGGGGTTTTAAGAAACTAAGGTTCCCAGTTACTTGGTCAAAAAAAAAGAGAAATATTATTTACAGTCCCTTAGCTAGGGCGACCCGAGGCAACCACCCTGGGTCGACAGTAGTGACATGTTCACTGGTTAATCTGCCATGCCGACGGCAGGTCAGACTTACTCGTAGACCTTCCTCAGCCATCACTCCTGCAAATCGACAAACCTATGATGAAATATAACCAATATAACAATTTTTTATACTGTGATGGTTGAGTTGCCCCGTGCTCCGCACCTTTCTAGGGACGGTCTGATTATATGGTCCAGTAAAAACTGTAAGATTCTAACGTAGTACAATCAGTTATTATGTGGTATTTACTCATTGTAGGGTAAAAAGCTAATAAAATGGTCTCCACATATAAAGATTTAATGGTATAAACAACGCTTTTCGAACACATAGTGTTCTTCCTCAGGCAATAACAAAGGGTCAGTGTCTGTGGTACAACTGGCATTCACCCTTAGTTAATGCCTGAGGAAGAACACTACGTGCTCGAAAAGCGTTGTTTATGCCATTAAATCTTTATATGTGGAGACGATTTCATTAGCTTTTTGCTCTACAACTGTAAGATTCGTCTACGATTCCTTTAGATATTTAGATAGTAATGCCAGTCGACGACGCCTCTGAACTGGTAGATCAAGGGTTCTCAACAGCCCCTCCTCAAACTCTTGATTTTTCACGCGGGAGGTAGAAAAATTTGATCATGTCGTCCTTCGGAGAGGATGATAAGCCATCGGTCCTGGCCATGTATGATGTCAAGTACTCGTTAAAAATCTCTAATTTAAACATAATTATAATTAATAATTGCTAAATTATAATAATAATTACTAAATATAATTGAGATACGCAAAATTTAAGACTCCCAATCTAGAATCAGCCATTTTGTGTGTTATCATAAAGCACCCAATGTTCGGCCTCTTTTTGGGGGACTACAACCACAACTTAACCCAACCTATATTAACCTATTGAAATAACCTATATATTGCATAACAAATGTGCAACGTATTCCTGTATTAAACAATAAGTTACTGATTTATTTTTGGTGATTAATACCTAAAGGAAAACTGTTGAAAAAGGAGTTTCGAGATTATGTTATCAAGGTACATTAATCAATAATTTATTAACTGCAACAGATCTTATTAAAACGAAACAAAGGAATACAATAATAAAATGTTGAATCCTGTAGCATATTAAGAAATACACCTCTAGGATTCTTTTTCTTCTGATTTGTTTTTTTCACAGACCCTCATTACTGTTGTTGGATAGGTAAAGCTTTTCTTTCCATGCTCCCTGTAAAAACTCCATTAAATAACACAACCCCTCTATCTAAACAATTTATGTAGACCCTTCTGTTCCTTCATCTTATCTAAATTAACTTCTACAAAAGGAAGAATCCTTTAAAATAAAACATAAAGGAAATCACAGACAACATTCATTTTAGAAGGAAAAAAAGTATTGATAAAAATATTACTTAACATAAACAATATTATGGAATAAAAGAATCAAAGATTCTTCATTACGGTTCGTGCTTAGATTACTTGGACTTTATCATATTTTCTAAAGTTTAGTTTAAAGTTCTTGTCATCACCACTAGGCTGCAGTTCAGGTCATTATGATGTTACTTTATTCTGCTATTACCGTTACAATTCTGCGTTGGAAGTATATATTTTAGGTTACTCATTTTATTCTACTAATATTAGAAGTATTTTAATAGGTAAATATTTTCCTTGTTAAATGAATTTAATAGGTTTTGTTCAAAATGTTCAAAACAAGAGGCAGGAACGTTCATTTGACAACCAGACGAAGGTCCTCAAACACTGCGGCCGCACACCAGTGTATGTTATTGTCCAAGGTGGGCCACTCAGAGTCGGGCACTCGATGCTACTCCCGCAACAGAAGTGTAACTCCGCACAACGGTTACACTGGGTAGGTATTTTTATTGTCAACTGGTATAAAGGAGGAAATCCCATGTAACTTGACCAGGTTATACGTGGTCAGGCTTAACCTAACCTTAATCTAGATCACAACTGAAAAAACACACTACGAGTATGTACCAGAATTGTATTGTTACAGCCAGGGCTGTGGAGTCGGAGTCGGAGTCGTGAAGTCGCAGTCAAAGTCGGGCATGTTTTCGACCTTGAGGAATCGGAGTCAGGAGAAATCAGCCGACTCCGACTCCTCACTTATTTTAATTACTTGTATACATAAAAAAAAACATAAGATGATAAACCATCGGGGAAGGACATTGGAAATTTGTTTGTACAACACAAAATGATTCGTTTAATACAAAATTTCTGACCTCACCTGTTCAATGTTTCAAAAGAATAATAATTAAAAATCTGGAATGGCCTATACTCAAATTTAATATAAGTAAATATAATATCAAACTTCTTGGTTATATAATATCCTATTATGATATAAAAACCTAAATAGGAAATGTTTATTAGTGTTTCATTCCTGATGGTGGTATTACAGATAGTGATTGAACCACTGTAACATATAGTACCTTTAGTATGACCACAACAGTAATAATATTTTTGTAAAGACAAAGAAAAAAAACAGGTCTCAAATCTTTTACAGGAGAACATGGTTATTGTTCCAAAGCCAGTGGATCTCATTCATAGCCATCTGTAACATTACATGGCTAGTGGTCGTATATCTGACGACCTTCTGCATTGAATAATTAAACCAAAGTTTTCGTTTGGAGGAGACCTCAAAATATTCTTATTTTGTTTAAAAAAAGTCAGAAATATTTAACAAAAAATTTGGAGTGGCCTAAACTTAATATCACTATAAGTGAAAAAATATCAGACTGGTTTACAATATAATGATATTTGTCGACTCAAAAACTTTCACATTCACTCATAACTCAGAATTTTTACATTTTATTGAAAAAATGTCTGTTCTGTTGTTCCTAAAATTTGAACATTTCTTTCATTATTCCTTCTCTAATTAAATCAGGAATGTGTACTTTATATCACTATTTTAAAGTCCAATCTGTTTATCTAATATAGTGGTGCCAAAAATCATTGCATCTTATTCTCTAAAACTAATAATAATTGATTATTATCACTATTTGAAAATTTCAATGAGGAAGAATGCCATTATTTAAGCTAATACATAAATTACAATAACAGCTTAATATATTTCTATTCATATTCTGCATACTAGATAAAACAATAACGTTCTAATAATAACACTATGCATAAAATTTCATGACATTTTTGTTAATGTAAGATGTTTACAAATTAATGAAACTAAAATAAAACTTCAAAATCATATATATTTATATATATATATATATATATATATATATATATATATATATATATTCTTAGTATGTATCTAGTATCTATGAAAAATGGTTCTAAAAATAATTGCGAGGCCACCCGTATCAAGAACACCGATAAATCAATTCCATGTTGCTTTAAAATGAATTCAACAAATAGGAGTCTCCGGCAGTGTTTTTTATCAATTTGCAATCTCTGGGCAATTTGTATTATGCTACAAAGAACGTTATCTATTTATAATTGTGTTATATATTTCGATCTTTTATGAAGTTATGATACTTTGAACTCTATTTCGCGCTAGATTTTTTTATGAAGTCACTTTAATTTTCCATTGTCATAAAAATTCAATTTACTGGAGCGAGTGTTAGGATTACCTGCGTGACGTACTCTTTTAAAAATTTGATGGGGATATATATCGAGAAAAAAATATATCAGTAATTAATCAGTTTTACATATTCAATTCAAATTCAAAGCTGGCTTTGAGTTCAATTTTAAACTATTTTAGCTGGAAGTATGGAATTTTTAAAAAGAATAAATATGAACTCTTAGACCAGAATAGTGAAAAAACCGGATATAGTTAACAACATAGCGCTCTTCAATAAAACGAAAAATTCTATTCCTTACTCTTTAATATTACCCAAAGATAATATGATTAATAAATACAAGAAAATCTACATCTGATATTATGTTTTGTTCAAGGGTGCAACATATAGATTGATTAAAAAAAAATTATTAAACCTCTAAACATCCAATTTTATTTAATTGAATTCACTCAAAAAATTTCTAGTCAATGTACAAATGTACATATATGTAATATATGTATATTACAAATGTACAATGTAAATATATGTAAAAAACACGACAAGTATAGCAAGTAAACCATTAGTCCAGGATGAACATTCAGTATTTATAGCTTTATATAAATGATTTTTTTTTAAAATTGATAATTTTTTGTCAAAATTTTATGGTTTTTAATGAGCCGTTTTTCAAGAAACATTTTCTGAAAATAAAAACTAGAATGAATAGAGAACAGAATTCTTTTTGTTAAAAATATGAATTTGATCCATCAAACGGCACGACCTGTAGGTACTAACGAACTTTTGGATACACAATCCCCCACCCACCGACCAATATGTATAATGCAAAATGACTTGAAATACCTCAAGTCTTTTGCATTATATCTGTCTTACAGGCTTTTTTACCTAAAAAAGCCTGTAAATCCGTCCAAATTTCGAGATAAAATTTTTCATGATTACTATAATTTGCTTATAGTAAAGTTAAACATAAGAACTTTTAAGTTATAAAAGTTAAGTGGAGCCATGTTATAAAAAGTTAAGTTATAAAAAACATGAAGAACTTCTCTGTTGTAAAATTTCAGAGACTCTGTAACCAATTAGGTTTTCTAAGATAGTTTATGAGTTGCATTGGATCTATTATAGCAGATAAGCATGCCTCTCCTTGTACTAGGGCCATTAAGGTTATATGTTGAATATGAAGGTATGATGGGTAAATTATGAAGCACATGATGCTTCCCTGGGGGTACACCCGTACTTAAAGGATGACTGAAAAGGCTCTCTGGTGACTAGGCTCCATGATAGCCAGGGTAATGTGGAATCGGGGTCACTATCTAAATCAGGGATATATATATTATATATATATATATATATATATATATATATATAGTTTTGCGCAAATCCAAAATTTATCATACATAAAAAGACTCCACACTATCCTTCGATAAAAGATCGCCAATAAACCATTCATAAACTATAGAGAAAAGATAACTTTTGTTTGGATTGTTTATTGTTATTATACACAAGAACAAACATATTTATCCTAAATTGTTTCATGATATCATTCCATTACATAATAAACATAATAATAGTGAGGAAAAATACATTAACTCTTCACCACAAGACACATCTTCCATAAAAACCAAAAATACGAGTATAAACAAAAATTGAAGTTTTATAAAATGAACACCAAAATTTTACCTTAAATAAAATAGAACAAAAGGGGTTACATTAAAATGTAAAATTTAGAGTCAAAAAATGGAAAAGTTGAGTTGAAATTTAAAGTTTTGGTTTTTCCTTTATATAACTTCAACATTTATTATATATTTTTGATTTTATATTCTAGATGTACCTGATGATGAACACAAAGTGTTCAAACTGCATTGTAAAATAGCTACTTATATAATTCATTATATTATATTCATTATAATATACTGAATTATAATGTTATATAAATTCATCTTACTTCGTGAATGACTATTGTAGTCGACCGGTAGTTTTCTACATAGTGCATCTGCAAACAGGACTCAAGTAAGAAATATTCAAGCATAATGGCACCTACTATAAATAAACTTCAATTAGGCAAAATTTTCACCTATCAATGTACAATCTTCATTGTGTGGTATCACAAAAGACTAATGTTTAGCCTACTTGTGTTCTCTCGTGGGACAGCTACTGAAACCTAAGCTAACCTAGAGAACTCTGATTCAATAAGCCTGGTTATTGAAACAATTGACCAGATACATTGAAGTAGGAAAATTTGTTAAATACTAAATTTAAGGAAGACAGTCGGGTGAAAAAGGGGTATACTCGTAAGTAATACGACCGCCTCTGGCGTCGAAAATAATTACACAACCCTGTATTTAACTAATTAAACAGCAGAAATATTAATCAACACGTGTAGACTTTGTTATTACGTAAACATCACGGACGATTTAATTATACCCAAAAATGCAAAATAATTCAGTAAGAAAATACGTTTATTTAAAAGAAAATCTGTTTCAGTTCACCAATAACAGATTGACAGCTGATGGAAATGACGGGGAAAAGAGGGTTAGAAAAGCAGGATGCAAGAAAATGGCGAAAGGGTGAAACGAAATTGAAGGAAATGAAAGAGGAAATGACAGTAAGATGAAATAATGGAAATAGAATAAAGAGGTCATGACTGCATATGGTTAGGGAAGAGAGGCCTCCTCTCGCTCAGGCTGCCACATACCGGGAGTAATAAGATTACGAGACGCCATGTCAACAGAACAGAGTGCTTTAAGGAATTAAACAACAGAACTCAGCAAACTTCAGCCAACTTCGTACATTACAGGCTAAAATAGTAACATGGTAATTTTATTTTAACAAACTAGTTACTAAATCGCAGATATACAATAGTAGTAATGCCTTGTTTATTTTATTTAGGATGACATTTACTGATTAGTGTAAATTATAAAAAGAAAAATTTTTGTGTCAATTTCTTAAGATATCCAGTCTTATATTTCTAATTAAAATTGTTGGTTAATCCCTGAGAGTCCATGTATTGTGCAAATAGTTTCTCTTGAATGCAGAAAAGGTGTCTGAATGTTTGTCTATTCATTTTTTATTTTTCAACTTACTCCATTATTATTTTCCATTAAATATTCGATTCCTTATTTATTAGCAATATATTGTAATGGTAACTCACTTTCACACAAATTTAAAATATTTATGCGAATCACAAAGTGTATTCCACGGCCAATTAAGATAATTACTTTCATTGTTATTCAAGGAATTTAATAGAATTGACAATCATCAATCTTGTTATTAATAAGAAAATGTTAACAACAATTTGTTTATCGTAAAGGGTATTCACAATTATAGGGTTATTTTTATTAATTTTTTTGTCATAGTAAACCTTTGAGATTGAATTAACTGTTATTTGAAGGTCGTTTTTGCAAGCTATTTTCAGAAATGATTATAATCACAAGATGTTCATAATTAAAACAATCGCAATGATTCTAGGATGACTCTAAGTGCAGTTTCAAGAAGATAACCTTTTGATACCACTAGAAACTAGTAAAGCTGAGGATACCTTAAAAAGGACTCCCTTCATAGGTAATAAGAATGCGGTCAGTTAGGAACGGCCTCAGTGTTCCATTTATCTTAACATATATTCTCCAATAAGCCAGGGCTCTGCATCGTTTGAGAGACAAATTCTTAAAGATTAGGAAACCTCTTCAAGGGAAATGGGTAGCAATTTATTCAGAATTAAAGAGATGGAAGAGACAAAATACGGAAATAGAGTTTATTTTTAAGAGTGGGATGGAGGTCTGGAAGAGCACTACCACCTCTGACGCTGATTCCTTAAAGAAATATTGTGTCTCCCAAATAACTCTACATTGGGAGCCCAAAAATTTACCTAACTGAAGTTTATTGAGTTAGATATAAGTTACTAGTTTAGTTAGTTAAGTTAGATTAATAGTTTAATAGGTAGTTAATTTAGTTAATAGTTAGGTTAGTTTAGTTAGTTAAAAAGCTGGACCGTCTATCACTTCTTAACGCAATCGGATTGTTTTACCTTCAGCGTGAAAATTCTGATACGTAAGAATGTAGTGGTAGTCCCACAAGAGAACACCTATAGGCCAAAGACTGGCACTTTTTGATACGACATGATGAAAATTTTACATTAGGAATCCTAAATTTTACCTAGCTCAAGTATATTTAGAGTAGAGATCTTTAACGAACACCTGAGATTATAAAGGCTTAGGAACGACGGTTTAAAGTCCTTTCCGAAAGTCAACGTATTCAGATTTTTTCACGAGGGAGGTGAAAAAATCTAGGGTCAGAGAGGGTATCGTACCAGTCCACAGACGAAGATAGTTATATATGAGCCAGAGTGGGACCCATTGCTAGCAGTGCAGAGGTGAATATGTAAACCACTAGGCTACTCTGGCCCTTATAGGCCCTCTGGCCTCTTCTTCTAATAGGGTCCACAAGCAAATAGTTACTATTGCAGAATCATTTTTATTGAAGCTGGTACCTACATTAGTGTTTCTAGAATTACAAGTACCCTTTACACGTAATTTAGTGATCAGAAATAAAAAAAAAACAGTACTCCAGTTTATGCATCCTACTTAATTGAACACTGAATACTAAATAAAAATTAATTTCAACTTTTAAAACTAACAAAATATATTTACTTCTTCAAGCTTCTAACAAGCTAATTATACAAGTAATAATGAAGAATGTATAAAAAAAAAGCTTATATATTAAAATGAAAATATATTGGACCGTGGTAGAAATTATACTTCTTTAAAAATTAAACTTAAAAAATATGTTTGTCTATCATTTTATAAATTACATTCCCTAGGATCTCTCTTGTTATGTTATGACGATAGACAAACCTTTTTGAAATTTAATGATCAATCACCATCTCTCTTAAAATTCATTTAACAGAAGCTAATTGACTTAGAACTGTCACAGAAGTGTCTTCCTGCAGAGAAATTACTCTTCTCAACTCCAACTTTATTTGTCTATAAATTAATCTATTGTAATTTATTCAAAATATTTGTGAAACTTTTAATTGTTCGATAAATATAGTGAGCTTTTATTTCAATTGAAATATTTCTTGAAATAATTTTCAAAATAATTTATGTACACATACCTCTGCTTAACGGACTAAAAGAGGGAAGAAGTGGCCTGGTAAAGGAGATTGTCAGTTAGTACTTCATTTGAAGTCTACTAGATATTTATACCTACGGCACAAATAAGTTACGATGTTTTGCAGTTGCTCTAACTTCTAACACACCAGCCAACTTAAAATTTCATACAAAACTGCGTTTTGAACTCTACTACAGGCTAATCGCTTTGCATACACTATTATTTAGAACGAACCATACAAAACTTCTTTTTTTTTATTCTAAATACAAAGCTTCGTAGTTATACGTTGGGGAAAAAAAATATGTTCTCTCTTGGGGCATCCACTGTGACATAGAACCTAACCAAAGCAGAGTTGGTCAGCTTGACCATATTTGATATTATTTATCAATATCTGACTGCTTTTAATCTAATAGTCGTATCAACTTAATGAGAGTCCTATAAAAGTAAATTATTTTTTTAATAAATAAAAAAAGTTAATTATACATTTCTTCAAACTTTTTGTCTGTGAAGGGGAATCTGTACTCCAATCATATACTGTAAATATGAAGCATCAACTAAACGGCTAAAAGGTTAACGATTTTATTCAAACTAGTGTGGATAGCTATCTACCAAATGAAAAGAAAATAATATTTTCAAATATACTTGCTATTAAATGCAAGACCTGTTCTGAGCTTGCTGATCCGTCTGAACATTAGCAGTGACTTAAATATGAAATTTGGTGATAACAAACACACACACAATTTGCAGAAGCCTATTCTGCTGAACTCAGGCAACCTAATACTACAATATTTATTCGAAAACTCAATATCAAAATATTGTAATGCATGTAACAGTTTCAGATTATTATAAATCAATAATATTATTATAAAAATTCGTCACACATTGTGATTCGGTGTGGTAACCGTCCGCCCAGTTTCACTCATTGTATGTTACATCTTCAAGTAAGACTCACAATGTGCGTAACCTGCTAAACCGGTGGCTACCTACAACCAACACCAACTCACGAGATGAGATGAATTTTTATAATAATATGATGTTTTCTAACTTATGTAGTGATGCATGTATATGCATGTATTTAAGTATCAGAATAACAAAATTTCACAATAAACACGTGAGATAAAATATACAGATTTGACTCTGACGAAGACCGCTTGTTAAGATTGAAAGATTTGAGTATTTTTTTTATTTGTTACTGTGGTATGGACTTAAAGTGTTAGCATATAGAAATAAATTAGAACAGCATGTTATGATTAAATAATAATCCAAATTGTTATATTTTAAATACATTTATTGATGATTAGTAAATACTAGCACACCTGTATCAGATGTAAAATACTTACGCTATGCAAAATCAATAAATTTAGTCACAAATGACAGGTTGGTTGAGGGAGCTTCAGACCAAATAAGGAACTCTATCTTCAAAGCAAGTCAGAGATACGTTAAGCGAAATGATGGGCAAAAGTCGGTATTATTGATTCTGAAACTTTGCTTACAAAAGTGAAACAGCATCGCCTAAGGGGACCATAAGCAGAGTGTGCCGACTTTGACAGACAAGCACCAACGGAAACTTGACCTGAGTTAGAGTCCTTTACTGAAATGGAGACTTGAGTCCAATACAAGACCAACTCGAGAAAGCAAGACAAATCTCCTCGGCCTAATGGAGGTTCCTTGTAACTCTACTTAGCTTACATATACCATCTACCCCAAAATAAACCAATCATTAAGACAGTTTCAATAAGGAAATAATTAGTCTCATCAAAGGTTTCAACTGACACCAAAAGATTTCCTATGAAAGAGAAAATAATATAACATCAACAAAGAGAGTCAATTAATCAAGTTACATGGTAGAAAATAACTTCTTCCTGAAGTGTAGCATTGACAAATACACCTTTTATCAAGAATGACGCAAATCCCTTCAAATATCTCCAAATTCCAATTATACAATTCTCCTTATTGAATTGTTACTGAAATAACTTTTTCTCAGTATATAGTATTAATAATAATGAACAGAATTCGTAAACTAATAATCTAACAGGTTTGTACTAAAAACTTCTCTACATTTTAAGGATTTTTTTCTCTTGATTTCAATTCTTTCTAGTAATATACTTAAAAGGTTGACTAACTTAGGTTAGCAACAGGTCTATGCAGTTAATACACCGACTCCGACTACAGTATTTCTCGACTGAGGCATCAATTCTTTCTTTTAAGTATACATTTTTTTATACTCTGCATCAATCTACAACGATACTCTTACTGGAACCAGCTGCTCTCACAGCAGGATTTCATTGTACTATGAAAATCCCAAGAAATGCAATTAATTTTGTAAAGTTTAATGTGACTGCATTACACTGCTTTGCTGTTTGTGAATAACTATCATCTATAATATATTATGGCTTCTAAAATACAAACAGTTAACTATAATGCAAAATGCACTTTTGAAATGTAAAACATATGTTGAACCGACTTGACAATATATACTAAACGAAATCTCGTATGAGTTGCCTCTGTACGTATTCGCCCCTGAACTGGTAACTCCTGGGTTAGATCCCATCTGGCCCTCGATTATTCTACATGGGAGGAGAATAAAATTGAATACACATGAATTAAGCAAAATTTAGGACTTCCAATGTATAATCAACAGGTAATGTGGCTCATCGATTATTGAAACGGGTATCAAATAAAAAATGAGTACAATTCCGTCCCTAGAAGGTAAAAGAAAGCCTTTTATGTGTGGTTGTTTGAAAAAAAAACAAAACTCTCATTTACCTAATTCGTAGCCAGGTTAGTGGCTTATACTCACTAGGTGTAAACTTGTATAAATCTATATTATATGAACAGTAGAAATGAAAGATTTCTTAAAATAAACTTTACTCATATTTGAAATAGACAGGAACATTAAGTCTTCACACAAAAGGGGTTTATTAGAAAACTATGCACAGCGTTAGCAACAGGTCTATGGAGTCAATACACTGAACTCCCGACTCCGACTACTAACAAATTCAACAGGCTGACTCCAACATTTCTCAATCTAACTACAGCATTTCTAAATTCTTGACTCCAACTTTAATTCTTCCGTTGAAGTACACATTTTTTATAGTCTACTGCGATCTACAACACTAGTCCTACTGGTACCAGCTGCGTCCGACAGCAGGATTTCACTGTAACTAACAAAATCCTAAGGATATTTATTCAATTGTATAACATTTCGACAGAAGTGTTCATCTCCAGGTCAATATGCATAACTCCCGACTCCGACTACTAACAAAACCAACAGGCTGACTCCTAAGTTGAAGAAGAAGAGTGATATGTGAACTAGAGAGCATAAGGAATATGACAAAGAGGTACAGATTTGAAATGAGAAGTGGAATATTTAAAAAGAAAGCTTATTAAACAAAACAATTTTCTTATTCCTCTCCATGCCGATTAACCTGAAGAAGAACACGAACTGTTCGAAACATGTAGTTTATTAATAATAAAGTAATAATAATATAATAATAATAATAATAATAATAATATAATAATAATAATAAAATCATTTATGTGAAGACTTTAATTTTCTCCAAATTTATTTTGTTTTATTCCAAATATGAGTGAATAAAAATAAATAACTACAACAATAAATGATTGTACTCCTCTTAATTTAAGAAACAACTATAACTTTGGAAAAGATAGAATGATAATTTAATAGCAGGTTAAAAACAAAATACATAAAAAATACACTATTTTAAAAGTATAAATACATTACAAATATTTCATTTTAGTATCATCTAGCATGTATTTTCAATGTTATAGTATATAGAAAAACGTGATCTGATTATTAAGAAAATTAAATTTAATTTCCTTGATGTAAAACAAGATTACAATTCTTTTAATTAATTTTCATTAATCACTTCTGACATTTTTTCTATTCCTACAATTCTGTAAAATACATCTGCAGTTAAACGGAAACTACTAACTTCATACTTTGAAGTTAATTTACTTGTTAACACTTTTGTAGAGAGTGTTTAATGTGTTTAAAATTCATTATAGTTTGCCCTTTTTTTATTCTTTGGATTTAAATTAAAAGCATTTAAAATTATTTTACCTTTTTGAATAAATCATTATTATCTTGCCACTTTGACTCTTCGATTTATTCACGCAAGAGGTGAACAAAAATCTGAGAAAGGACGTAAGCCGTCGGTCCCGAGTCTACACGATATATCAGCCATTCGTTAAAGAACTCTACTTCAAATATACTTGTATCAGGTAAAATTTAGGACTACCAATGTAGAATCAATAGGAAAACACAATATTACTAAGAGTAATCATGGTCAGAAACGTGTAGCTTTCAATTATAACTTTTTAATTTCTATAATAATGCTACTTATTTTAGTGTATTTTACATCTAAGTTGGCAACACCGCATTACGGAAGAAAGATTTTTTATCTTTATGCTTCTTTCCATTACCTCTACTATTAATTATCTGTATTTTCCAGCTCTATACTTGTGTGTTTATATGCAACTTTTTACCTAGTATATTTTAAATTCAATTGTACTCCCCTAGTGTATTTGTTTATTCCCTTGATCCCCACCTTGGAGAAATTGACCTAAATTTCTTTTTATCAAAACGCTGGCAACACTGTAACCTATTATCATAATTAATTAAAATTTAAGTCCCTAAAAAAAAATGGGGGGGAAGTAGCTTATTTTAGGGTATTTTATTTTCTCTCTTGGCGTTTTTATCTTTATCAGGTATAACTGTTTGGAGCAGGGGACTAAGAAGATTTTTGAAAAAAAGCTGATTTAATTTACCGAAGAAATATAATGAGGCTATGGATTTTGTGTAAGAATAATATTATCAAATGCGCTAATGGTACAGCCATAAAGGAAACAACTTTCATGTTTACTGAAATTCCTGAGATTAGAGAAATGTTTTTTATAAACGATGACCGTTGTCTTGATTGTGCTGTTGGTCAATACGGTTGAACTAATAAACAAAGTGAAAGACATAACAATAAACGCACAAACCAAACTTGTTTCATTCGACATTGAAAACTTATACACTCTGTTCCCGTCACAGAAACACTTAACATCATACGCGAAATAACTAATGTACATGAACATGACAATAGTACAGAAGAACTAATAAAACTAACTAAAACAACTCTCAAACAGAACTACTTCAGATATAACAATGATTTCTACAAAGCAAATGATGGATTAGGAATGGGACATCCAACATCTGCGATACTTTCAGAAATTTTTCTCCAAGAACTCGAAAGGGTCTATGTAAATGTTCTAAAGTCAAAATTTAACGTTGTTTACTATTGCAGATATGTTGATGATTCCTTCCTAATAGTCAATAACCCTAGTAACCAAAATAAAATAGACATAAAGAATTATCTCAACTCACTAAACAACAAAATCAAGTTCACCCACGAAATAGAAACAAATGACAAATTAAACTTCATAGACTTAACAATAGGAAAAACTAAAGACAAACTCAGCTTTCAAATATACCGCAAACCAACTACCACCGACACAACTATACATAAATCATCACTCCACCCACCACAACAAAAAACATCCGCGTATAGATATATGATTGATAGATTACTAAACATACCCATGAATGCAATTAACTACAATAAGAAATTAAATACCATAAAAACAATAGCAAAAAATAACGGGTATAAGGAAAAAAGTATACAAAGACTAATAAACGAAAGAAGAAATAAACACAATACTAACAGTACAACATCGGGAATAACGAACAGATACGCATCTTTAACTTACATAGGTAAACCTAGCGAAAAAATTGCGACTCTTCTAAGAAAATATTCATTAAAAATAGGTCATAAAACGAATAACACTATAAACCAAATCACAAACAACACAACAGAGAACAAAGATAACAAATTCGAAAAAAGCGGAATATACAGGATTAAATGCAAAGATTGCGGTAAAAACTACATCGGGCAAACGGGAAGGACACTAAAAGACAGATTCAAAGAACACATTAAAGACTACACCAACAACACAAACAGATCAAACTATGCACACCACTTAAACAAATTTGGACATAACCCAGACAGTATGCAAACACAATGGACTCACTACAGACGGGACAAAAAGGACAACGAATGAACATACAGGAACAAATAGAAATATATAAACATAAAATGACAGACAATATAATCAATGAACAAACAAACCACCAAACCGACATTTTAACAAAACCACTAATAACATTTAAAAGACGACACAAGGAACTGGAAACAGCTAATGAAATAAGAAATAAAAGGAAACAACATAGCAATTAAAGAAATAGGAAAAAAATATACTACACACAACACTGATTACACAATGTAGATGCTATATATAGGTAGGTTATAGGAAAACAACATTCACAGTCAGTTAGGTGCTCTTGAAGATGGGATCCAGACGGACCCGAAACCGGTCGAGCTTTTCAGAGACTTTACGAGGTATGACGGAATGTATTATTACTAATTCTAATTATATAAGAATATTACAAATTCATTATGGTATATTTCTTTATGTATGTTGCTATATTGATTTATTAATAATAGCATATATGCTATGTAAAGCTTAAATTTTTCTCTAAGACAGTGAGTGGTACCGGACTTTTTTTTCACTCCTTACTCCTAAAGAAATTTATCCTAAACCTCGCACCCAATGAAATGTATACTATGCTCAACGATAAGCTGTATCCTATATTTTAAAATATAAGAAAAAAAATAATTGAATATAACGAAGAAAGTATAATTTACAAAAAAATAGTAACTCCTACGAAAAGTGTTAAAGGTAATAATAATGATACTGGGGTAAATAAATAATACAAAGTCTCAACACAAAAGAAGTTTTTTTAACTCAAATAACGTGTTTCGAACACTTTGTGTTAAAAAGAAATTTGAATTAAAAAAACATCTTTTGTATGGAAACTTTGTATTATCCATTTACCCCAGTATGAGTAAATACCTCACGATTCTGGATGCACAACTAATGAGGTAATAATAATTGATATCATCCTTCCAAAATATTGTTAATTACTTTTGTTAATGTTTATTGAACAAGTATAATAAACCAACATGTGAAATATACTCAAAAAACGAAAACAAATCATATGTTTTCTAATATGAAGAATGTTCATCTTAATTATAAAAAATAAAAATTCAAAAAATATTTTATATTATTCTTTTATATTATATTTTAATATTTGATATTAATTATTTTAATACTATATTATTATTAATGATCTTTTCAAAGCACCTCCTGGGGGTGCCTCTACTCCATGATGACAATCCCTACTCTAAGAGATCGGACAGGGTTTTTGTTGTTTTGTGCAACCAAAAACAGAAAAAAATATAAACATCTATTATATTTAATAACAACAAACGGAATAATGAATAACTCCATAATACACTAATCATCGCTATTAAACAACAATTAACCCACCTATCAGATATTAAAAATAGAAAAATGTTCATGGATTCTATAATATTTACCCTCCTAGTTTATATTTACTCAATGTAGAAAATAAAGAAAAGTTTCCGAATAAATAAGTTTCGGATCTTATTTTCATCGGAAAAGTATATATATATATATATATATTTCTGGTGGTCTATCTCTAACCCTAGAGGAATTATAACAAACATATAAACATGCGCTGCAGTTTAACTATAAGTGTAAGTTAAGCCAGGGTAAATGTATAAAAAGATTAACATTCAAAAACTGTAAAACATGTAGTAGCCCTCTATATCTATATACATTCAAGAAACGTTTTATCTGTACATTGCTCAGAACTGACTCATTTCAAAGTTATCATTACGTTTCATACATTAGAGGCACCGAATCCACCTTAGAAAAATTTCTGATTGTCGGTTTAACAGCAAAATTTTGTCACAAGTAAACTCAGCCACTACAGGACATCGTGAGCTGAAACTTTAAAAGTCGGTTCGTGCATGTCTAACTTAAAATCTAAGCTTTGGATGGATTGAAAATTCAACGTAGTAGCAAAGTTATGGACTTTTAAGCCGTCTTTGGCTAACTTCACAGATATGTTTATTTTGAAAATAAACAGGTACAGCAAGTAAGTATTGCTAGTTGATTTCAATTTCATTTGCATTTAAGTTCAATTTCATTTTAGTTTCAGTCAATCTATTTAGAACAACTGGCTTTGTGAGCGTGAAATTCTCACACCTACAAATGAGCAGGTAGGGAAAATCAATAAACAATTTCTTGCACTATGTCAAGCTGAGGAAGAAACTTACAAATCACTAAACAGAGTAATTAGTGATTAGGAAGCAGTTCTTTATCCAGTTGAATTTTTTGACTTAGTGAATGCTCCTGGACAGTGTGCCCATGACTTAAAACTTAAAGTAGGGACACCAATCATGCTATTACGAAACTTGAGTGCCCCAAAATGTGCAATGGGACACAACTACCAATTCGTTCTTTGCACAGAGAAGTCATAGAGGCTAATATCATGACTGGGTGTGGTACTCGAGAGTCAGTGTTTATACCATGCATACCATTGATACCTAGCAACTGTCCCATTCAATTCAAACGATTTCAATTTCCCATCAGCGTCTGATTCGATATGACAGTAAATAAGTCGCAAGGCCAAACTCTGTCTACGGCAGGAATAGCAGTGAGTGAGATCAAGTATTTCTTACATGGCGAACTGGATGTTACTTACTCAAGAGACAGAGGTTCCAACTCTCTGTTCTTCCATTCACCTGAAGGACAGACAGCTAATGTGGTGTACGAGTATAATCACTTACTTAACACTGGGCTAAAAAATTATTTTTTCTTATTCTATAATGTTTCTAATAATACTTTGAAATGCCACGTATCATCTCTGAATTTCTGTAAAATACCCATCAAAGACGGCTACATCTGCTAGTAATACTATAAAATATATATTATTATATACATATTTATTTCTAATAAAGAAGCATTTAACCTAGATATATCAAAAATAACTGAGCGATACAATTTACTACATAAAAATATCCGCATATATGTAATTTAAATATAACGAGTGTTTATACATTGAGGAGAAGGAATAGTTGTTCATGATTCACGCAGTTTTCATTGGAATAATAATTCAAAGAAAAATTAACTTACCAAATTCACAAATGATTGCTATCTTTCAGTCATCGTCTTCATGCAGCCCTGAAACAAAGGGAAACTATTAATAGACTTGCCTACAACTAATTCACGAAGAATATCTGGAATTTCGCATGCAATTTAGAAAAGCTGATCTACTTTACACTATTCTTGCATCACTCTACTTCAATGTACTCATCTAACCTAATGAAAAAAAAAATTTTCACTATGTTATTACAATGCGCAATGAACATAGTGAACTGAAGGCTCAAATATGTCTTTGAAAACAAATATTGAGGATTTTAAGTAATATTCACCAAAGAAAGTTTTTTTTTTTATCTAAAAATATTTAGCAGCTGTTAGAGACCTAATAATATTAGAAATATGTTCAATTGAATAGGAATTAACCATGAATTATTAGAGAGAGATATCCAAAGTATTTATAGGATGTTTAATAGACAGAAAGTGTATCCAAAACTTGTAATATGAATACTTAAAAAAATAACTGTACTTTGTCAGAGGCGTTTATTTTTTTGCTTAATGGTTACACATATATATATATATATATATATATATATATAGATTAAAACTCCGATCACTGTGATCACAACAAAATAACAGTTTGCTTCTTTTTTTTTATTTGGAATACTGGTATTTTAATAACAGTGCATAATGCATCTAAAACATAAAATAACTAGACTACCCGAGACCCTTTGTCTCACTCAGAAATGATAGTAATAGTTATTGAAATTAATTCACTGAACATGATTGCCAGGGATAAATTTAATTGTTGTTTCTTGTTATTAAGGCACGGAAACAGATTCTTATATGGTCCAAGCTTTTGATATAGTATTCTTAACAATTTCAAGACATATACATAGAAAGTATATTTAGCAAAATAAAAAGCATTTAAAAGTAAAAACAATAATTTATTTTTATCATATAAATAAACAAAACATCAATTCAAGTTATATACACAATCAAATATATTTAAAACAAACAAACCTTGTAAATTGAAAAATTCAATTTGTTTACCTAACATAAAATAACATTAATAAAAGGAATGTGTCTTTATAATATTACCTTAGAACATTGGTATTTTATCTGACAGTTGTGTTCAAGTTTGTTTGCAAAATTATTCATTTTTAACCTCTAATACAGTAGTTTATTATATATTTATGTTATATTATATTATGGCTAGTGTCATCAGAGAGCACGCAAGTCTCTGGGCTACTCTGTCTCCATGCCTTTATTTTATTACCAGTGTTTATATAGAGCAAATTTTAAATTACATTTTTTTTTTAATACATTTTTGCTACTGTCATCGGCGAGTACGCAAGTCAGTGGGCTATCCTGGCTCCATGACTTCAGTTTATTTCCAGTATTTTAAATTGAACAAATATTAAATTAAAAAAAAAATTGCTACATTTGCACTACTGTCATCGGAAAGCATGCAAGACACTTGCTAACCTGGCTTCAATTTTCTGAATATAGTGATAATTTTCTTTTCTTTAACATTATTCAGGTAATAAATAATATATATTTAATTTCAGGTCTCTATCTTCACGGAAAATGGGTGAACAAACAAACAAACAAAAACTTTACACTGATATAAACTTCAATTAATAATACCATTTTGGATCATTAAAAAGCTTCTACACTGATATTACATTCTTTTAAACTATTCGAAAATAGTGTAAAAAAAACAATTGTTGTTTCGTATGGTGTCTTAATGTATCACACATATTATTCATAAATGAAACCTATATTTATAAATAACCTGGGAAATGTAGTTTAAAATATATGGAGTTATGGGGTTATATATCTAAATTCCTGCAAAGAATATAATAAAGGAACAAGATGTTTCTCTTTTTTATATTAGATTAGTTTGTGTGTTGTATTTCGTACTACCAAGCTTCATTATATTTGTTATATAATCAATGTAATGTAAATGTATGTACTATTGCTGCAAGACATGCAGAATAAACAAATATACAGAAAAAGAAACCTCTTTGAGTATCAATAACTTAAATTAGACTAACGAGTAATTATAATTGTATTAATTCTAATTCAAAACAATTTGTGATTTATTCTTCATAGACTTTCTCTAAAAAGAAGTTGACATCTTATTTTTATCTAATACATAAGTAATTTAATATTTAATGCAATCAATTACTGTAATATGCAATGTAATTTAATGTAAGTGACTTTTATTTAATGGAATAATAATGTGTTAGCAAGGTATGAAGAAATCTAAACTTCAATTCAGGAGAATCATTGTCCTGATTTGATTTAAACTTCAATTAAAAGCATTCACTAATTCATTCTCTAAATATTTTCAATTATAATTATTCTAAATTATACTTAAACAACTTTTACTCACTATTTGATGTCGTTTTTTAAATCAAGTAGCTATTTAACACAATAAAACAATTCAGTTAATGAATTAACTGATATGAAAACACTTAACGACTCGTAGAACTATCAACAACGACTTGGTTTGTTCTGATTCAGCCCAATGCCTTCTCAATTAGTTTATTCATTAGATTAGTTTGTATTTTTTTTTTTTGTTAATTATTTAATCTTATAGACAGTTCTATTAGCTTTTTGTTTACAAAAAAGAATTTCTGATTAATGACCTGATTTTTTTTTTTTTGATAAACTATCAATTATCAATTTAAGTAGATGTTTTACTCGTCTCATATGTTGGGTATGTGAGGTCAGGTTTAGTTAACAGGAGCACGACTGATATTAGTATTGGCGATTGCAGGTCAAATATGGGTCATGACCCAAATATTTAAAATGTTTTAAAATTAAAATATACCCTAATGACAAATAAATATCATTTGATGATTTCTTAAAAAGGGAGTAAACATTAAATTATGAATTTACTGTGAAAGATTAATTTAACATGATGTATTGTCAATAAACTGTGTGACAACCATGTGAATAAGGCAGAAACTGTAGTAATATGAAAAACGGAGAGGATTGCACTGATAAGTTTAATAATTGAGTTATTTTAATACCATATACACGCTTGGTATTTCTTACTACTGCTGGGCTGCAAAGGACCTTTTTTCAATGATTGAAGATAAGAGAAAGGGGATTTATTCAAAAGTGAATTGATAAGAACTGAAAAAAGATTTAAACAATAAAAACAAAACTCTTTGAAAAAAAAAAAGGATTTCAGTGTGCAGGTGAGGCAGGTATAAGAGAGGAAGCAATAAAACTTCAAAAAGCAGGAGGCCCTTTCATCCCACCGCCGACTGTTACTTGACACCCAAACGGCGGGTCAACAGCCAACTTGCACAACTTTCCACTTCAACTGCCCTCCCGGTCGATCTCCAATGAAAGCTAGCCAGATAGAATAACAATGAGGCAAGCAGGGAATCATTGGCTGTAACTTAGTAGTAAGGCACCCATTCCAACACATCGTCTTTAAGAACTTTCACTACTGCTTTGGAAGTTATGGGCTAGGCTAGTTCAGTGGCTTTCGACCTTCACTCTGCACTTGTTCAATATCCACCCATTCTGACCCTAGATTTAATCATGTGGAAACTGAAAAAACATGAGTACGTCGTTTCCAGGAGAGGGCATTAAACCGTCGGTACCGAGCCAGGGACATGACTTAAAGCGGCATACTTTGAAGAATTGATGCTTAAATAAAAAAAAATACAAGATTATTGGGAAGATATAAAATAATTTATCAATATATCCTTAAGACAGCAATACATATAAAATATTTAATCATTTAAAATAATTACTATGAAGTAAGTAGTGGCCCAGTGCCAACGAACTCACCTCCGGAATTCTGGATTCGGGGTTAAATCAGCACTCCGGCATTAAATTTACTAATACAGAAAGTGAAGTTATCTGAATACTTCGTAAGGATGGTATGTTAAGCCTGTATTGGTATAATGAGTCGCCCCTTAGCCTTTCAGCTGTTCTCCCCATTATGACAAAAGTGGCTGAAGCATTTTTTACGTGCAAGCACTTTCGCCGCATCCCGGGATTACTAGTCCTAACCAAAGAGGGGGCCAAGTAAACCTCCAGGATATATATGCCCAAGGTGGAAGGAGGTGAACATCCCCAGCTTTTCATCAATCTCGTAACTCACTTTTATAATGTACAACAGCATTTCTAACAGTTTAAGTCACCAGTTCTCCATGAGGACGTTAAGCCGTTGATCCCGAGCCTGTGCAATGGCAAGTAATCTTCAAAGATCCCTACCCTAAATAGAATTGAGTTAGACAAAATTAAGGGCTGCCAACGTAGAATGTTCAAAAGTTTGGCATCACAAAGGGGTCAATCTTTCACTTATATCTTTTCTGTCATAAACAGTGCCACGATGGGAAAGAAATTGGGAGGAATCTTTTAAAGGCCTAACAAAGGAATATTTTCCTAGTATAAAACAAAGATTATCCATGAAACATTTCCAAATAAAGTATAAACTATCCCAATACATGACAGGACATGGGCCATTTAAAGAATATCTGAGCAGGGTGAAAATAGCTCCTAGTCCTACATGCCCATGTAACGCGGAGACACCCCAATCTCCTAGACACTTGGTGTATGAGTGCTGTTTGAGGGAACCACAAAGACTGGCTCTTATACGTAATGTCTTGGTTTGTGGAGAGGAGTGGCCCGTTAGGTGTTCCTCATTAATTAAAAAACGTTATTATAAAGAATTTGTAAAATTTTTGCACTTTATAATCATTTAAGAAAAAAAATTATGATGTTGAATTATGAATGAATGTAAAATAAGTTAAAATAAGTATTTTGTAGTGTTAATGAAAGAAGTATTGTGTACAATTTGATGATGAAGCTTGTAATACACAGTGGAACATGCTGGAACAAAATACAAAATGAAAAAAAAAATCCATTCTGTCATGGGGCGGTCACTGAACTTAACCTAACATATTATTTGAAGTTATGTTCTCTAGGAAAACATCTATTAGTATACCTCTTATGATATTATTCATTTATAGTATTTCATACACTAAAAAAAGTATTCATCTCAGTTTTGAAGCACCTTCAAATATTTGATGCTTTCATTGTTACAAAATGTTTCATTATAGTTAATCTACCCAAGTGGCAAAGTGAAATGAGGAGGGAAAGACGACACGTCATAACAAATCGTCATCTCAAACACAAATGCGATCATTGGTACAACATAAATCACCATACTGAGCCGAACACAGACGGATCGATGCATTTCAAACAGAAATACGATACAGTGTTTCAACATACATCACCATACTGAGCCGAACTCTGACTATTCCGTACCTCAAAGACAAATACGATATATTGCATCAACATACATCGTCACATTGAGACGGACCCTTATAAATAGTCATGAGAAACACAAATAAGATACATTATTTCAACAAATCCATACTGAGATTTACTTTACATTTCATTAACCTACATCACACACTGAGCCGAACTCTATGGAACCGTCATATCAAAAATATATGTGGGTGAGATACGAAAACTTTGAGTTCATAGCACATATCTAAAACTAAAAAGCAATCTAAATTCCCCAAATTAATTAAACTAATAGATTTATTAAGTTAGACTAGGTCCAACTATTTACTGTAACTTTATAATATTCTCAGTTGAACATTAATGAATAAAATTAAATATTGTGTATTATAAAGAAGAATAAATACGAATATGCATCTATTTTCTAGCTATGAAAAAATCAGGAAAGTAATAATGGTCAAAAAATGAATTGTTAGCCATTATGGTAATCGTAAATCCATTACAATAATATAAAAGTTGAAAAAAAAAAGACCAAATTATTAACATTGGATGGCGAATTGAATTGAAGGAAAAGAAAAATTGCATGCGTTGGGTGTGGTATGAATGAATACAGGAGGGTTGTTAGGCCATGGAAGTGATCTGACTGTCGTAAATCGGAGTACGGGCATAAAGCCAGTCTGTTCTGGGACGACAGGAAGGGAGTCAGACGCCACTAAGGTCGCCTCAGACCGGCCCTAAATCTGGCCCCACTCTAATCATTGATTCCACCTCCCAATCATCTTGGAACGAATCAAAGGCATTGTTCAATCATTGAATCAACTATTCATCGTCTCTTAACACATGCCCATGGGTATTGTTAACAATTACATTCTGATTGTAAAGGTGTTAATTAAAATTATTTCATATCGAATGAGAAAGGAAGTATCACATATACATGGGGAGTAATTCATACTTATCCATTCTAAGAAATAAAAAAAACTAGCCAACAAAGAATAGAACGAACACTAAGTAGAACACAGTTTCCAAAATTAACTTTGAGAGGGTAGGATCTTCTCTTTAGCATAGTACCATAAATAAATATAATACTTTGTTCATTAGCTAATTAACTCAAAATTAGAATTATGAGTAAAAATACTTTTCAAAAGTGTCATCAGCCTAATACTTTTTTGGCAAATGTTTAGAATGAACTTAATTACATTAAAGCAGAGATGGCCACTCTTTTCAACTCGAATTTAACTTTCAAAATAATCAAATCCAATGTATATATATATTCTTTCACAGGAAACACAGAGAATAAAAATCAGTCTCCAAACCACGGATGGTTTACTTCCATTTTTTTTTAGATTATATATATATATATATATACATACTTTTTCGATTAAAATATGATCCGAATTGTCAAATACAGTTCAATGTACATAAAGAAACATAGAGAAATTAAAAACACACACTTACAGTCTCTAATTTTCGGTTGAACCATCTTCAGGAGAGATAAGAGAGTGAAATCAAGCGCACTGGTACAGAGACGGTTGTAAACCGTCTAATTACGAAACTTAGAGACTGTAAGTGTATGTTTTTAATTTATCTTTGTTTTTTTTATGTACATTGAACTATATATATATATATAGTTAGCAACCGTTGTATCTCCGACCTGCTTGGTTGAATCTCTTTCTTTTTTGTCCTGAAGACAGATTTTCCCAAGATAAGAGTTTAGTATGTCTGTTACATCACACTATGTGTAATTTTTTATTGTATCTGAACATATTTTTTTCGGTTTGGAACATTTTTCCTTTTTAAACTTAGTATAAAGTACAAATACTCTTGTAAATATATAATTCGAACATGAAACAGTCATTTAGAACAATTTTCTAAACTATTAAAACAAAACAAGTTGGATGAACAAGAATAAAACTGTTGTCCTAATCAAGAGGAGGAGAAGAAAAAGGGTTGGTCAGTTGGTAAACAACAACTTAGTTTCAGCATTTTGTTGTTGTTTGCCGGCTGAGCAGAATTCTTCTTTTACTGATGATGATAAGGTCGAAATACGAGGTGTATAAATAAAGTGGTGAGACTGCCAACGTCGCTTTCGATCTGGCAACGCTGGAGACGCGTGGCCTTGAGTAGCGTCAGGTGCACGTGTGATGCGCCTCCAGTATGAATCTGAACTCGCCACAGTCATTTGTTTGTCCGTAGCGTTGGTTTTCGTGAAATGGTTTTTTCTTGAGCGTTTTAAAAATGAGTGACCTCAAAGTTGAGCAGCGGTGTGCAATCAAATTTTGCTTCAGACTTGGACATAATGCAACCGAAACTTTTGAAAAATTTCAGGAGGCCTATGGAGAACGTGTTTTATCAAGGGCACAGGTTTTTCGGTGGTTTAAGGAATTTTCAGAAGGAAGAGAGTCGATTGAAGATGAACCACGAAGCGGAAGGCCTTCAAGTGCAAACACCGATGAAAATGTCAACAGAGTACGGAACCTTGTGCGTTCAGATCGACGCTTAATCAGCACTTCTACCGTGAGGTCCTTGAAAGACTTCGAAAAAGAGTCCTTCGTGTGCGGCCAAACATCAAAGACAAGTGGGTGTTGCATCACGACAACGCGCCCTGTCACACTGCCATCTCAATAAACGAGTTTTTGGCCAGTAAAAACATTCCTGTTGCTCCTCAGCCTCCTTATTCACCAGACTTGAGTCTTTATCACTTTTTCCTCTTCCCGAGATTGAAAAATCACCTCAAGGGAACTCATTTCGGGACACTACAAAAACATAGAAACTGCTGTAACCGACCAGCTGAAGGCCATTCCAGAATCCGAGTTCCAGCAATGTTACAATGATTGGAAGGACCGTCTCCAGCGCTGTGTGGCTTCCGAAGGGAACTATTTTGAAGGTGACAATATCACATTGTAATTATATTTGAATAGAAATTTAAAAAAACTCAGTCTCACTACTTTATTTACACACCTCGTTCTAACTTCAACGATTTCTTTTCTTTTAATAGTTTGCTATATAAATGTATACATACAAGCTTTCACACAAACACTTGAAATAAGAATCAATTATCAAACCACAATATGAAATGGGGAAAAAAAAACCTAAGATCTTTCCACCGTAACAAGAGGTCTTCGTTGTAAGTTGGATTTTGACACTAACGAAGACAGCTTGTTACGATTGATTTTAGTCTTTTTTTCCCCATTTCATATTGTGGCTTGATCATATATGTGTAGAAAATGAAAGATTATCAGGACTCGGTTAGTTCTTCTGGTTAGGAAGGAATTCCGGAAACTGGAGAAATTGTGTAAGAAACAGGTACAAGCCAAATATGGGGCGTTATTTAACAATATATGTTTAAATGAAGGACGCTTCCAACTTATACATATATATATATATATAGTTCAATATAAACAAAGAAACATAGAGAAATCAGAAGAACACACTTACAGTCTCTAATTTTCGGTTTGAACCGTCTTCAGGAGAGATAAGAGAGGGAAACCAAGCGCACTGGATCAGAGACGGTTGGAGACTCCAACCGTCTCTGATCCAGTGCGCTTGGTTTCCCTCTCTTATCTCTCCTGAAGACGGTTCAAACCGAAAATTAGAGACTGTAAGTGTGTTCTTCTGATTTCTCTATGTTTCTTTGTTTATATTGAACTATATTTGTCCGTTTTGGATCGTATTTCCAACGAAAAAAAGTATATATATATATATATATATATATATATATTCAATGTTTTGTTATTGAGGGCTAGGTCAAATAAAAGAAAATAAACTCCTTTCTAGGCCGACGTTTCGATGTATTTGTACATCATCTTCAGGGCTAAAATTAGAGTAAGACTATAATACATTTATCAAAACAATCTACAACTCACATAGAGAACTAACAAACATTTTTTTTTATTTATTTTTTTTTAATATATATATATATATATATATATATATATATATATATATATTCATATAATCTAGTTTAGAATAGGGAATCAGAATCATTCCAATTAAAAGATAAAACGTACTATCCCTATACCACAAATGTGGGAAAAAAAAGAAACGGGAAAAAAATTCTAAAGTAAATGTAAGCGGTAAGAGGATTTTAGGAATAATAAGGAAGAATAAGTGAAGGGATTGAAGACAGGACTAAGCCGGGCGATGTTTGTTTATTTTGCGGCGTAGTTACCGTGTTGTGAAGGAGCGTCAACCCAGCCAGCAGCTTGAGCATATATACTTAGCTCTCGACAACTGCATCCCTCCGCTAACAACTTTATAAGATTGTATCGCTTGTTTTACTTTTACTAAACTTTCATTTAAACATTCAATATTAACACTTTTATTTAAAAAAAAAAGTATAAATCAATTGATTATATAGAAATTAGGCAATTTATTGAATTCATGAAAAATACTACTAGGTTCAATAAATTAACCACATTTCTTTTGTAATATAAATATATTTTATTTTTTCCTATTATTGTACAACTAATATGTACATTTTTGTTTCCGAGTTGTTTTAATTTTTATACTATCTGATATATAACTCTTTTCAATGTTCCACACAGTTAATAATTCCGCATTTCTTTTCTCTTTACATTAAGCAGGTTCTTTAGAGAATCACTGCCTATCTATTTGTGGGGCAAAATTAGCAGTGTATAAAGATCTTGCGCATATATTAGGCCAAGCGTGGGGAACCTGCGATCTTAATGAATGCATGTGCAATTCATTAATTGTGCAATCCGATATAGTGTGGTATTTACTAATGATAGAGAATTTCAAAAATTACGTCCCACACAAATAGGAGTTTAATATCAAAACTATCAACGCGTTTCAAACACTTTGTGTTCTTCTTCAGGTTTACATCTAAAACTCATAAATACCTACGAGCTTTAAGAACATCAGAGTGAATTATTTGAAATTAATAGAATATATGAATGTTGAATTTTGCACAACTGAAGTTTTTTTAACAAGGGAATTAGTATTGACTTACAATAATGAAAATTGACTTAATTAATAGTAAACCGTAATAAAACATGAAAACATACTGAAACATCAATTTATAAGTAACAATTAATCAATAACACCCTCAACAGTTCAGGTAATTAAAAATCTTTGTTACTCATAAATTGGTTCATATTTCAGTGTTGTCATGTTTCATTAAGGTTCAGGATTCATTAAGTCAATTTTCATACATGTTCTCTTGTTAAAAAACATCAATAGTGCAATTCAACATTCCTATATCGTATTAATTTCAAATAATTCACTCTGATGTTCTTAAAGGTCATAGATATGCAATTTTTTTTTTTAGATGTAAGCCTGAAGAAGAACACTAAGTGTTCGAAACGACTTGTTAGTTTTAATATAAAACTCTTTTTTTTTTGGTGTGGGGTGATGTAATTTTTGAAATTCAACAAAGACGAAATATAATAAGGACAGAAAGTTACACAAATAGAAATCAATTGGAGAGGATCCCCTTTTTTCAATATCTCGGCCCTCAGTGGTCGAAGGGTTAGTACCTTCAAGTTTATGCTTCTTCTTGTGATTACGTCAGTTTTAATAGATTTCTGATGCGACTGCGACAAATTCCCTTCTATTCAACCCAGCTCATCCAACTCTGCTCTCTGAATTACATAACAACAACCCATGTATTTCTAGGAACAGTTGTCTTGTCAACATCCGGTCTCTTCAGTTGGTGCATCAGCAACTTTACTAAGTGAAACTTTGTGATATCAGATATTCATCATTTTCTTAGCATGCTGTTTTAGCATTTATTTCATACATTCCTTAACTCCTAATTTTTAGATAAGCAATTGTATATTTACCACGGTTCTCTAGAAAATCACTAAATTCATTAGTAAATACATAACACTAATATTTTTTTAAGACTTCTACCAAATTTATAGGTAGTAGAGTCTGATTTCAGGTAATTTACTTTTAACTTGATATGTATACATAATTGGAGTCATATTAATACTTCAAAGGTTTCTATTATCGGTCTCCCCAACCATATCTACTCCAGTGAGTTTGGTTTCTCTCTCTTATTTCTCCTGATGTTTGTTCAAAATTTCTTAGCTGGCCACCTTGTATCTTGTCGATCATCCAAAGAGCAACTGTAAGGTGTAACTATGTTTTCAGCTCCTCTGTATCTTAATTTTTAAGGTGTTCAACTGCTGGCAGTGGACATCCAACATAAAATTGTCCAGTCCTTATATTTTGTTCAGTACATGCAATTCCAGCTAACTTTACTGTTTCTAAAAAAAACCTAAATGTCTATTTATGGGTTTCCTTGTGGAACTATAGGTTATACAATTATTACTATCTTCCGAACATGTTCAGATGTTTATTCAAAAGGAAGCAGTTATTGAATGAGAAGAATTAATGACATAAAGTAGTAAATACACTATAAGTGACCCACCATGGCAGATAGTAGTAAATACACTACAAGTGACCTATCATGACACATAGTAGTATATACACTATGCGTAACCAACATAGCTGTCAGATTAGCCCTAGGAGGACAATATCAAAAATACATCCAGGAAGAAAGACAATTACGCAAACATATTATATTCTTCTTTAAAATATTTACAAAGGCAGAAAATATATATAAAACCCCCATTTGTAATGATCTGAAATTAAATTCTATTTTCATAATATATAAAACATTATGAACAAATATAAATATTTAAACATTGGTAATACCCTGATATAATCTGTGGAACGTCTGACATTTGACATGTAAAATACTGCATGAGAAATGGTATATTTTGTTTTATTTCTACCTTCAGTTGGGTCTGAATTGTTTCCTCAGACAGAATGGCTCAGCTTACCGGAGGAAGCTGCAGTGTTCTTTTATCCCCTCTTGTTCGTTTAAAGCTTTGATCCTGCTGCTCACTTTGACATGCGTCCTTCCACGCGGCTGGCTTCCCTCTATCCTCTCCTCTCTGCTCCCCATACAAACCCTTCCGTATTCATATCCTTTATTTCCCCTTCACAATATCTCCACTGATGGCTAATTTCATTCAATTAGTAGTCAATTTGTATATTTTCAATAATATAATGCTTATGGAATCATTTTGCAGCCAATAATATTGCAAGTACGAATTCTAAAGCTTAAATCAGTTTTTCGAACGTTTTATATATCAACAGCCATTATTATTTATTAAAATAATAAATAATATTAAGTTACGCCCAGAGTAACTTGCTTTATTCTGTCCTACGCAGTTTAGCAAGTCATTTTGGGTGAGTTATTTAAAATCAAAGCAATTGATATAAACTATTTACAACATTCTTTTAAGCAGAAATAATGGGGACTGGGGTGATAAACCAGTGGCTTACGACTACTCTTCTGAACTAATAGATCTGGGTTCCATAGGCACTCCGGCTTTGTATTTATTCACATGGAATTCACAAGATGAAAAATATCTGAGCGCGTCATCTTCTGGATACAATGACAATCAGTCAGTCGCTATTCTAGATAAACTTGATCCTTACTCTGAATACACTTGAGTTAGGCAAAATTCAGGAGTCCGAATGTAGAATGTTCACTGTGTGGTTTAACAAAGAGCCAATCTTTAACGTATTTGGGTTCTCTCGAGGGAGGGCGACTGATCTAAGTACAAATAATACAAATATCACCCGAATTTTAAAAAGAATACATTAATTGTGCAAACTACTTCTAAAACCAACAAGAATATATTTTCTACCATCTCATAAGCGAAAAAAAGTAAAATAGGTTCTTAAGAAAGTTCTTAATAAAGTTAAAGACAAAAAAATTCCAATAATTTAAGGACCAACCTGTATCATAAAGTTTCTTATCTTCTGATAACTTCATTTATAAAGTGAATACTAATGAAGCTAAGTATCTGAAAGCCTGACGGTAAGGTAAGAAATACCAAAAGTAAAATAAGGAGACGTTCGACAGAGATCACCTAAACAAAGCGGAGGTCTCAAATTGAATCAAGCGAATACCTGACCGATGAAGTTATGCGTTATTAAAATTCCAAAGCTAAACTCAGTTTGGTGTAGACTGTCACCGCCTCAATTGACTTCCTTACCTTTTCGATAAAAACCTTTCTTAAAAATTTTATATTTCAAAAATTCTTTAAACTAATAAAAAAAATTAATCTCACATTGATGTATATTATTCGAAAATTCATTTAGAGTAAACTAAACAACATTTTAAATTGAAAAGTGTTATTTTAAGAGAAAAAAATCAAAGGTAAATGTAAGTAACATACATTTTTTGAACACCTAACATATATATATATATATATATATATATATATATATATATATATATATATATATATATAATGTTGATAAAGGTATCGGCCGTGAAAGAGAAAAAGCATTAAAATTTATCAGGACTCGGTTAGTTCTTCAGGTTCAAATCAGAGTAGCAGTGATAGTTTAATTAAAACCTGGACAACTGACCGAGTCTAGATAAACTTTAATTTTTAATATTAATATAACAGAAAAATAACACGTAAAGAACGATACACTTACTAGGATCAATACTCTCTTCAGAAAAAAAAATAAAAAAAAAATATGTTTCCCTGAAATACTCAGGAAAGAAAAAGAAGTGGTATGTTCGATCAAGATATATATTATTAGGATATATATTATACATCAACTGTTTTGAGTGCAATGTTTCAAAATAGGCACACAACAAATTATATATATTACAAAAATAGTAATATCATTGTAATTTTTATTTGTTCAATTCTTATTATGCTGGTAAACGTACTTGAGTTTAAGGAGATGGAAACAGTTGCAATGTAAGTACTCAGGAGGCATCTCTGTCAGCTACATCTCCAAATGATAAACACTTTTCTCATTTAATCGCCATCTTTAAGCTTCTTATAAGAACTCCTGTAATCTAATTTTTCTTCCATTACCATAAAGCATTAGCATGAGTCATAAATTCACTTTCGCTCGACTCAGAAACCTCATTCCTATAAAAATGGAACAACCATAACCTATACTAATATTAACTTATTAAATTACCTGCCTCTTTATAACAGTATAAATAAAAAGCCATATATTATTTTAACCAAAGAATCCTACGTTTATAGATTGAAGATCTTTTGGTGATGGCGAGATATATATATATATAATTTTACAATAATCTTTTATTACTATTCTTACATTTTCTTTTATTACTATTTCTTAAAAGAAAATATTTCACATGAGAGAATTTTTCCGTCATCTATCATGAACCTTTACATATATTTGTGTGTCTTACTACAAATATTTAAACGTTAGCATTATCATAATCATTAGGAAGAATTATCAATTTAATATAATAAAGTACCTTAATAAGGAAAAATACGATATTTTAAACGGTATATACACGAACAACTTTAAAAATTTCATAAAATGAGAGTTCACTAACAGCAGAAACTGTGAAATATGATATACGATTCTAAGCTTTTTTATACAGGGTTTATGATTATTAAAATAAACTATTACATATAGAAGAAAACGCAAAAAAGAACTCACTTTTCAATATTTCGACCGTTATGATTGTCAAATTTACAATTTACAAATATATATATATATATACACGAAGATTTCACATAAATTGAAATAACAATTAATGATCAAACCACAATATGAAATGGGAAAACAAGACTATGATCTTTCAACCATAACAAGCGGCCTTCGTCAAAAACCCTATTGTGCTTTGATCATATATATATATATATATATATATAAAGATTTCACATAAACACGTGAAACAACAATCAATGATCAAACCACAATAAGAAATGGGAAAACAAGACTAAGATCTTTCAACCAACCAACTGTTGGGTTTTTGACTCTGACGAAGACCGCTTGTTACGGTTGAAAGATCTTAGTCTTGTTTTCCCATTTCTTATTGTGGTTTGATCATATATATATATATATATATATAATATTGTTGAAATGTACTGCAGCTTCGGTATTAACGACTTTCAAACTATGCTGTTCCAGTCTCCTGACAGTCTTACGAATATAAGGTAGTAATTCCCAAATGAGTTGTCCAAAGGACATTGAGACACTTTTTTGAAACACTTTAATAGATATCAACAATTTAAATACAATTGAAAACTAACATCACATGTAAAGAATATAACATAACTTACAAGACCATTATATACTAGCTTTCGACTATTCTATAGTCGTCGTCAGGTTGGGTCATTAAACATTTTTCAAAATTTGGAAATTTTAAATATATATATATATATATATTTGTGTGTGTGTGTAAATTGTAAAAGTTGGCAGGATTCGCTCCCTTAAGCACATATTATTAAAAATATAACTAGAATTTGCAGAAACTTGCTTCTTGATAGGTTTTTCTTTCTTCCTGAATAACGTTTTTTATTTCACATAAACTAGATAATATACTTCCTATTGTCAACATGTTTCAACTCCTTCCTGGAGCAATTTTCAGGGCGAGAATGATTCTGAAATGTCTTTTCCTTTTTACAGGCAAAGTATAGTCAATTAGGAGGATTAATGTTGTTATTCAAAGTAGGGGGTTGAGTGACCTAAGGAGTAGCTTCTACTACATAGATCTTGTGTTGGAAATAACTTCCAAATATCATGACAATTTTCTAATTGTAAATTAAAAATTCCAGTTTCATTAAATGAAACAGTTACATTTTTCCATTAATTGAAGCTGTATGCTTACAAAAAATGAAACCGCAAAAGAATATAAAATTAGAAAATAGCCATAACATTTGGAAGCTATTTGGAACACAAGGCCAAATAGACCCGGACCAGGTAGTAATAGCGACCCCTTAGGTCACTCACACTCCCAGCTTCTAACGAACAACTTTAATCTTCCTAATTGACTCTACTTTGTCTATATATAAGGGCGAAAACAATTGAGAATAAGTCACGTCCTGATGATGGCTCCAGGACAGAGTAGAATCATGTTGACAGTAGGAAGTATGTTATCTAGTTTACAAGCAATAACGAAAACATTATTGAGTAAGACAGAGAACATCATCAAGAAGCAAGTTTCTGCAAAATATAGTTATTTTTCTTAATAATCTATATGTACACAAGTTCATAATCGAAGGAATGTAACACATAGAGTAAATACACACTTACTAACTCAATTTTTCAGGAAATCCGTCTTAAGGAGAAAAGAGAGAGGGAGACCAAGCACGATGGAAACGCAACGGCAAGTAACCAACGGTGCTTCAATGGTTATGGTCTTGACGTAATTAAGTTGAGAAAACATAAGCACCAAATTCAGATAAGCAGTGCAAATTGGGTAAATTTAAATGAATCACAAAGAATTGAAGAGAAATAAATAAATAACAGGTTTATTAAATTTGTTTCTATTATATTTATTAAGATACCTAACTTTGAACAAACCGTAGGTTATAAACGACTACGGTTATTAAACCATCCTAGGCCAGTACAACCAAATCTAAACAACAGAGAGCTTTAATGGGTTAAGAGAACCGAGCCCACGTATCTATTGTCAAAATAAGTGAACAAACTTACAGATTAAGTGTGCAGGAGGTTCTATTTGACTGTTGTTTTATTTTCAAGAGCCGGTAAAATTAGAAAACAAAAAGAGTTCATTTAGGTAGGTAAAATAATAGTTTAAGACTATTGACACCAAAAAACAGGATACAAGGAAAATACAAAACACCATTTAATAAAAAAAATCAATCCAGTTTTTGAGAAAGAAAAATCAATATATACCTATTTAATTATCAACATGTTTCCTATGAGGACTAAAAGGAATCAAATGACACTATCCCGATTGCTGCTTATAACTGTATTTCTCCTTGCCTTCATGATTTATACTCCCTTTCTCCAACCCCATTCCGAGTAATATTTCTTTTGCAGTCAATACCATCTTAATTTTACTTTTTCCTACAGTAAGCGTCCTTTTTTCGTAAGCCGGATGCAATCTCTTCCTTGGATTCCATCCAACCTAGCCTCTCAGACTTATCAGGGAATCGATTTATAGTACAGCCTCTTACTGTCTTTTTCCATGCCTTGAACAGATAAAGCAAGTAACTATATTAAGTTTGTCACTTTTTTTCCAGTACTCTCCTCTATCCCCGATATAAATCTCAGATTTGTATAGAAAACAATACACTATTCTCAGAAAGTTCTTTTTTGTATTTATCTATCAATTAGAACATTTTCTTTATTAAATTCTAACGGACAATATTAGGAACATATGAAAAACAATAGAATTCGATTTAAAACAAAAATTTAGGAGAAACTGAAGAAAATGTCGTTGCACATATTTCCATCCTTTGGGTCCTTGCAAAAGGCTGCCTTATTAATCAAAATTAATTTAGAAATTACTTTCTAGTTTAAAAAATTCTATTAAGAATGTGTTGCATATTTATGCATAGAAAAAATACATCTAGAAGTAGTGGTAGTAGTAGCCAACTCTTTAGGTTGCAGTGGCTGTCCTACAAGAGAACACACATACTCGTAGGCCGAACATCAGTCCCTTTGTAGAAAGATTGATTCTACAATGGGAGTCCTAAATTTTGTCTAACTCAAGTGTATTTAGAATAGGGATCATAAACGAGTGCCTGACATCGTACAGCCTCGGGACAGACGGCTTAACATACTCTCCGAGGGATGACGTGCTCATATTTATTCACCTCCCATGTGAATGAATCAAGGGCCTAGTAAGCATCGAACCACCGACCTACTAGTTCAGAGGCGAGTATGTTAACTACTGTCCCCCAATTGCGAGCCAACCTGACCCCCAAACAATCCAGTAAATCACTATAGACAACTTACTCCAGAACGGATAAAATCAATTTCTATGAAATTACCTTTTTTAATCACACAATTAAGTTATTTAAATTAAGATTTCTTCATTCACATACTTAGGGCAATTAACACCTTTAAACTCACAATTTATTCTAAAGATAATTGGAACTAAAAAAAAAGTATGTTGCTTTCAAAAGATTAATCTAAATATACTGAATCTGAAAAAAAATAATGAATGGCCATTCTAATTATTTTTATTACATTTACGCTATTGAAATAGCTATTCAAGAATTTACAACTTCAAATATATGAACTTGTTTCGCTAATAACTATGCAGGAATTTCCAACTTCATAGCAGAGATTCAGAGAGAATGCTTGATCATTATTCAAATGAAATACATTTTTTTCGCATTGAGATCTTATATTTATAATCTGATTTCATTTATAAATATATATAACCACCAAATTTATGGTATTTATCTTGAATTCTCTTAATTGAATTTTATTATTTCACTTTAATTTTTATAACTAATTAGATATAATTTGTATTATAGTGTCTTCCTGATGATGAACACAAAGTGTTCGAAAGGCGTTGAATAAACTTCATTTGTGTGGAGACTTTTGTTGGTTTATCCATTTTACCTCAGAATCACCAAATTTATATTTAAGTTACTGTCAACCTTCAAACGAAACTGCAAAACGGCATCTTTATATTTCACGGTTTTTAGAGATGGTTTATATAAAGATTATTCGCCTTTTTAGGATTTTTTAGAAAGGTTAGGTTGACTGGTCGCCTCAAGACAGAACACATTCAGCTCAAAGATTAGCCCTTCGTAACACCAAACATCCTACATTGTCAGTCCTAAATTTTGCCTAACTCATGTATATTTAGAGTAGGGATCTTTAACGAGTATCAGAACTCGTACAGATTCAGAACCTACTGCTTAACGTCCTCTCCAAACAACGACATGTTCAGATTTATTCAAATCCAAGCAATGTTTGAATTTAAATAACACCTATGTACGATGAACAATTAAGAGTTTTTGAAGTAATCATAAAAAAAAACACAATACATTTTTGTGGACAAATAAAGTTAGGAGTTGACAAGAGTAGTTTCTCGGTTAAGAGGACACTTTTGTGACAGTTTCTCAGCTAACTAGTTAGAAATTCAAGTGAACTCCCATTCAAATAAGAACTGACGAGCTTTTGTTATGATAATTCGTTTCTGACAAGTAAAGTTCAATGGTTTGTGTAGATCTATTCACTAGCCATCTGGAAATGTCCTTCACTGAATGTAGATGTAAAAGAAAAAAAAATTACATGCTGTCAAAGAATTTACAAAGGACATATATAAACATAATAATAGAATTTGAAGTAAATTTGTCTTCCTCACTGAATCTTCAATACAGCTATATATTATATCAACTATTTATATGTATTCCCTATAAAGTCAGAAAAACAATCTAAACTGGACACAATATGAGTTCAAAATCGAAGCTGGTAGTCTGAAAAAAATAAAACTCAGTGTCCCATCATTCTTCATTGATTTTGAACTCATTGATATATAAATATTTATATTTATAAAGTTTTTATTTATATTATAGTTAAATATATATTTATATATTTTGAATATATATATATATATATATATATATATATATATATATATATATATTGTATACAAAACTAAAGTTTATCGGGATACGGTCAATTCTTCTGGTTCAAATTAATCCTCATTAACAACGTTTCGGTTCTAAGTTAAAACATTTTTCATAGACAGAAGTATAAATTTTGAAGCAGAAAAACAATTATTACATTACAAATTATTTTACAAAGGAAAATGGTCTCTGAATTTCAACAACAACTGTCTACAACAGTGTTACGTGTTCGTTCACCGTTCACTAGACAGTTGCTGTTCAAATTTACAGACTATTTTTCATTGTAAAAAAAAATTGTAATGTAATATTTAGTTTTTCTGTTTCAAAATGTATACTTCTGCCTATGAAAAAGGTTCTAAATAAAAACCGAAACGTTGGCATTGAGAGTTTAATTTGAACCTGAAGAACTGACGAGTCCCGATAAACTTTAGTTTTGTTTCTATTCCACGGTCGATACTTTTATCAATATTTATATATATATATGTTTGAGTGCTTCAGTTCGAACGCCAAGTCAGTCGTTATCAGCCTTTGGAGCGATTCACTTCTTTTCCTGAAGACGAGGACATCGAAATATAGTAGTGAGTTCAGTGGTTTCCTTTCTATGTGTTCTTTTTTAAATTCTAGTTTATATATATATATAACACTGTGTGTGTGTGTGTGTGTGTGTGTTTTCTGTGTGCATTTTAGAAGTAGACTCTCATTTAAACATATTTTATTAAATGGTATACCAATTATCATTTTTATTCTTTTTCTGGTTATTATTTCAAGTTTTCTAAAATCGGTCTGCCACCTTTCAGGTAATATGAACAACAATCCACCAAACAATTTAATTCGAAAATCTTTAAGCTATTACAGATTACAAAAGAAAAAAAAATAAAAAATAAAATAAAAATAAAAAAAATAAAAAAAAACTTCAGAGAGTTTTATAGAAAAACGAGAGTATACATTAACTAAATAGAAAGCAAAAAGTATAAACATTTAAATTATACATATTAACATAATAAGAAATAAGTTTCATTACAATGAATGGAAGGTTACGCAGGCTTGGACAGGTTCTTATGGTCCACGTCGCCTAGCAGGGTTCTACTTTAAGTAAAAGTACTAAACACTTTGAATTTCGAAGTTAATCAAGATTGTTAGTATGTTATGTTCCTGTATGTAGTTTAAAATTCTTCAGAAGCTCGTGGTCTGATTGTTCAGGTTCGGTTTCTTCTCTCTTATGCAAAGCGCTTCCAAACTTTGGAGTCTGCTCTGGTCATTCATTCTCTTAATAAAGTACTTCAATATTCTTCCGAAACTCTGAAAGTGATATATGTACACATATAACTTTAAAAACAGAAAGAAACTCGAATAAATATAAAATCATAGACTTCCTAAATGTTTAATTGAACACTTCGACTCTTTTAACTGTAATCCTTAGGAAAGGAAGAGGTATGCTAAAAGATAAAAACTAAGTCATATATATGTACAATTATACTTCGGATGCCTTTACAAACAATATAAAATATAGTAATACTTTGGTTCCCGTTCATAATCCTTTCAAAAAGCCGTTCAAAAACCAACTGCACCAATTCCGATATGAGTTGTTCATTAAAAATAATGTAACTGAATCTATTCTTTTCCAAGACTAGAAATCCACTTTTTTAAAAAATATGTTAACATTAATTAACAGTAGAATATATTAAGAAAAGAGCTTATCTTTAAAAAACACGTGGTTAATCATGAATGCATGAATATTCTTACTTTGCTGGTGATATGCGCATGGCATAATGAACGTGGTTATCGAGAAGAGCAGAGGAAGGTTACTGCCTTTTCGAAAAGAAACTATTTTATATTATATATTATGCTATATGCTTATTGAAGAATTAAGAGTTTTAGAAATAATCATGAAAAAAAACACAATAAATGTTTCTGGACAAATAATGTTAGGAGTTGAAATAAACACTTCGATGAGATTTTGTTTCTATCTTTTTTTCAGAACTTTGCAAAAATGACTGGTGATAACGTCATTAAGAGAATTCAAAGCGTGTTCCAGTACCGAAATTTGTACGACAATCGAAGTGAAAAATCTGGAACTTTTTGTTCGAATTCAAATTGTACGAGTTCTGAGTCGTGCATGAACCAATCTTTGACTATATTTGGTAGGATTATATAATCCGGGCTAAGTTGGTATCCAGTAGTGTAGTAAACAAACAGAATTATTCTTTTTTCTGTAATATAGAAATATTGCAAAAAAAACACAAAAAAAAACGTATTACTACAAACTGTAATGAAACAAAGCACTCTTATTGTACCAGTTGAAACAATTGTAACGTTTTTAGTTGGTATAATGAGAGAACATTTGCAAATATATTATTTTCCAAAGGACATTTGCAATTGAGGTATAGGTGCAAAGAGACTATTCGTAAGTTTTGATTATCTAGAGGGGGGGGGGGGGGGACGCTTTAAGTTAACCAATCAGCATCTACTACTTGTGAAACTATTCCCTCTGAATGTGCCAAGTCAAGACAGATAGATGGCCTGCCTACACAAGACGCCCACTTTCCATAACCCAGAGACAGAGGCTCCAACTCTGTTTAAACACTATCCCTTCATCTCTGAATACCAGACAGACTGCCTTCTTCATTTCTATTCAACTATTTCGTAAATGGAAACAAAATCAATATAAAATATTATTTATTATTACAAAATTTCAAATAAATAAGCTAGAATTAATAAATTCATGTTACGGAAACAACTTGATTCATGTTAAACTATAACATTTGTTAAATGACAAAGCGAAATAAACATTTCTAAGTAATTACGATTTGTAGTTGAAGAAAAAACTGGAAAAATTAAATAATACGTTATATAGAAAAACAAATAAAACAATTTTATACAGATATAACAAAGAGTTTCCTCCTTATCCACTTTTAGAAGCTCAGGAACACATGTAGGTTCCCATTCGGCTGTTAAACTACTAATTCATGAAAAGATCACTGACGGGCAGTTGAACTTCGTGAGTCTCAAGATAGTGATTTTCCACCAAAATATGTTGCAAGGATTAATTCAAGGATGTACTGTATCAGGGAATACCTCCGTTTCCTCCTATTTACCGTTAGATTCAGAAGTACCACTTCTATAGAAGTAGTTTCAGAAATATCTCCAAGGGACAGAGTCAGAAGTTTCAGAGAAAAATCGTTAAAAATTGTTTATGTACAGACCTATGCCTTGGCTAGGGCGAACAGGGGACATCGACCTGCGTTATGCATTTGTGAGGACTCCGCAACCTTGGAGGAATGACCTGTTCACTGGTTAATCTATTATGCCACCAGCAGGTCAGATTAACAGCTGCCACAACCGTTTATTTTTCTTTCTAATACCTGCACAATTTAACTAATATAACAATTTTTTATATCTATAACAATTTGTAGGTGGAGGAAGCACCACATAGTTTAGCTGCCCCATACACTGCACCTTCCTAGGGAGGTCTTGTCTATATTATTATTTTGCGAAGGTTTTCCAGCAGCGATGTATACTTATATATATATACAGCAGCGAAAAGTCCTTTCCCATTGTTATATAAGACTAGTTGTTCTATTGGGAAAAAAATCTATCTCCTTTTTACGGGGCAAGTGCACAGAACGTATACTACTAAAAAAAGAACTGTTAAGCATATATTATTTTTGAAAAACGTTACTTGTTCAAACTCGGAAAACTGATAATGACCCATAGTGTATCTGTTTACGCCGTCGACAAGCAAGAGTATAAAGTAATGCAACTATCACCCGTAGACTATACAGGTCAATCATTTAACAAAATCCATTAAATGTCTTCACACAAGTCAGGAAATCCATTATTCAACAAGCAGAGCCCAGAAAAGTTGCAAATGAAGCCGGAAGTAATATCTTTGGGAGTGAATGTTCATGTTTTTTGCTATTCACCCACTTTGTAAGTCAATAACGTTTAAATCAATTTTGTCAAATGGCATTGACATATTGTACTGACAGAGGTAGTTTTTGTTCATGTTTTAGGCACAGGATAGTGACTCCTTATTTGACAGGTGCCATTTTCAATATATTTGACACGCCAGTAATATGACATATGAAATATTTTGCCTTATTAGTCTAATGATAATAGGAATAAAATTTAAACACTAAAATTGTTATAACTCTATTTTATTCGGCATGAATTCCACGTGGAATCTAGAGACAATGCACAGAATTTGATACCACTAAGTGCTATCAATAGGGACAAAAGTCAAAGAAGGTCGACTGACAGAAAAAACTTTACATGACCTAAGGAAATTACCTTATATGAAATGAAAACTAGAACTAAGCTTTTCAATATTTCGACCTTTATAACCATGGTAATTTCATATTAGTCTCATTGAGTCATTCGTACACTGATTATTACATTACATACATGACATTAGTCATAGTAAGTTCATATTAGTCCCAATTCAGTCTGACGAGGACCAGTTGCTTGTTTGAATGTCTTAGTTGATTTATGTAGTAGTAAAAAAATTTACTACTGTAAAGTAAAAAATTTAATCTATGTTTCATGTACTTATTGAGAATTTTCGTTACCTATATAAATCTAGAATATACCTGTTTATCCATAGGCGGTAAAATTTAAAATCAATGTTTAAAACGAGTGATGTAGAAATATGATTGGATATCATATTTCTCCATTACTTGAAGAGACTGCAATTTCGCTATCCGGAAATTGCTAGAGATCTGTTGATTTAGAGTTACTTTTGCTTCAACTAATGCCAGAAATGAGTCCTGTTTCTGCACTCAAACCTTGAATCTGACCTGAGAGCTTCAATAATTGTTTTGATTTTTAACACAGTAATTATACGACTGCCGCATGATGCTACTAACTCTTATGATTTTACCTTAATAATCTTCTCCCTATTATTAATCCTATGCGACTTGAAAAAAATAACTTTGCTAGTGGCTAACAATGTTTTAATATTCCTTTGCCGCTTCAGTATATCATCATATTAGTCATCATTGATTCATCAGTACACCGATTATTACATTATATACATGACATTGCACCACAGTAATTTCATACTATACTCAATTCATTCATTGTTAAATGATTATTACATTACATAGATGAGATTGTTCTATAGTAATTTAATAGTAGTCTTAATTGAATCAACTGATTATAACATTTCACACCAGCGATTTTCATTTTAATATCTTATTTGTCTCGGTTGAGTCATTGTTAATTGATTATAACATTATATATATGAGATCGTTTCATATTAATTTTACATTAGTCTCAACTTAGGTCATTCTTAACTGATTATTATAGTACATACATGAAATTGTTTCAGAGCAATTTCAATAATTAGTTCTAACTTAGACATTGTTGTTATTGCTAATTATTACAATAAATACATGACATTAATGATTAATAATTATTAATGATGAATATATTAATAATTAATATGTTCATCAATCACAATAGTCTCAGAAATATAATATCTGAGACTAACATTGCTATTTTGTTGATAAATATTGACTAAGTTGATACTTCATGTTAGCTGTTACTGATGAAGCAATAGTGCTTCAAACTGTATTACACTGTTCAAACTATGTATGAACTGACTTACTATTACACACATTACTACATAATATACATAAAAGAATATTGATCTACCATTTCTAAATATAAGGTTAATACATGAATGTACTATGAACTATAAACAATTTGTGTTTTTACTTAATTACTTTTGCATAAAGTATGTACATCGGAGCCAACTTGAAATAAAGAACAAATAACGTCAAGCGTCAACATTATAAGAAATTAAGAAAATTGGAGTTTGATTTTGGTTTTAAAGTTTACTGTCTTCAAGCCTAATACAAATGAAGACATTATTGATCTCTTTAAATTGGTAACAACAGTGAGGAAAGGTTAGGTTATAGTGGTCGTTCCTCCAGAGAACACGCATAGGCCAAAGGTTAGCCCTTTGTTCCTCCATACAATAAATATACTACATTGGGAGCCTAAATTTTTCCTAACTCAAGTATATTTGGAGTACGAATCTTTATCGAGAATTGACAATTATCAGTCTAGGGACCGACAGCTTAACATCCTCTCTGAAGGATGACTTACTCAGATCTTATCAGTTTCCTGCATCAATAAATCAATAGGGAGAATAATAATTGAACCACGGATCAACCAGTACACAGGCGAGCATACAAGCCATTCAGCTACTCTCTTCCTTATTTAATGAAATAAAATAAACTAAATGTCAATCTCTGGAGCGCATTAACGCTACAGTGTAAATAACCATTAAAAGGAGTAAAAGTCGTGCTTTACAATTCAAAAATGACCATTACATCTACTTTCGGGTCTACATTGATCGAAGGTTGCCGTCTTTAAGCGCAATCCTAATTAAAAGCAAAGACCTGAGACATTTCTAGAGAATTGTCTCAAAAAGAATCACTGGCTTTATTCCATACTACCCTAGCAACTTTAAAGCTTTCATTTTATTGTTTATTACAGTCTTGATAATTGCTGAATAAAGTAATTCATTAGGAAATAACTTGGAACTAACCATACTAATTTACATAATTAATTCCTTAATTGATATATATGATCATTTCTAAGAATTAACAAAGTTATAAAGGCCATTAAAATTAATTATGATATCTTTTACAAATTTCAACTTAATAAATGAAAGTTTTTAAACAGTGTCAAATTATTGTTATTAATAGTATGGCATTACTAATTTGGAGGAAATTAAATTAGGTATGACCCCAGTGTTTCATCTAGCCTGTACAAGCCCGTCCCTTTGTTGTCGGAATGACAAGCTTGATGATGCCGGTAATTAACCTGAGGTATTAGCCACATAATGAAGGACACCTTCCTACATCACCTATAAATGATATGCTTCGTTTGAATCAATCCAGTCGTTATCAACACAGAACAACCTACTAACATTAAACTATCCTTCTTTTATTATTTCAGATTCATATATTAATTAGTCCTGGGTAACTCATTGTTTCAATGATATTTACTTTTAATAAATATTTTTTTTTCTTTTTATTTCCACAGGAATATTTTGAAGGAACATTCTATCATTAAATTTCCTCATTTTTCGGGTTTCAAATAATCCTTTGAACTTTTGACAATTGTCAACTCAAAAATTTGGCGAAACTTATAAATCAAAGGTATTACATATTGATCAAACTTTTATTTATATTCAATGATTTTTAGAAGAGTTTCTTTTTTACATTGAACTATCGTATTTCCAAAGATATATATATAAATAAATATATACCTAAAATAAACTGTGACACATAGACTGAAACATAACAAAGACTCACTTTTCAATATTTCGACCGTAATAGCGGTCGTCCTCAGGAGAAGAAGTGAATTGACGGAGGGACGACAGTCAACTCATATAACTCATATATAATATATATATATATATATATATATATATATATATATAATATAAAGTATATAATATATATAATATATAATAAATATAATATAATAATATATAACTCATATATATATATATATATATATATATATAATATATATATATATATATATAGGCCTATGAAAAAGGTCTAAGAAAATGAGAACCGTAATGTTGGCAATGAGAGCTTAATTTGAACCTGAATAACTGACCGAGTTATTCGTTTCGTTATCTGATTCGTTTCGTTAGGATAACTGACCGAGTTATTCGTTTCGTTATCCTTCAAAGATTAAACAGATTTGATTGAAACAATGGTACAAATATCATCCTTAACTATTTGACATGTCTTCTGTTTGGATTATAAATTACAATATAGAAAGAATGAAACTAAAAGTTTAAAAGTGTACCAAGAGTTTATTTGATTATGTTAAGTCTCAATATTTGCATTAATTCATTTTTAATACTTTAAAGCAATTTTCTTGTTCTCAAGGAAATAGAGATATCATTATTATTAATTAATAAAATAATTCAGGAATTACTGGTACTGACTTCAGGGAATGATTAATATTAAGTAAACTATACTAAGTTTTTTAAAAATAAACTCGTATCATTAGATGAATCTGCAAGCTTTATTAAGTATTGAAAAAGTATAATTAATTTGATCTGGAAACAATCATTATTAGTTTTAAATTACAAGAATTTATGACAATGCAAAAAGTGTTTATTTAATTGAATTAACTTATTTTCTTTTTTATGCAAACATCACCAAATAAAGGTATATTATGTCGTAGAGTTTGAATGGTAAATACAACATATTGTTGTTTAATATTTATTTTTTTCATTCTAATTAACCTCTGAGTTTGTATTAATATTTTAGTGAAACAAAAATATTTTAAGCACACTTAATGCAAGAAATTTCAATAGATTTTATTAAAGTTTTTTTAGATTTAAAATGAAATTCACTTTGAATTATTTATAAGCAATAATTCCAAATAAGATATTTAACTTGTTTGATAAATGTAGCATGTGTGTTTTATATTCTATTGATATATTTTGTTTAAAATGTTCTTTGAGAGATTGAGAAAACATGAATGGATTAAAAATATTGATACATATTAGAACAGAAGAAAAGAAGAATATTTTAACTAAAGGACGTTAACCTAGATTTTAAGCAGCCATATAACCTTTAAGTTCATAGATTATATTGCTTATTTGTTATTAATATTAAAGAAATTAAACAACAATAACAAATACGTAAATAACTGCGAACACTTTCGTACTTACTATTTGGAAGTGGTATTGAAGGTAATATTTTCCTTGAGAGAAACATTTTTCAAATGTTCAAGCAATAATTAATACACTACAGAGGACTAGTTTGTAACTGTCCAATGGAAGTCCAATGACTTGCAATGACGTCACACAAAGCAATGTCATCTAGATTATTTCCTATGCAGGGTTACCTACTTATTTTTATAGAACTATTTAATAAGGTCTCTTTTAAAATAACATCTGAAGTAGTCTACACTGAACTTCTACCTTCAATAATAAGTCTTTTTTACATTTCATTTAAAATTTACTTTTTCTGTAAATTTGTAAGTTTATTTCATTTATTATTTCTCTGATTAAATCAGTAACGTGCACTTTATATCACTGTTTTAAAGCCCTATTTATTTATCGAATATAGATAAACAGATCATGGTGTCCGATATCGTTGCATCTAATTCTTAAAAACGCATTTTAAATGATTATATTTAATATATAAAATTTTCAGTGAGAAAGAATTTCATTAATTAAGCATAAAAGAGGCTGTAAAATCAAATTGCATAACATATTACTATATATATTCTGTAAATAAACAATTCCTGCAAACATAAGAAGTATAATTCCATGAAGCATAATTGCTCCTGAACGGTAGGTTCTAAACTATGCGGACCATATTTGTATAAAATATTAATTTGATCCTTCAATGAATGTGACTGTGACCTGTATTCTAGTTTATGGATACACACACACGAGGCGCGTGCACGCGAACACACACACACACACACACACACACACACACACACACACACACACACACACACACACACACACACACACACACACACACCACACACACACACATACATACGACGCGCGTGCACGCGAACAATTTAAAACATTTTAAATTGTGGACAAGTGAACATATATACAAACTTTGTGAAATATATTGTCCTTCAGGTTTATTTTTTGCAAAACATGTGCTGTAATAACATGGTTCAATTAGTAACTACAATTAGAATTCCCTTTCAGTATTACAAAAACGTTGTAACAAATTACAGTCAAAATGCTATGAAATTGTAGAAAATATTCACCCTAAAACTTTCGTTGCGACCTAAATAGGATTCATTTAAGTAATAATACTTGCTGAGTTCTTGATTTAATGGGCATTAAAGAGCACCATTATGCAGTCAGACCATTCCTTCAAGATGTTATGGGTTAAAAACTCATTTATTGAAGTCAAGATTGTTTCATTCAGAACTGAAAAATCACGGGCATCACTTCTTTTAAAGCGCTATAAAATTTCGAAGGTTGTTTGATGTAAGATAATTGTAAGGAGAAAAAAAATTTGCTTTAATTAGACTTCGGCAGGAAAAAATTAACTCTGATTTATGTTGGATTAACCTGACAAAGAGTTTCAGTGAATAAATTGAGAGCGAAATAAAATTGGCAGGATTTAATAACTTTAGCACCGCATCATAAAAAAATCAACGTTTGGAGGCTTCCAAAGGTATGAGTCAAAAAAAAAAAATGTCTGATAGCAGAATAAATAAACTTAATAACTTATTTTATAGTTTAACATCTACAAATTGTAGAGATATTATGACTTTAAAAGCTGAAACAACCTAGAATCCAAAAGAGGTTAGCGTAATAAGCAGACTAAAATAATTTGTTTTAGAGCGGCGAGTTTAATTGAAACTGCTAAACTGAAAATCAAATAGATCTCATTTATACACGTTACTGAATAGTGAACAATACATGTAACATTTCTACAGCCTTTTTGAGAGTTCATTGCGATTTAATAATCAAAATAATGTATAATAAAAAGGTCATAATTTAGCAGAAAGATTCTACCAAATATCAAAAAATGAAAAAGAAATGAGGTATAGTGCACACTAAGACAGTGTACTAACCACTGGTGGTGGTACTAGCAGAGTTGGCTGTTTCATTTCAAAACTAGCATTAAATTACTACGACACTTGGTGAGTACTGCTCTATGGTTTGAAGAAGTGATAGTCACAAGCATAAAGGTGTGGCAATAATGAAACCGGAATTTAGCTCTAACCTTGACTAAAAAATAATCAGATATTTGAAAAGTTGTCCTCTTCAATGTAGTCCCATCCCCGATCCTTAGATCACTCGATGTGAATTTTCACTGATGGAAGCAGTGCTGCAGGTCTTTTTGGGTTATGCCGTAGACTACTTCCGATTTAATGGAAGTAGCTTTTTCTTTCACTGTATACATCAACTTGAACCTGGTTCCTTTGAGCGAAGATTTAAGTATCAGAAATATAAAATAAGCGTGCGGTGATAGGTCTGGCGAGTACAGTGGTTGTTAAATCACAAGAATGTTGTTTTTTACCAAAAACGTATTTACAGATAGAAAGGTGTGTGTCGGCGCGTTGTACTGATTAAGAATCCATGAGGCCTTCTGCTTCAACTCTGGTCTTCCATCGTCACACACGTTCACAAAGGATATTCAAACTAGTTTTATGATAAATCTGATTGACTGTCTGACCTTCAGCCACTCAACCAATGTAGTATTCCCCCAGATATCAAAACAAAAAAAAAAAAAACAATCATCATGGATTTGAATTTGGATTTTCTCACGCGTGCTTTTTTATCTAGAGCATTGGGGTGTCTTCCAATGCATGGATTGTCGCTTAATCTCTCGATCATATCGAAAAATTAAAGTTTCATCACACGTCATTACGTTTCGCAGGGAATCAGGATTATTTTCAATGTTATCAAGAGCGTCAGAACATCAAGAACTCAATTGGCAATCCATTAGCACGTAACGCGATTCCGACGGAGCTCAGATACAAGAGACGCTGCTACCGACAGCTACCGGCCAGACTAATCGCGGCGCATACGTAAAACTGTTTGAGAGTGTATTGAAGAGTCTACCGGCTTGTATCTCACTATTCTCATCCTCATCGGGTTAGAGTCAGAATCGCACTATTATAAATATTTGGAGACTATTATAAACGCAGCAAAAGACTCAAAGCTACAAAATATAAAC